>SJYX01005429.1:4966-48376 GCA_006410675.1 Oreotragus oreotragus
GAGAAGGGGATGACAGAGGATGAGATAGTTGGATGGCATCACCAACTCGATGGACGTGAGTTTGAGTGAACTCCAGGAGTTGGTGATGGACAGGGAGGCCTGGTGAGCTGTGACTCATGGGGTCTCAAAGAGTTGGACATGACTGAGCGACTGACTGAACTGATGGTGTTAGGAAGTGTTCTAAGTTCATTCTTTTACATGTAGCTGTGCAGTTTTTCCAGAACAATTTATTGAAGATGCTTTCTTTGCCCCGTTGTATATTCTTGCCTCCTATATAAAAAATAAGGTACCCATAGGTTCATGGGTGTTTATTCCTGGGCTTTTCATCTTGTTCCATTAGTCTATATTTCTGTTTTTTTTTGTGTGTGGCAGTACCATACTGTCTTGATGACTGTAGCTTTGTGGTATAACCTGAAGTCAGGAAGGTTGATTCCTCCAGTTCCATTCTTCTTTCTCAAGACTGCTTTGGCTATTGGGGTCTTTTGTGTTTCCACATGAATTGTGAAATTTTTTGTTCTAGTTCTGTGAAAAATGCCATTGATAATTTGATAGGGGTTGCATTAAATCTGTAGATTGCATTTGGTAGTATATATTCATTTTCACAATATTGATTCTTCCTACCCAGGAACATGGAATATCTCTCCATCTGTTTATGTCATCTCTGATTTCTTTCATCGGTGTCTTATAGTTTTCTGTGTACAGTTCTTTTGTCTCCTTAGGTAAGTTTATTCCTAGATATTTAATTCTTTTGGTTGCAATGGTGAATGGGATTGATTCCTTAATTGCTCTTTCTGATTTTTCATTGTTAGTATATATAAATGCAAGAAAAGCATTTCTTTGTAAGTATATTTAAGTTTCTATTATAATCAAGGCCTATGTCTAAGTAGGGAAATTGAGTGTGCATCTTTCTCAAACTGAATTTGTCCCAGAATGCATTTTGGGGAAGAATACCTTGTAGCTTAGTTTCCATGTAATACTAGTTTAAAAAATATTGTTCAAAACCTCTTGAGAAAAAAACAAAACAAAACAAAACCTCTTCAGCTTGATCTAAATAGTCTTAAATGAGAAATTAAAGTGACTTATGTGTATGACCTCATAACTACTCTTGCATTAGCAAGAGGCCCTGGATAAGATTTTTATTAAATACCTTCATTTCTTCAGTGTATTTTATATCTGAGAAAACTGTTTGACCCTAAACAAGTTACTAATAGTGCCTTATTTCATGAACATTTCTTGTAAACTTTATTGGCAGAGTATGAAACTAATGTTTAATCAAAAAATAATGCTTAACATTGATACAGTCACTGATACAAAGCTGTCAGTTTCCTTTTTCCACCAGTGTCACCACTGTCGGTCCTGTGAGAGTCATGGCCTTGCTGAGAAGGGGAGAGGAAGGTGAGAAGTGTCTCATTCTTGACGCCGCAAGAAATTGCTTTTTCTAATGCTTTTGATGAAATCTGATCTCTTTCCCACTTTGCAGAAATCTGAAAGTTACTCTGTAATTATCAACAGTCAGAGTTTTATAGAGTTATCTTTCCTTTTCCTAACAAAGCAGGGATTAACTTTAAAATTCTTCTACTTTTAGGAAAGAAAAACTTATTTTCCCTTTTTTTCTTCTCTGTAGTTTTTTTCTTTAGTGACCTGAAATCACTTCTGAGTCTCTCACATGCTCTCTCCCAGTCAGCTTTCTAATCCTGACAGCCTGTGGTTATTGCCCTTATTTATGAAAATTCCTCTAGATGGATAGAGTATACATACTCAGACAAGAAGAGACCAGAGGAGCATATAAGTGGGAGTTGCAATCTCACGTGCAGGACTCATAGAGTAAATCCAGTAGTCCAGTATTTATCATGTTTCAAAGCTGAGATTCAGTGGTCTGGCCAGAAGCAACCATGGAGTCCAGACATTTCTCTCCAGATACCATAACTCCCACAGTCAACAACTGCTTTTTATATTTTATGATTCTTAAGGAGTGATTTACTTTCCTTCTAAATCTCAGTATGCATCATACCATGACATATTAAAATTTATAACAATGCTAATGCTTGCATAGAATATTGGCCAAAATACTTGCTCTATCATTGTATTATGCTTATTTAGAATCTACTGAATTCAGAGGAAAAAGAGAAAAAAAGACCTCTTCAAATCAAAGTTTGCCAGTTTTTAAGTCAGATTATTATGAGAATACCAAATTGTCCTTGTAGTTCAACCTGTGGTAAATTGAATTCAAGGATGATAATAATTTTGTGCATAGAAGGCTGCCTCTTGGAAATAAACATCTTTTTGAAGTATCTGCAGTCTGTCATTTGAGAAAGACGGCCTTTTCACTTTGCCTCTAGTCCTTGCATATCAATCTAATCTCAAGGCATTGCCAGACTTTTTTATTCTGAGTGATACTTGGCTCTAGATCGAAGAAAATACAATCATAATAATAATAATAAATAGTACTCAAGGACTCATTTAGTTCAATTCATTCTACTTAAATCTTTAGAAGATTGAAGAGTCGGGGAGGGGAGTATGAAGAAAAGAGTCTGGTAAAATGAATGGCCTTTTATTTCTTGCCTTGATTTGCAAGGTAATATTTTGACAGCTGGTCATTGATAAATAAAAGGACAGAAATAAGTTTTGAAACTGTGCATCAGCACCGAGAGAAATAAGAAAGCATCACAAACTAGATAAATTGTCACTGACTTGATTCAGAGAGCACTGAACTTTAAACACAGATCTTTAACACATATTGTTTATTTTCAGCACACAAGGCTCTTGGTTGAAATTATGATTTTTGTCTTTCCTTTGGTGGCAAAAATCATTTTATTTTCATGGGGAGAGCAAAAATTAGCAAAAGAGGTAGACATCTCTCAGTTTCATAAGGCTCAAACTTTATATGAGGACGATATTTTCTCCAGATTTCCAGAACAATCCTAAACAAAGAAAACCTGAGACCACCACTTGATTTATTGTTCAAAAAAACTGGGTCACTGGTAATAAGTAATCCTCATATATGTTTCTTCAGAAAATAATATTTTTCCTTAATGAGAAACACACTCACTTAAAAACATATTCTCACAAACGCAGCTTAGACAGTTAGTTGCCATGTAACAACAGTGAGCTCTTCTGTGTGTCCTCTGCAGTGGTTCCCCCAGTACTGGAGCTCTATAAATGAAAGCAATTACATTATAGAGCAAGATCTTTTGTTATCATCAGTTACCTTCTGTGTGTGTTCAGTTTCTTTCTCTAAATGTTATCTAAGCTAGATTCTCACAGTGTTTACATGGGAATCATTTTAGATGGGAACATAGTCATTTCCTTTCATTACATCTTGAATGCAGGCAGAAGAAAGTCCTCCTTCTCACCCATTAGGAGATGCTCAGACAGCTAAATTTCAAGATGGAGTCTCTTAATTTTTAGATTTGGCCCTTGTTTACATTATATTTTCATTGTTATTGACAATTATTATATTGTTATTGATATTTATCTTATCAATAGGTTAATATACTGATCAACTTATTGATATTTTATCACCCAAATATTGATAAAATTTTTATAATTAATAATGATAATCAAATACAATATTAATGGTATTGAATATCAATTAGTTAATGCTTGTAGTATCCCAAGCACCATACTGGTTGTACTTGATGTCTAACCCTCAAAATGACCATTATGAAATATGTATTATTTCCATTTCTTGTGTTTGGAAACTGAGAATTAGGCTGGTTTACTTGCCCAAGGTCACTTAGCTTGTAAGTTGCTACACGGAATTTAAATGCAGTTTTGTTTGATTCTTAGCCATCATGGTATGTTACCTTGTTTTTCTTCCCTTTAAAATTTTTGTATATTTTTAAAATTTTTTACCTATTACTTTTATTTTATAACTTCAGTTCAGTTTAGTTACCCAGTCATGTCTGACTCTGCGACCCCATGGACTGCAGCATGCCAGGCTTTCCTGTCCATCACCAACTCCCGGAGCTTGCTCAAACTCATGTCCATCAAGTTGGTGAGTTTTATAACTTAGGAGGGATGAATATATTTGATAATTTCTAATAAATTTTGTTAATAGTAAGAAGAAGGTTGAATCTGGGCTTAAGAGATAATTAAAATAGGGAATATTCTGCCCAAAGTAGAAATCATACAGAAAGATAAAATTTTACAGAAAAGAAAAGTTAGAGACCTGTCTCTTATACACATCTCACCCTTCTCGGTTACATAGCCCCTGTTTGAGTTTCCTGAGCCACACAGAAAATTCCCATTGGCTATCTATTTTACACATGATAATATAAGTTTATATGTTACTCTTTCCATACATCTCACCCTCTCCTTCCCTCTCCCCACGTCCATAAGTCTATTCTTTATGTCTGTTTCTCCAGTGTTGCCCCATAAGTAAATTCTTCAGTACCATTTTTCTAATTCTTCACATATGTTTTAGAATACGGTATTTATCTTTCTCTTTCTGGCTCACTTCACTCTGTATAATAAGTTCTAGGTTCATCCACCTCATTAGAATGGACTCAAATTTGTTCCTTTTTATGGCTGAGTAATATTCCATTGTGTATACATACCACAATTTCTTTATTCATCTGTCGATGGACATCCAGGTTGCTTCCATGTTCTAGCTATTGTAAATAGTGCTGCAATGAACAATGGGATACATGTGTCTCTTTCCATTTTGGTTTCCTCAGGGTATATGCCTTGGAGTGGGATTGCTGGGTCATATGTTGGTTTTATTCCTAGTTTTTTAAGGAATCTCCATACCGTCTTCCATAGTGACTCTATCAATTTACATTTCCACCAACATTGCAAGAGTATTCCCTTTTCTCCACACCCTTTCCAGTGTTTATTGTTTGTAGACTTTTTGATGAGGACCATGCAGCCATGAATTAAAAGACGCTTACTCCTTGGAAGGAAAGTTATGACCAACCTAGATAGCATGTTGAAAAGCAGAGACATTACTTTCCCAACAAAGGTCTATCTAGTCAAGGCTATGGTTTTTCCAGTGGTCATGTATGGATGTGAGACTTGGACTGTGAAGAAAGCTGAGTGCCAAAGAATTGATGATTTTGAACTGTGGTGTTGGAGAAGATTCTTGAGAGTCCCTTGGACTGCAAGGAGATCCAACCAGTCCATTCTAAAGGGGATCAGTCCTGGGTGTTCATTGGAGGGACTGATGCTGAGGCTGAAGCTCTGATACTTTGGCCACCTGATGCGAAGAGTTGACTCATTAGAAAAGACTCTGATGCTGGGAGGGATTGGGGGCAGGAGGAGAAGGGGATGACAGAGGATGAGATAGTTGGATGGCATCACCAACTCGATGGACGTGAGTTTGAGTGAACTCCAGGAGTTGGTGATGGACAGGGAGGCCTGGTGAGCTGTGACTCATGGGGTCTCAAAGAGTTGGACATGACTGAGCGACTGACTGAACTGATGGTGTTAGGAAGTGTTCTAAGTTCATTCTTTTACATGTAGCTGTGCAGTTTTTCCAGAACAATTTATTGAAGATGCTTTCTTTGCCCCGTTGTATATTCTTGCCTCCTATATAAAAAATAAGGTACCCATAGGTTCATGGGTGTTTATTCCTGGGCTTTTCATCTTGTTCCATTAGTCTATATTTCTGTTTTTTTTTGTGTGTGGCAGTACCATACTGTCTTGATGACTGTAGCTTTGTGGTATAACCTGAAGTCAGGAAGGTTGATTCCTCCAGTTCCATTCTTCTTTCTCAAGACTGCTTTGGCTATTGGGGTCTTTTGTGTTTCCACATGAATTGTGAAATTTTTTGTTCTAGTTCTGTGAAAAATGCCATTGATAATTTGATAGGGGTTGCATTAAATCTGTAGATTGCATTTGGTAGTATATATTCATTTTCACAATATTGATTCTTCCTACCCAGGAACATGGAATATCTCTCCATCTGTTTATGTCATCTCTGATTTCTTTCATCGGTGTCTTATAGTTTTCTGTGTACAGTTCTTTTGTCTCCTTAGGTAAGTTTATTCCTAGATATTTAATTCTTTTGGTTGCAATGGTGAATGGGATTGATTCCTTAATTGCTCTTTCTGATTTTTCATTGTTAGTATATATAAATGCAAGAAAAGCATTTCTTTGTAAGTATATTTAAGTTTCTATTATAATCAAGGCCTATGTCTAAGTAGGGAAATTGAGTGTGCATCTTTCTCAAACTGAATTTGTCCCAGAATGCATTTTGGGGAAGAATACCTTGTAGCTTAGTTTCCATGTAATACTAGTTTAAAAAATATTGTTCAAAACCTCTTGAGAAAAAAAACAAAACAAAACAAAACCTCTTCAGCTTGATCTAAATAGTCTTAAATGAGAAATTAAAGTGACTTATGTGTATGACCTCATAACTACTCTTGCATTAGCAAGAGGCCCTGGATAAGATTTTTATTAAATACCTTCATTTCTTCAGTGTATTTTATATCTGAGAAAACTGTTTGACCCTAAACAAGTTACTAATAGTGCCTTATTTCATGAACATTTCTTGTAAACTTTATTGGCAGAGTATGAAACTAATGTTTAATCAAAAAATAATGCTTAACATTGATACAGTCACTGATACAAAGCTGTCAGTTTCCTTTTTCCACCAGTGTCACCACTGTCGGTCCTGTGAGAGTCATGGCCTTGCTGAGAAGGGGAGAGGAAGGTGAGAAGTGTCTCATTCTTGACGCCGCAAGAAATTGCTTTTTCTAATGCTTTTGATGAAATCTGATCTCTTTCCCACTTTGCAGAAATCTGAAAGTTACTCTGTAATTATCAACAGTCAGAGTTTTATAGAGTTATCTTTCCTTTTCCTAACAAAGCAGGGATTAACTTTAAAATTCTTCTACTTTTAGGAAAGAAAAACTTATTTTCCCTTTTTTTCTTCTCTGTAGTTTTTTTCTTTAGTGACCTGAAATCACTTCTGAGTCTCTCACATGCTCTCTCCCAGTCAGCTTTCTAATCCTGACAGCCTGTGGTTATTGCCCTTATTTATGAAAATTCCTCTAGATGGATAGAGTATACATACTCAGACAAGAAGAGACCAGAGGAGCATATAAGTGGGAGTTGCAATCTCACGTGCAGGACTCATAGAGTAAATCCAGTAGTCCAGTATTTATCATGTTTCAAAGCTGAGATTCAGTGGTCTGGCCAGAAGCAACCATGGAGTCCAGACATTTCTCTCCAGATACCATAACTCCCACAGTCAACAACTGCTTTTTATATTTTATGATTCTTAAGGAGTGATTTACTTTCCTTCTAAATCTCAGTATGCATCATACCATGACATATTAAAATTTATAACAATGCTAATGCTTGCATAGAATATTGGCCAAAATACTTGCTCTATCATTGTATTATGCTTATTTAGAATCTACTGAATTCAGAGGAAAAAGAGAAAAAAAGACCTCTTCAAATCAAAGTTTGCCAGTTTTTAAGTCAGATTATTATGAGAATACCAAATTGTCCTTGTAGTTCAACCTGTGGTAAATTGAATTCAAGGATGATAATAATTTTGTGCATAGAAGGCTGCCTCTTGGAAATAAACATCTTTTTGAAGTATCTGCAGTCTGTCATTTGAGAAAGACGGCCTTTTCACTTTGCCTCTAGTCCTTGCATATCAATCTAATCTCAAGGCATTGCCAGACTTTTTTATTCTGAGTGATACTTGGCTCTAGATCGAAGAAAATACAATCATAATAATAATAATAAATAGTACTCAAGGACTCATTTAGTTCAATTCATTCTACTTAAATCTTTAGAAGATTGAAGAGTCGGGGAGGGGAGTATGAAGAAAAGAGTCTGGTAAAATGAATGGCCTTTTATTTCTTGCCTTGATTTGCAAGGTAATATTTTGACAGCTGGTCATTGATAAATAAAAGGACAGAAATAAGTTTTGAAACTGTGCATCAGCACCGAGAGAAATAAGAAAGCATCACAAACTAGATAAATTGTCACTGACTTGATTCAGAGAGCACTGAACTTTAAACACAGATCTTTAACACATATTGTTTATTTTCAGCACACAAGGCTCTTGGTTGAAATTATGATTTTTGTCTTTCCTTTGGTGGCAAAAATCATTTTATTTTCATGGGGAGAGCAAAAATTAGCAAAAGAGGTAGACATCTCTCAGTTTCATAAGGCTCAAACTTTATATGAGGACGATATTTTCTCCAGATTTCCAGAACAATCCTAAACAAAGAAAACCTGAGACCACCACTTGATTTATTGTTCAAAAAAACTGGGTCACTGGTAATAAGTAATCCTCATATATGTTTCTTCAGAAAATAATATTTTTCCTTAATGAGAAACACACTCACTTAAAAACATATTCTCACAAACGCAGCTTAGACAGTTAGTTGCCATGTAACAACAGTGAGCTCTTCTGTGTGTCCTCTGCAGTGGTTCCCCCAGTACTGGAGCTCTATAAATGAAAGCAATTACATTATAGAGCAAGATCTTTTGTTATCATCAGTTACCTTCTGTGTGTGTTCAGTTTCTTTCTCTAAATGTTATCTAAGCTAGATTCTCACAGTGTTTACATGGGAATCATTTTAGATGGGAACATAGTCATTTCCTTTCATTACATCTTGAATGCAGGCAGAAGAAAGTCCTCCTTCTCACCCATTAGGAGATGCTCAGACAGCTAAATTTCAAGATGGAGTCTCTTAATTTTTAGATTTGGCCCTTGTTTACATTATATTTTCATTGTTATTGACAATTATTATATTGTTATTGATATTTATCTTATCAATAGGTTAATATACTGATCAACTTATTGATATTTTATCACCCAAATATTGATAAAATTTTTATAATTAATAATGATAATCAAATACAATATTAATGGTATTGAATATCAATTAGTTAATGCTTGTAGTATCCCAAGCACCATACTGGTTGTACTTGATGTCTAACCCTCAAAATGACCATTATGAAATATGTATTATTTCCATTTCTTGTGTTTGGAAACTGAGAATTAGGCTGGTTTACTTGCCCAAGGTCACTTAGCTTGTAAGTTGCTACACGGAATTTAAATGCAGTTTTGTTTGATTCTTAGCCATCATGGTATGTTACCTTGTTTTTCTTCCCTTTAAAATTTTTGTATATTTTTAAAATTTTTTACCTATTACTTTTATTTTATAACTTCAGTTCAGTTTAGTTACCCAGTCATGTCTGACTCTGCGACCCCATGGACTGCAGCATGCCAGGCTTTCCTGTCCATCACCAACTCCCGGAGCTTGCTCAAACTCATGTCCATCAAGTTGGTGAGTTTTATAACTTAGGAGGGATGAATATATTTGATAATTTCTAATAAATTTTGTTAATAGTAAGAAGAAGGNCTCTGTGTGACCCCATAGACGGCAGCCCACCAGGCTCCCCCATCCCTGGGATTCTCCAGGCAAGAATACTGGAGTGGGTTGCCATTTCCTTCTCCAATGCATGAAAGAGAAAAGTGAAAGTGAAGTCGCTCAGTCTGTCCGATTGTTAGCGACCCCATGGACTGCAGCCCACCAGGCTACTCCGTCCATTGGATTTTCCAGGCAAGAGTACTGGGGTGGGGTGCCATTGCCTTCCCCGGAAAATAGCTGCTAGGTTCAGCTAACTCACTAGAACTGACTCAAATGCAATCTTTCTTTATGGTTGAGTAATACTGCATAATACATAAAATAATACTTCTACAAACACCAAATTTCCTTCCTTTTCTATGATAGGTATTTGAGATGCTTGTTATTAATAAAGGTTCTGGCTATTGCAAAAGCCACAGTCTCCTCTGTTCATGGGATTTTCCAGGCAAGAGTACTGGAGTGGGGTGCCATTGCCTTCTCCGATGCCTGGGGATGAAAAGCCATAAATAGACTGTTCCTATCTTTGGTGCCTGGGAGGCAAGTAAAGATTAACTGGGTCTTTGTCCTTGAGGCAGAAAAACAGGGATACAAAAGTGTTAAACGTTAACAGCACAGGATTATCACTGAAGGCCACCTGGCCTGCTATGCTCATGTCCGACTCTTTGCAACGCCATGGACTGTAGCCTGTCAGAACTCCTCCGTCCATGGGATTTTCCAGGCAAGAGTGCTGGAATGGATTGTCATTTCCTTCTCCAGGGGATCTTCCTGACCCAGGAATCGAACACAGATCTCCCACACTGCAGGCAGACACTTTACCATCTGAGCCATCAGGGAAGCCCAAACATGTACAAGCAAGTCTCAAAAAGAGATCAGTTTGGGCACCTTCACCTTGTGGTGGTTTTGGTCCGCTTATCCCCGTAACTTTCTTGAATGTTTCTCATTCTTTTGCTGTGCTGCACTTTTGGGAACCTGTGCTGTTGAGCTGGACTCAACAAATAACCATAAAAAACACAAACACATAGAGGCTAAACAATATGATTTTAAATAGCCAAGTGGTCACTGAAGAAATCAAAGAGGAAATTTTTAAAAATACCTAGAAACAAATGACAATGGAAACATGACAACTAGGCTATTGATATTTCTCCTGGCACTCTTGATTCCAGTGTGTGCTTCTTCTAGTCTTAGTATGTACTTATTACGAGTAAGTATATGTGACCTTAATACTAAAGTTAACATTTCAGATGTTGACTACTTTGCAGTAAGTATGGAAATAAAAATGTCTACTTTCATCCATGTTTGCACATTTCTACTCTATCTAACTCTCTATATATGATTACATGGTATCCACCTGGTTTCTGAAAATAAAGTGTATTTTCTTCTAATAGTATGAATGTGAAAGGAGAAATTTAAATACCTAAATAAGTAATATCTTTGTGATTAGTTACTTCATTCCCCATGCCAACTTCTCTTCTGTTTAGCTCAGTAGTCCTCTGGCATTGTAACAGTATTATAGAAACAATGCTTTTCTGTGTACAGTTTCCACAGTTCAGTTCATTTCATTTGTTCAGTCATGTCCTACTCTTTGCAACCCCATGGACTGCAGCAAGCCAGGCCTTCCTGTCCATCACCAACTCCCAGAGTTTACCCAAACTCATGTCCATTGAGTCAGTGATGCCATCCAACCATTTCATCCTCTGTCGTCCCCTTCTCTCCTGCCTTCAATCTTTCCCAGCATCAGGGTCTTTTCAAATGAGTCAGTTCTTCGCATCAGGTGGCCAAAGTATTGGAATTTCAGTTTCAACATCAGTTCTTCCAATGAACACCCAGGACTGATCTGCTTTAGGATGGATTGGTTGGATCTCCTTGCAGTCCGAGGGACTCTCAAGAGTCTTCTTCAACACCACAGTTCAAAAGCATCAATTATTCAGTGTTCAGCTTTCTTTATAGTCCAACTCTCACATCCATACATGACTACTGGAAAAACCATAGCCTTGGCTAGACGGACCTTTGTTAGCAATGGTTTCCTAGCCAGGTTCAACTTCATCAAAGACTTCAGTTAATATATCCAGTTTCTTCACTCTCTATGCCTCATCCCCTCTATCTACTCACGTCATTGTCAAACACTGTCTCTGAAGCACAACATGATTTCAGAGCTTCATTGAAGGAACAGTTACTGAGTGAACACAGTGGACTAGGTATGTGGCATTATCAAGAGCACAATTTTGATTATCAAGATTATAATGATAACAGTAGGCATTATCATTGATAAGATACCTATGACTTGGTAAAAAGGTGAAAAAGCAGAACTCTTAGTTGAGGTACAAGCTATCTCACAGGTAAGCAGATTAGTTTCTCTGTGACCAAGTTAGCTTCTGATGGATCTACTGCAAGTGTGGACTCTATTCCTCACAGTTTATAGGATCTATTCATGTAGGGTATCATGCAACAATCTAGGGTAGGGGAGAAATGTGACTAGTCAACCAACAAACTGATTGAAAAATAATTATTAATTGTGGATATATCCCTTTTGATCATTATATTTTATTTTCCAAAAAGACATATTTTCAGGTACGGGAAGTATGAAAGGCTCTAGCAAACAACAGAAGAAAGCCTGCTGCTGCTGCTGCTATTAAGTCACTTCAGTCGTGTCCGGCTCTGTGTGACCCCATAGACGGCAGCCCACCAGGCTCCCCCATCCCTGGGATTCTCCAGGCAAGAATACTGGAGTGGGTTGCCATTTCCTTCTCCAATGCATGAAAGAGAAAAGTGAAAGTGAAGTCGCTCAGTCTGTCCGATTGTTAGCGACCCCATGGACGGCAGCCCACCAGGCTACTCCGTCCATTGGATTTTNCTCTGTGTGACCCCATAGACGGCAGCCCACCAGGCTCCCCCATCCCTGGGATTCTCCAGGCAAGAATACTGGAGTGGGTTGCCATTTCCTTCTCCAATGCATGAAAGAGAAAAGTGAAAGTGAAGTCGCTCAGTCTGTCCGATTGTTAGCGACCCCATGGACTGCAGCCCACCAGGCTACTCCGTCCATTGGATTTTCCAGGCAAGAGTACTGGGGTGGGGTGCCATTGCCTTCCCCGGAAGAAAGCCTACAATTAAGTATTATAGGAGATGTCATAGAAGGTAGTCTACAGTATACAGATTTAGGGGTTAAAAATAGCTGGAAAAGAGCATGAGACCTAAGGAAAGAATTAAGGACAAGATATACTGGTAAAAGAAAATGAATACTATTCTTCCTAGATAAATTATGGTGAGCCTGCATGAAGCCAAGGCAGCCAATTAATAGTGGTGTGGGAAAATATCAGGATAGGTCAAAAGAAGCAGGGAAATTGAGTATCCCAGTGAGAATCTCCAGAAGACATAATACGAGAGAAGCTTTGAAGGGAAGTATCCTTACATAAGTATAGATTATGTGCTAGCTGAGTCTTCTCCATAGAATGTAAGTCACACAAAGATAGGAAATATAAGTAGGATGTTCAGTGTTTAATCTATCGCCCTGAGTGTAATGCTTGGCCCTTTGTAGGTACTCAAATATTAGCTAAAATTAATGAATAAATGAATTAGAATCATCACCAGATCTAGAATTACTTAGATAATGGGCCAGGGATCAAGGTTTACCAGTTTTATGCACACATAAGTAAATTAACACTATTTTTCATTATATTTATAAATATTTATATTCATAACTTCTTTGTCTATTTTTTAGATATTCCTATTTGGAGGTTGATGTGCACAGATGCACTATACCAACTGAATTTGTACTGTCATGTGTGATTTGAATGAGCCATTTCGGTCCTATTGAACCCTATAACTGAATCAGTGGTTTGAGTAGTATGACATTTTGTTTTAGCTTATTATATATCAGGTAGAAGAATGTAGTGATACTAGAAATAGAATTCTAAATAATTTATAAGACTAAATAATTTTTCAGAGACTAAATATCCTTGGCCATGCTGTCAATTGTTTTATATATGAAGTGTCTTTAGCTTATAAAGTCTGAGTCTGAAGTCGCTCAGTCGTGTCCGACTCTTTGCGACCCCATGGACTGTAGCCTATCAGGCTCCTCCGTCCATGGGATTTTCCAGGCAAGAGTGCTGGAGTGGATTGCCATTTCCTTCTCCAGTAGCTTATAAAATGCAATGTTAATTGGCCAGGAAAACAGAACTTACATTTTTAAAAGTCAACAGTGTAAAGTGATAAACAAGGACATATATTAGGCATCAGTGATGTAATCTGCAATGCAAAATCTACATTACTGTTATTACTGGATGCTATAGCACCCTCAAGTGCTAAAAAGTTGAGATGTCAGGTCTGTAAGGTTGTGGAAGTTAAGCTATGCACCACAGAAAAGACCAAAAATATATGCTTTATCCAAACTGCAACTTTCCACACTCAACTTGTTCTATGAAACTTTATGAGAACTGAGCTTAGCAGACAGTTCATCACCATTCAAAAAAAGGAAGAAGAGCAGGTTTTCAGGAAGACATAAAAAATGAGTTTAGTTTTGGGCATGTAAAGCATATGTACCTGTATCTTTGTACAGAGATCTTGTGCAAAAATTCCAGTACTGATTTCCTCAGCCTTTGGGGATTACTGCCTCAGCCATGATCAGTTTTATCCATTTACCAGAGTGTGTTACACAGATATAATCATTCTAGTGTGTTGCTGTTGTTGTTTAGTTACTAAGTCATGTCTGACTCTTTTGCGACCCCGTGGACTGTAGCCTGTCTGGTTCCTCTTTCCACAGGATTTCCTACGCGAGAATATTGAAGTGGGTTGTTATTTCCTTCTCTAGGAGGTCTTTCTGATTCAGGGATAGAACCTACATCTCCTGCTTTGGCAAGTGGATTCTTTACCACTGAGCCACCAGGGAAGCCCAATGTGCACCGTGACCTAAATATGTTTGAAAAGCACAGGTCCAGTGGGAAACTGGATCCATTAGTTTAGAACTCAGAATATGATGTCTGGATTAGTGATTTTGGTGTGTTGACAGCACAGAGGTGCTAGTAAAAACCAAAGAGAGCTGAAGTAACTAAAACCAGACTTTCTCTCTTGTGGTAAAATTAGAATCTGAGACAAAATATATGAAATA
The DNA here is from genome assembly GCA_006410675.1 of Oreotragus oreotragus. Taxonomy (NCBI): domain Eukaryota; kingdom Metazoa; phylum Chordata; class Mammalia; order Artiodactyla; family Bovidae; genus Oreotragus; species Oreotragus oreotragus. The sequence continues at coordinate 19,406 of SJYX01005429.1, forward strand.
GCTGTTTGTAGTACTTGAACAATACACAGTATAGAACCCTAAAACGGGGGGGGGATAAGCCTTATCATTACCAGTTTGCTACCTGAAAACATTTTCTGAATGGTAGCATGGGGAGTGAGAGCTCAAGCTGAGCATGGACGTCTTGCTCAGTTGAAGAGACAAAGATCAGAGGTCAGAAAGGCTGAGTAAACTAGAAGTTCAGAGTAAACTTTGCAGGTCAGAGTACCAGAGAAGAGGGATCTGTGTAGAAAAAGAACTGAAAAACCCTTAGCTGTGGGTCCACTTGTGTCTGTCACTGAATACAAAACCATGAGTGCCTAAGATGAAAATCCATGAGGCGAGACAAAGAAATACCAAGATTCTGAAGAATACCCAGAACTCACACAGAGCTGGCAACTGTCTAAGTTCCAAACACTAAAAATGAAGAGACAAAAGAAATTAGACCTTAGATGTAAGGCTAAACTAGCCATGAAAGAATTCTTTATATCTGTCCTAATAAGATTAAAAATAATCCTCAAATGAAGCAAGCTGATACACAAATAACTGACTGCAAAACAAAATTCAACACACTAAAAAAGAAATCACCAAAACTGCAACACTCAAGTCACGATGTACAGCATGTAACAAAACTTACCAGATTTACGTAAAAAAAAGAAAAATATGATCCATAGCTAGGATAAAAATCCAATCATTAGGAAAACATGTAGAAGAAGTGAGTGGGGGGCAAAGATAGAAGTCTGGGAACTACCCAGACAAGATTTAAAAAATAAGAAGAAAAAGGACCTGACAAAAGTCACTGGAAAGGAATAATACATGATGTTAGAATTAAGAGACTGTTGAATCATAAACGTCATGTAGAGAGAAAGATTCAAAAGGAGGGAGTGGTCAATAAAGATATCAAGTAAGACAGAAACTGAAAAGAGTTCATTGAATTTCCTAAGAATATACCTTCTATGCATGGCCAGAGTAGTTCCAATGGAGAGGTTGGGGTAGAATCCAGATTTGAGAAGAAGAGATGCTAATCATTGTTTCAAGGAAAGGTGTCTCTGACTCAGCATAGGCAAGTAAGTGTACATTTTATATTTAAAAATATGTTCTACAACCTTTATCAATGTCTCCTTCCTTTTATAGCCATATTTCTTTCTAATATACAAACAACTCTCCAAAAGAATTATGAAATTAAAACTGTTACCAAAAAAGGCATTCAGCAGCTTCTGAACCTGAATATTGCTGCCCACGGTACGGTACAATCCCTCTGTCTTGATTCCTAGAGAAAGAAAACCAGGTCAGTTTTATTAATATAGCTAGAACTTTCATCTCCCTCAAGGTAGAGAAAGTGGGTACTTACACAATGGATTCAGTTCAAACAAGAAAGGATCTCCCTACTGTCTCCAATCTCTCTAGCCCTCCTCTACAATAGGGAAACAGTCCTGAAACATCTCTGCAAATTATTCTTTCCATACTTTCATTTGGATTGTACCAAACCCTCAATAACATGACTAGAAAAGAACACATTCTATTGTAAATAGGAAAAAAAAATGCTTATGTGAGTAGCAGCAGATAAAAGAGAACAGTGTCGTCATTTTGGAAAGAAGCTTGGGTTTAGTTGAAAAAGGAGGAGATATCAACCTTCAAGTTGTCCCTAGGCAGAGATATAAAGAAAGAGAGAGCTACAGTATGGCAGGTGTGAAGCAAATAAACATTTTGTGTACTGAGAAAGACTGAAGCAACATTTGGGGAAAAAAAAAGAAAAGAGCCCTGGTGTATACACTACTATTGTCTACATTCAAAATATTCTCAGAAATAAGAAAGTATCATCAACCTGGAAAAATATTAATGCCACATTTGTTGGATTTTAACTTTGTCCCCAACAATTTTTAAATCAATATGTATTGTGGCAGAAACTGAACTCTTATTTATTTAGGGTAGAACTATCATAACATTGCTTCAAAAGTGCCAGATAGTATTTAAAAATATTTTATATGCCATTTGATTTTCTTTATCACTAAAAGCAGGAAACCACAAATTATTCATATTTGGTTCTAAGTGTTGCTTCTTGACCAGCATACAGTTTTCTCAGGAGAAAGGTAAGGTGGTATGGTATTCCCATCTTTTTAAGAATTTTCCACAGTTTTTTGGGATCCACAGTCAAAGGCTTTAGCATAGTCAATGAAACAGAAGTACATGTGTTTTTGGAACTCCTTTGCTTTTTCCATAATCCTAAGAATGTTGGCAATTTGATTTCTGGTTCCTCTGCCTCTTTGAAACCCACCTTGTACATCCAGAAGTTCAGTTCACATACTGCTAAAACCTAGCTCGAAGGATTTTTAATATAACCTTACTTGCATGTGAAATGAACATGATTGTACAGTAGTTTGAACATTCTTTGGCATTTCCCTTTATTGGGATTAGAATAAAAACTGACCTTTTCCAGTCCTGTGGCCATGGCTGAATTTTTCAAATTTGCTGACATATTGAGTGGAGCACTTTAACAGCATCATCTTTTAGTATTTAAAATATCTCAGCTGGCATTCTGTCCCTTCAACTAGCTTTGTTTGTAGTAATGCTTCCTAAGTTGCACTTGACTTCAAACTCCAGGATGTATAGTTCTAGATGAGTAACCACACACCATCATGGTTATCTGGGTCATTAAGACCTTTCTTGTATAGTTCTTCTGTGTATTCTTGCCACCTCTTCTTAATATCTTCTACTTGTTATGTCCTTAATGTTTCTGTCCTTTATTGTGACCATCTTTGCATGAAATGTTCCCATAATATCTTCAATTTTCTTGAAGAGATCTCCAGCCTTTCCCATTGTATCGTTCTCCTCTATGTCTTTGAATTGTTTGTTTAAGTAGGACTTCTTTTCTCTCCTTGCCATTCTCTGGAACTCCACATTCTCTTTGGTATGTCTTTCGCTTTCTCCCCTGTCTTTGCTTTTCTTCATTTCTCAGCTATTTGTAATGCTTCCCCAGACAACCACATGGCCTCGTTGTATTTCTTTTTCTTTGGAATGGCTTTGGTCACTGCCTCCTATACAATATTACAAACCTCCATACATAGTTCCTTAGATATTCTGTCTCCCAAATCTAATCCCTTGAATCCATTCATCACAGCTATATAATCATTAGGGAATTTATTTAGGCCATAACTAATGGCTTAGTAATGCTCAAAATTCTCCAAGCCAGGCTTCAGCAATATGTGAACCATGAACTTCCAGATGTTCAAGCTGGTTTTGGAAAAGGCAGAGGAACCAGAGGTCAAATTGTCAACATCCACTGGATCATCAAAAAAGCAAGAGAGGTCCAAAAAAACATATATTTCTGCTTTATTGACTATGCCAAAGCCTTTGACTGAGTTGATCACAACAAACTGTGGAAAATTCAGAAAGAGATGGGAATATCAGACCACCTGACCTGCCTCTTGAGAAACCTATATGCAGGTCAGGAAGCAACAGTTAGAACTGGACATGGAACAACAGACTGGTTCCAAATAGGAAAAGGAGTACATCAAGGCTGTATATTGTCACCCTGCTTATTTAACTTCTATGTGGAGTACATCATGAGAAACGCTGGGCTGGGAGAAACGCTGGGCTGGAACAAACACAAGCTAGAATCAAGACTGCCGGGAGACATATCAATAACCTCGGATATGCAGATGACACCACCCTTATGGCAGAAAGGGAAGAGGAATTAAAAAGCCTCTTGATGAAAGTGAAAGAGGAGAGTGAAAAAGTTGGCTTAAAGCTCAACATTCAGAAAACAAAGATCATGGCATCTGGTCTCATCACTTCATGGCAAATAGATGGGGAAACAGTGGAAACAGTGGCTGACTTTATTTTTCGGGGCTCCAAAATCACTGCAGATGGTGATTGCAGCCATGAAATTACAAGACGCTTACTCCTTGGAAGGAAAGTTATGACCAACCTAGATAGCATATTGAAAAGCAGAGACATTACTTTTGCCAACAAAGGTCCGTGTAGTCAAGGCTATGGTTTTTCCAGTAGTCATGTATGGATGGGAGAGTTGGACTGTGAAGAAAGCTGAGCGTCGAGATTGATGCTTTTGAACTGTGGTATTGGAGAAGACTCTTGAGAGTCCCTTGGACTGCAAGGAGATCCAACCAGTCCACTCTAAAGGAGATCAGTCCTGGGTGTTCTTTGGAAGGACTGATGCTAAAGCTGAAACTCCAGTACTTTGGCCACCTCATGCGAAGAGTTGACTCATTGGAAAAGACTCTGATGCTGGGAGGGATTGGGGGCAGGAGGAGAAGGGGACGACAGATGAGATGGCTGGATGGCATCACTGACTCGATGGATGTGAGTTTAGGTGAACTCTGGGAGTTGTTGATGGACAGGAGGCCTGGCGTGCTGCAATTCATGGTGTCGCAAAGAGTCGGACACAACTAAGTGACTGAACTGAACTGAACTGAATGGCCTAGTGGTTTTCCCTACTTTCTTTAAGTTAAGCCTGAATTTTGTAATAAGGAGCTCATGATCTGAGCCACAGTCAGCTCCAGGTTTTGTTTCTGCTGACAGTACAGAGCTTCTCCATCTTTGGCTGCAAAGAACACAATCAATCTGAGTTTGGTATTGACCATCTGGTGATGTCCATGTGTAGAACTGTCTCTTGAGTTGTTGAAAAGAGTGTGCCATGACGAGAATGTTCTCTTGTCAAAACTCTGTTAGCCTTTGCCCAGCTTCATTTTTTACTCCAAGGCCAAACTTGCCAGTTATTCCAGGTATCTCTTGATTTCCTACTTTTGCATTCCAATCCCCTATGATGGAAAGGACATTTTTTGGTGTTAGTTTTAGAAGGTTTTGTAGGTTTTCATAGAACTGTTAAACTTCAGCTTCTCTAGCACTAGTGGTTGGGGTATAGACAGATTACTGTGGAGTTGAATGGTTTGCCTTGAAAATGAACTGTTTGTGCCCTTTTTGCAGTTGTACCCAAACACTGCATTTTGGACTCCTTTGTTGACATGAGTTCTACTTCATTTCTTCTAAGGGGTTCTTGCCCACAGTAGTAGATATTACACACACACACACACACACACACACACACAAATTCCAGGTTCCTATACAATATTGTTCTTTACAACATTGGACTTTACTTTCACCACCATCTATAAATGAGCATCATTTCCACTTTGGCCCGGCTGCTTCATTCTTTCTATAGATATTAGTAATTGCCCTCAGAACTTCTGCAGTAGCATATTGGACACCTTTTAACCTGGGGGACTCATCTTCCAGTTCCATATCTTTTTGTCTTTTCATACTGTCCATGGGGTTCTCCAAGCAAGAATAGTGACGTGATTTGCCATTTCCTTCTCCATTGGATCACTGGAGGTTTTTGCTTTGTCAGAACTCTTCACTGTGACCCATCTGTCTTGGATGGCCCTGCATGGTATGACTCATAGCTTTATTGAGTTATGCAAGCCTCTTTGCCATGACAAGGCTGTGATTCTAATATTGCACATCAACTATACATCAATAAAAGTTAAATAATTTTTTAAATCATTAAAAAAAAAAAGAATAATCAGATTCAATCGATGCCAAGGCTATGGCTCATATCTTACCTTTGGTCTCAATTATATTGATGCACTTCCTAACAAACTTGAACCCCACTTCATTCAGTTCCACTGTTTCAAGCAAAAGAAAGCAGAGTTAGATCCTGCTGTAATAAGCCTCACCTAACAAACTTCAGGGATCTGGTTAAGAGACTACAGTGAGAGAATTAGGGGTTTAGTCTCTCTCCTTCAATCACCTTTAAATGGAAAGATTCTTCATTTGGGTGAGAGAAGGGGTTAGCGTTTTTACTCTTATAACACAAAATGTTTTTACTTGACCCTTTTTGTATGTCTGCTTGAGGCATGAGCTACATTAAATGTGAAATATTAGGCTGGAAATGCACACAATTTCTATTGTGTGTCTAGAAAAAGAAGAATATAATTAGTGTTTCTCTATATTACTACAACTTCCCCACCAAAAAGCTAAGACAGATAAAGTGACTTCCTTAGTTCAATTGAAAGACATCTTCTAAAAAAACAGGCCTGAATTTCATTTCACACAAAGGTATACATAAATACATTTGCATCAATATTACAAATTACTGATGATAGCATTTACTGTGATTAGGACAGCTAACAGTTTACAATGCCAGTCGATCAGAAATCTGACTTACTTTCTTCCTGTTTTGTTATAGGGCTGTGGTAGATCTACAAAAAAAGAGACAGAAAGAGCCATGGATATTGAGAATCACTATAAGTAAGTACAGCAAATACTAAATATCTTTCCTCAAATAAGCCATCAAAAGCATTAGTGACTTTACGAGTTTAACAAGTAATAAAATGGGCTAAACAGAATCATCTTTGCCTACATCACTGGAAACAGTAGGATTAACAACCCCTGATGATTACATTGGATTTCACACAGCTTTAGACATTTACTTATGTAAAGAATTTTCCTGATGGAGCAACAAAGTATGACAGAAAGGAAGTGGTTTTCTCCAGGTTATTGACAGAAGAAAGCAGAGTTAGATCTTGCTGTAATAAGCCTCACCAAACAAACCTTCAATGATCTGGATAAGAGACCGTAGTGTTGAATAGCTGATAGTAAAGTTTAAATATTACTAATACCAATCTTCTTACCCAAAAGTGTCAGTGGGTATTTTCTACCCAGATGGGTAGAAAAGCAATTGCCCATCTGAAAGAGATCCATGTATTCACCAAACTTTCTCTGAGTCATCTTAAAGTATGAATTGTGATAGCTATGTGAGAAATAAGAGGATATCCTTGACTCTTGAAGCCTAGTCTTGGCTTTATGCCTACATCATTATGAAACTTAGGCATGTCCCATTCATTCTCTAGACTTCAAAATTCATATTTCTAAAATGATCAGTGTTGTGGTAGATGTTCCTTCAAGAACTGATCTTCTTACTATGTATATTATTAGTGAATTGGGGGAGGGGGTTGTTAGTAGAGCAGAAGCAACATTAGTAATGCAGGAAATAAGTCCTCTATATGCCATCTGTATAATCTGCTTTAACAATCTCTCCTTTTAAAATAAACTTTTCTGCGTATATGTGTATGCCCATGGATAGGTCAGTGAGACAGGTCAAGTTGATAAGGATCCACATTCAGACGGCCCATGTTCTAACATCATTCTTCACAAAAAGCCATCTGTACCCTTTGATTTAAGGGTGGGATTATTTGGGAAAATGGCATCGAAACATGTATATCATATATGAAATGAATCGCCAGTCCAGGTTCGATGCGTGATACTAGATGCTTGGGGCTGGTGCACTGAGATGACCCAGAGGGATGGTATGGGGAGGGAGGAGGGAGGGGGTTTCAGGATGGGGAACACGTGTATACCTGTGGCAGATTCATGTTGATGTATGGCAAAACCAATACAACATTGTAAAGTAATTATCCACCAATTAAAATAAATAAATTTATATTAAAAAAAGAAAAAAAAACNGTGAAGGAAATGGCAACCCACTCTGGTATTCTTGCCTGGAAAAATCCCATGGATGCAGGAGTCTGGTGGGCCACATTCCTTGGGGTTGCAATGAGCCGGACACAACTTAGCAACTAAATATCAAAACACTGGTCCTTCAACTTTTCCAGATTGTAAGGGTTCAGTACAGTGTGGTGTTTGAGTAAGGGACACTGTTTTACAGAGTTCTTTTATATATGCCTCAATCACTTGATGTAAGAGAAACACAAAAATCAAGTATCTTTTCAGCAACTATAAGGACTGTAGCTTTTGGGCAACTAAATGCTTCAGCCCATCCTGAAAATAGACACACAGTAACTGAAATGTATTCAAATTTCACAGAGGTTGGAAGCTGGGTAAAATCATCTGAAAGTGTTTAAAGAACTTTGAGGCTTTGGTTTTGGGCGGTGTCCAACCTTGACACTTTTTCCAAGATTATGTTGTTGACAGGTAGGTGACACATGACCTGAAAACTAACCTCAACTATCTTTTTAAAGCTTCCCCAACAATGTTGACTTAGGATACTAACCAATTTGGCTGTTCTGTGATGAATGGTTTCATGGAGAAGCTTAGCTAATGACCAGTTGAAGTCATCTGGTGCTACCAAGTGGCCATCTTGAGAGTTCCAGAGATGATCACGGTGAAGGATGTGACCAGATTTTTCCCATTCTTCCTTCCCCAAACTTGGGACTAAATGTTAATATTTTATAATGATGTTTCTGAATTCCTCCAGAAATTTATCCTTTGAGAGTTTAGATAGGCTCATAACCTGGTTAAAGATGCTTGTTGGGCATAATGATCTATAGAATATTTCCTTCAACTTCTGTTTTTTTTTTTTTTTTTTTTTTACCTGAACCTCAACATTTTACATAGCTGCCTCTCTAGGAAGGCAGTGCTCATGGAAGAAAAAATCATAGGTGGAAGAGAGAAAAAGGCATACATATGGAATTTAGAAAAATGGCACTAATGATCCTACATGCAGGGCAGCAAAGGAGACACAGACATACAGAACAGACTTTGTGACTCAGTGGGAGAAGGTGAGAGTGGGATGATTTGAGAGAATAGCATTGAAACATATACATTACCATATGTAAAACAGGTGACCAGTGTGAGTTCTATGCATAAAGCAGGACACCCAAAGCCAGTGCTCTTGGACAACCCAGAGGGATAGGTTAGGAAGGGAGAGGGAGGGGGTTCAGGATTGGGGGAGAGAACACATGTATACCTATGGCTGATCCATGTTCATGTATGGCAAAAAACCATCACAATATTATAAAGTAATTATCCTCCAACTAAAATGAATAAATTAATTTTTTTTAAAGTTAAGGAAGTAGAACAACAAACTCCCATCTACCTATCATCTAGATTAAAAAAAAAAAAAAGTGTACAAATGTTTCTTTTTTTCCACACCAACACTTGCTATTTCCTGTCTTTTCAATGATAATAATTCTAACAGGTGTCAGGTACTATCTCATTGTGTTTTTGATTTGCATTTCCCTGATGGTTAGGGATGTTGAGCATCTTTTCATGTACCAGGTCGATGAATTCTCCAATATTTGTTCTATTTTTTTGGTAGTTATGTAACTTTTACTCTTTAAGCATTTAAAGTACTGAATGATATTTATAAATTTAAAAAATGCTAAAGTTACTTTGTATTCCTGGCTCTTTCAATTTGAGAATGGTATGTTTATTATCTTTGTTCTATATTCTTGGCTTTAGTTGCTAATATTTTATTTATGGTTTATTTATGGTTTTAATAAAGATTTATAATTTTAGTTAAGATTTCTTTCTCTATTTATAAAGAAAGATTAATGCTGAATTTTAAATTTTTATACTGTTCATACCTGGTACTGTTACATAGTTTTTTCAGTTTCCTGGCCTGTGTTATGAGTACTTCTTCTTTCTCTATTTTCTAGAAAAATTTTCATGAGATTGGAACAGATCTGAAAGCTTGTAGAACCTGTCACCAGGTTGTTTGGGGCCTGTTGTTTTATTTGCTAGAATATTTTTAAATAATTTAATTTCTTTACAATAATAGGAATATTAAGATTTTCTGTTTCATCTTGGAATGATTTCTGTTAGTTATATACTTTTTAGACCTTTGCTCATTTAAGTTTTTTCAGTTGTATAAAGTTGTTCTTAGTACTTCAATTTAGACTTTGATCTATCTGCAGTTATACTTACTTTTCTTGTTCTAGTATTCTATTTGAGCCTTTTTTTGTGTGGTCAATTTCAGCAAAATCTTACCTCTTTTATGAGTCTTTTCTAAGATTCTACTTTTTGGCTTTGTGTATCTTCTCCATTATACGTTTGTTTTCTAGTTAAGTGATTTATTCATTTATTTTTAATCTCTTTTCCTTTTAAATTTCTTTGAATTTATTATTTTGTGCTGTAAGCATTTAGAGATATGCATTTGGGAAGTATATGCTTGGTAAAATTTTCAGTCCTTTTAGTTGCAAATCTTCTGTGCTCTTATGATTTAGGTGAGGCTTCTGCAAGCAACCTAGAGATGGCTTGTTTTGGTTTTACTTGTTAAGCCATTGTATTTGTGAAGAAATTCTCAGTATTTTAGTGAAAGAGTTTAGTATTCATTATGATCACAGATTCATTTGACCTCTTATTTTATGTTTTTGCTCTCTGTGAGTATACTTTGTTTCTTTTTACTTGATTTGCATTCCATTTAAATCAAGTTTAAAATCCTATTTCTACTTTTGTGCTAAATTTTAACATGCTAGAATATATATTTAACCAAGTTAAAAGTTAATATCTTAACCCCCCAACCAAATGATACAGGAAACTTGGAACATTCTAGCTGTGATAGCCACTTTATCGTTTACCAGAATATAGTTCTTTTTTACTGTTAGCTTTCAAATCAGATATTATTTCTATTATATCATAGATGTTATGTTTGTTTATATTTATACTTGTTTACCAGTTTTCTCCCTGTCATTGTTTGTATCTCATAACATTTTTCTGAGTTTATTTTTCTACTTCCTGAGGCACGTTCTTTAAAAGTTCCTTTAATGTAAGTATATTAATGGTAAACTTTCTAATTTCTATTTGTCTATGAATTAGTGCTAAGTTGCTTCAGTTATGTCTGACTCTTTGAGACGCTATGGACCACAGGCCTGCCAGGCTCCTCTGATCATAGGATTCTCCAGACAAGAATACTAGAGTGGTTGCCTTTCCCTCTTCCAGGGGATCTTCCCAACCCAAGGACTGAACTTGCGTCTCTATGCCTCCTGCATCAGCAGAGGTAGTGCCTCCTGGAAGCCCCCAACATCTTTATTTTGTCCTGTTCTCTTAAATATGGCTCTGCTGGGTGCAGAGTAGGTTAATAATTGTTTTCTCTCAGTCTTTTCAAGTATTATCCTACTGTTTTCTGTGTTCATATTATTGAGAAATCTGATGTCAGTCTTACTGTCTTTACTTTTTATATGGTTTTTCTTTTATCTCTGGATAATACTAAGATGTTCTGTTATCTTTGGTATTTTACAGTTACACTTTGATAGAACTGGAAACGACTTTTTATACAAGCCTTGATCTCCCCCTCCCCACGTACATCAGAGCCTGAGATATAGATCTGGATAGGTTATTTATTTAGAAACTGACCGGAGGGAAAAGAAAAGTGGGAGTAGAAAAAATGAAAGAGGGATGTAGGGAAAGCCAATGCAAGGGCACCTTATTGATCTGGTCACTGCTGTAGAAAATTGGGATCTATGCCCTCTGGGACTCTCTGAGGTAGGTTTTAAGTGACTGTGTGGGGATGCACCAGGGGGCCTTTTATCCACCAGTTCCTGTTCCTCTCTGGTCAAGGATTGTTCTATGAAGTATTAAGTCTCTTGAAATATCAAGGTTGATACACAGGTGGGTCTGTCAGGTTCCCACATGCACCAGAGAAGTGCCAGAACAGAAGGGAAAAGCTGTGAGTTATACCTGAAGAAAGATGGTTGTTGCAGTAATGGTTGGAGTGAAAAGTGGCCAAGAAAACGTGAGATGGGGCACAGAAAGTGTCCCGCATATTTTCTAAAATGTTCTCTTTTCTTGGCTGCACTAGGTCTTCGCTGCTCCCTGTGGGCTTTCTCTAGTTGTGGCCAGCAGGGACTACCCTCTAGGTGCGGTGTGGGCTTCTCTCCTGGAGCACAGGCTCAAGGATGTGCAGGCTCAGGAGGTGTGGTGCATCGTCTTAGTTGCCCTGCGGCAGGTGGAATATTCTCAGACCAGTGATTGAGTCCATGTTCCTTGTTATTGGCCGGTGAATTCTGACCACCAGGGAAGTCCTGTCCTACACATTTCATTTTTGTTTCTTCAGTTTTATGCATGTTGTATATCCTGAATCTATGGATTTTGTGTTTTATAATTTCCAGAAAACTTTCAACTGTTATCTTTTCAAACACTATCCTTCCTCTCTTCTCTCTCCTTTGATCTTCTTTTTCTCTGTGACTCTGATTGGGCAGGATTTAGACATTTGATTTTTTTCTCTATGTAGCTTTAATTAACGGAGAAGGCAATGGCACCCCACTCCAGTACTCTTGCCTGGAAAATCCCATGGACGGAGGAGCCTGGTGGGCTGCAGTCCATGGAGTCGCAAAGAGTCGGACACGACTGAGTGACGTCACTTTCACTTTTCAGTTTCATGCATTGGAGAAGAAAATGGCAACCCACTCCAGTGTCCTTGCCTGGAGAATCCCAGGGACGGGGGAACCTGGTGGGCTGCCGTCTATGGGGTCGCACAGAGTCAGACACGACTGACGTGACTTAGCAGCAGCAGCTTTAATTTAAAAAATTGTTCCCATATCTTTGCCCCTCTATGCTGTACCCTGTGTAATATCTTATACTCTGTCATCCAGTCTGACTTATTATGTATGCGTGTGTGTGTTATGTTTCATTTCAACAATTTTTTTTTTCATTTCTTTGAGCCTTGTTACTATTTATAATCATCACGATAATCTGTTTACACTAATTCTTGGGACTTAAGTCTTCTATTTGTTGTTTCTACTGTCTCTCAGTCATGGTGACTTTTTCCCTCATATACTTGCTGATTGTGGGCTTAAGCCTTGTTTTTTTCTCTGTGTAAATCCTGTAAAATTAGACTGAGGATGTGTTTATCTAGAGAGGATGTGCATCTTCTTCCGACAGGGTCTAGGGAGTACTTCAGATTTAGGGGCAATGGTAGGCAGAATAATGGCCCCCAGATATTTCCCAGATTCTAATCCCTGGAACTTGAGTGTATTAACTTTACATGGTATAAAGAACTTTGAAGATCTGAATTAACTTATGAATGCTCAGATGATGAGATCCTGTGAATTATCCAGATGGGCCCAGTGTAATCACGATATCCTTTAAAGTGGACAAAGTTGACAGAAGGGTAGAATGATGGCAACATGAGAGCCCCCAGATATTTCCCAGATTCTAATCCCTGGAACTTGAGTGTATTAACTTTACATGGTATAAAGAACTTTGAAGATCTGAATTAACTTATGAATGCTCAGATGATGAGATCCTGTGAATTATCCAGATGGGCCCAGTGTAATCACGATATCCTTTAAAGTGGACAAAGTTGACAGAAGGGTAGAATGATGGCAACATGAGAAGAACCTGGCCTGATGCTGCTGACTCTGAAGGTGGAGGAAGGAGGCCACCAGCCAAGGAATGAAGGCAGCATCTAGAGGCTGGAAAATGAGGAGGGAAATTCTCTCATGGAGCTTCTACAAGGGTCATAGCCCTGCCAGCCGAGACAGACCCATTTTGGATTTCTGATCTTCAGAACTTCTGAGATATTTGTGTTGTTTTCAGCTTATATGGGAAAATTGTTATTTAAACTAGTAAGCATCAAATGAAATATCTGTGTTTAAGTATAGAAAATTTACCTAGTAGGAAATGTTTTAAATGTATAAACAGCAAACTCTAGTCTACACAGTTATTTATGAATGAATTTTTATTTTAAAGACTGCTGAGTTGTCTTTTGTGCCTAGCGACATGACAAAATAACTGATGTGTTAGAGATGAAGGTGGTACATTCACCCATAATATGTCTGATGCAAATTAATGCAATGCCTATTGCCATTAATTTAGCAGCACCTTTCATGAGAAAAATAACAAATGAATAGATATACACAGTGACAAGTAAAAGACACCTTTTGATCAGAATCCTACTTCTGGGAATTTAAACTAAAGGCTGTATCCAAAAGCAAAAAGGTGATTACTGTAGTATTTATTCACAATAGAGGTCAATATACAATATTGGCATCAAACATAATATTCCACAAAAAATTAAAGTGGAAGTGAATTAAAGGATGTAAAACTTCAAATAATAATTATAGAGTTTATGCCATATGCAGAGAAGGCAATGGCACTCCACTCCAATACTCTTGCCTGGGAAATCCCATGGGCGGAGGAGCCTGGTAGGCTGCAGTCCATGGGGTCATGAAAATGCTTGACAGAAAAGAAAAATATAAACTCATTTCTACCTTTTTCTGCAACAGAAAAATAAAAATAGATTGGCATAATGGGATAGCAGCATTAATTTAACAACAGAGATTAATTTAAGCAGAGATCAATTTTTGAAATAAATTATTATTAAATGTGGGGTATGTAATACCAAAATATACTTTAATTCCTTATGACTGGTATTGGTGGTATTAAGAGGCTTTGTGAATGTCAGTCCCTGTCTCTCCCAACCCCAGGCTGGCACCTGTGCCCTCAGTCTTTCTGGGCCTACAATATATACTCGTGAGTGTTTGGGAGCTGAGCCTTGAGTGCAAAATGCAGGCTGCAACTAGTTTTCTGCCAAATGCCTGGGCATAGGGCTGACAGTGTCTATAGGAGACTAGGTCAACTTTGTTTCTTCCCACCATCAGGTATGGTCAGCTACATGACTGACCTGCCAGGTACTAGGTCTCTTGTTTTATGCTGCAGGTCACATTGGTGAACTTTCTTTTTTATTTGTTTGTTTTTTTCAGTTCTGTAAGTTCTGCTAGATTCTTTTTGTGTCTGTAATCAAGTATAACTCCTCAGAGAGTTCAGGCGACCCTCCCTTCTCTGGATCGTGGCTACCCAACCCCTCAGGTGTCAACTGCTTCTGTGCACTCCCCTGCCACTTGTCATCAAATTTTTGGCTGCCCAGTCTATCGACGCCTAGAGTTGATGACATCTGTTGGATATATATAGGATTTTCATTGATCTGATTATGAACAGGACCAATCACTGCTCTGTCTACCATCTCTAAAAAACTTTACACTGGATAATATGACTTCAGCTGGGTAACTTATCCATTTATTTTTTAGTCTTCGGTCTGAGTCATCCTTATTTATGAAGTTTACTGCATGACCTGAGATGGGAGATGTTGATCTGAGAGTGTAAGTTTCCCAAACTCATTCAATCAATGGGACCAGGGGTTGTTTCAGCTCTTGTTTGTGAAAAGATATGTGTGCTGAGCTTTGGAGACATACCTGGAATAGTTGGCATGGGTTTATGTCTCGGCACATTCCAAGGACACGTTCAGGTGTGCAATCACCCTGGCTGTTGCAATACACAGAAATGGGATATTCTGCTGGAGTTAGAATAACCTCAAACAGTACAAAGTACAAACTTCTCATGAACTGGAAGTTTTCTCTGGACTCCCCATCTAACTATAATGTCAACCCCTCCCCCACAGAAAACAAATGGACTAAATCCAGGTTGTAGATGAGTAAACATGAATGCGCCTTACACTGGCGCTATGCTAGATTTTCACTTGGAATTCAGGTGCTTGTCTGAAACTTGGCATCTTGGAACTGAAAAGGCAAAGACTATGAAAAGAATGTTTAGTTTGCTCCATGCAGAAACTTGACATCCAAATGCTATTTAAAGAAATAGTTTGATAATCTGGAAGTGTGACATTTTGAACAGTCTTATTAATTAAAACCTTTCTGTCTTTTCTGTCATACTTTTACATCTCAAAATCAGTAACTAAATATTTCATTTGTTGAAAATTATTTGTTGATCTGTTTCATTTGTATTTTTAATATTATAACTGTTACACTAAGTATTGCCCAGATACTGTGCTAAACAATTTAGAAGATTTACTTCATTAAATCCTTATGACAGCCTTAGTTACAATTTCTTTCTGTTTTATACAGATTAGAGAATTGAGACTTAGAGAGGTTTGTTAATTTGTCATAGTAAGTAAAAGTCTTAGGAAGTTATAAGGCTTAGTAAATTTCAAAGCTCTAATTTGAACCCAGGTAACTTAATTCCAGAATCCACTCATGTACTTAACACTGCACTGTGTGGTGTATTATCAACACAAACAAAAGTTTTTGAAAGGTCAAAACAGATGTCCCAGTATCGAAACACTAAAGGTCATACCCTTTTCTTAGTCATAGTGTCTACATTCTGCTCTGTCCTCTGACCTGCCTCACATTGCCTCAGGTGGTGGTGATGCTGATAATGGGGCAGGGTGTATGTATGTGTCAGTGACTGAGTGCCATTTCTGAGCTGCCATAACGTATTTACTCTGGACACATCTTCCCAATCTGTTTCATGTCTGTCCTAATGGGTGTCCAGGGAATCTTATCATGAAATAGAGAATGCAGTTCATGCCTTAGAGGGGGAGATCTAACCCTTCTGAAGACGAGGTTAGCTCTGGAACAGGAACATGACTATAGCCAGTTTAGAATTAATTATCATTCCTCCCTTCCCATTAGAAGTATTTTAAATATAAGAAAAGACTTTAACTAAGTGATTGCTAAATCTACCTTTTCTCAAATCCAAGAAATGAACGTTTTCATCAGTTAAAATCGGTAGTAGATTTTAGAATCAGCACAGTCTAGAATTCCTGCATGGGGTCTTGGAAATAAATTATGGTGATGGTTTCAGGACATTGTGAAGGCAATCAATGCCACTGAGTTATACATGTAAAAATAGTTGAAATGGAAAATTTTATTATATATATATAGATAGATATTTTGTCAAAATAAAAAGTCAGTAATAAGGGCTTCCCTGGTGGCTCAGTGGTAAAGAACCTGTCTGCCAATGCAGAAGACACGGATTTGATCCCTGGTCCGGGGAGATGCCATATACCTTGGAGCAACTAAGCCCGTGAACCACAACTATTGAGCCACTAACTAATGGGCGTCCCCAGTGGCTCAGACAGTAAAGAATCTGCCCACCATACAGGACACCTGGGTTCGATCCTTGGGTCAGGAAGATCCCCTGGAGAAAGGAATGACTACCCACTTAAATGCGGCACTTTAGTGCCACAATGTGTCACACAAGGACAATGTGAGACACAGAACAAAGCTTCATATGCAGCAGCCGTGAAAGGGCACAATAGAGGTTGGTCCAGAGTTCCTGTGGATAGAGGGAACACCTCTGGGGGAACTGAGAAAAATGAGAGGTGAGTTGGTAAATGGAGCTAGCAGGGAGTACCAGTCTGCACTTGAGGCCAGCCTTTGTCATGGAAGACACCCTGGAAGATGGACGCCTGAACATACACATGTGGCATCATCTTCTTCCCGACGCCATGCTTGCACAGGCAGTACACTCCGAGGTCCAGGTGCTCCAGTGGACCTGTGGTCCCAGGATACACCCTTGGGTCCAGGATTCAGACAGAAGTTTTGTCTTTTACAAGAAGACCCCGGGAAAGCATGTTTTAGAGATTCCCAAGAGATACCAATCAGACTGTCTGGGGAAATGGGTTTGTTGTTCAGAATACTTTAAGTAGCATCCTGCTGACACCAGCCAGCAGGTTGAAAGGAACTGCAACACTAAGCTGAATTCCTAATTTGATCAAGTCAAGAGGGCTGAAGAACAGAGAGGTTCCTCCACCCACCAACATGCCCTACATTTCATTTGAAGGGTTCAAGTTTTCAAGCTGTTTGATGGCTTATCATCTGACCTATACAGTAGAGAGAAACACTCTACAAGTAGACAGAAAGAAAAAAAAATTACAACTCTATTGATAAGTGTTCTAAATGAACAAAACTGATGGATGAGATAGAAGAGAACTTAGATGAAATTTGAGATAAATCCTAGTACAATTTCAAATAACCTAGAAGGTAAGAAAATAGAAAAAACCCTGGAAAGACTATACTTTCAGGGATCATTTGTATAATTCAGTGCTAGAGAAGTTCCCTTAAGTGCCAGGAATGTAAAGTATGGCATGATAGCTGTACACAACGCCACTCTGATATATATGAAAGTTGAGAAAAGATTAAATCCTAAGATTTCTCATCAGGTTCTTTTTTTTTCTTTTTATTGTAACTATAATGAGATGATGGATGTTAGCTAAATTTAACAATCATTTGGTATTCATTTCATAATATTTGTAAGTCAAACTGTTGTGCTATCTACCTTAGATATATACAGTGATTTGCATTAATTATATCACTGAAAAACTGGAGGGGAATTAAAAAAAATCCAGGAAGAGGAAAAGTAAGCAAATCTAACTCCTGTGGTATTGAATCTGACCAAGTTCTACTCTCATTTTGAAAAACTAGATTTCTCTCTTTTCTTATTGAGCTGTAGTTCTTTATACAGAAGCTTAATAAGATATCGCCCTTTGTTGGAAATAAACGATACACACACCTTCCTCTCTTTGTAGCTTTCATTTCCATACCCTTTACAGTATTTCATAAACAGATTTTCTTAAATTAAAATAGACCAATTTATTATTTTTCTCTTTTATGCAGTTAGTATTTTTTTGTGTGCCTTGTTTAGACATTCCACTTTGCTTTTTTCTAAAAGACTCATTGTTTTTCCTTCCCTATCAGTCTACGATACATTTGGAATTGATTTTTGTGTGTGTGTATGATGTGTGGCAAGAGCCAACATTAAATTTTTTCATAAAGGAATCTTCTATTGGCCCTGTCCTGTGTACTATTATAAACCTGGTGGCTGTATTTATGTGACTCTGTTTCTGGATTTGCTGTTCATTCCATTGGTCAATTTGCCTGTCTTCAGATAAATTCCACATTCTCTTGATTACTACCATTTTATTGACAATTAGCAGGGTAAGTTCTCCAGCCTTTTTTTTTTAATGTACTTTTAAAAAATTATAATTATTTTAAATTTAATTTTATTTTACACAATTGAGATGTGTATAAGAGACAGATATATAATATAATATATATAATAATTATAATATACATATATGTGTATATATAATATTTGCATACATATATGTTTATATACACATGTATGCATATGTATAATATATAATATAATATTCACATACATATATATGTGTATGTATATATGCATATTAAGTCATGTCAGTTTTGCTAGACTCTGTGAGAACCTAGGGACTGTAGCCCAATATATAAGTATACTGAATTGGCAAAAAAGTTCACTCATGTTTTGCTGTAACATCATGTGGAAAAAGTTGAATGAGCTTTTTGTCCAACTCAATATATAACTTTAAAAAATCCATTCATTAATTGATTGATACTTGGGTTGCTTCCACATTTTGGCTATTGTGAATAATACTGCTTTGAACACAGGTGTTTGAGTCTCTACTTTCTGTTCATTTGAGTATTTTCCAGAAGAGGAATGACTGCATCATATCATAATCCTCTTTTTAATTTCTGATGAACCACCATCCCATTTTTCACAGTGGCTGTTCCATTTTACATTCCTATCAGGAGCAGCACAAGAGTTCCAGTCTCTCAGCATCCTTGTCAACACTTGTTCATTCGTTCGTTCTTTCTCTCTTTGATAATAGCCAGCCTAATGGGTGTGAGGTAATATCTCATTTTGGTTTTGATTGCATTGCAGTTGGATTCTTTACTGTCTTAGCCACCAGGGATGCCCCAGTGATTAGTGATGGTTAGCTTCTTTTCATGTCGGAGAAGGCAATGGCACCCCACTCCAGTACTCTTGCCTGGAAAATCCCATGGATGGAGGAGCCTGGCAGGCTGCAGTCCATGGGGTCACTAGGAGTCGAGCATGACTGAATGACTTCAGTTTCACTTTTCACTTTCATGCACTGGAGAAAGAAAGGACAACCCACTCCAGTGTTCTTGCCTGGAGAATCCCAGGGATGGGGGAGCCTCGTGGGCTGCCGTCTATGAGGTTGCACAGAGTCGGACACGATTGAAGTGACCTAGCAACAGCAGCAGCAACAGCAGCAGCAGCTTCTTTTCATGTACTTATTTTGGAGAAGGAAATGGCAACCCACTCCAGTATTCTGCCTGGAAAACTATATGGAGAAAGGAGCCTGGCGGGTTAACAGTCCATAGGGTGGTAAAGAGTCAGACACGATTTAGCAACTGAACAACAACAGCATGTACTTATTTGCCATTTCTGTATCTTCTTTGGAGAAATAACTATTGTTAATTTTGATGTTGTCTAATTTATCCATCTTTGATTTTGTTGCCTGTGCTTTTGGTATTATATCCAGGAATGCATTGCCAAATCTAACGTCATGAAGATTTCCCCCTATGCTTTCTTATAAGTTTTTCATTGTGGCATTGAATTTTTATTGTAGATATCATTAAGAATCTGTGACTATGTGTGTCACAGTGATTAATCATAAAGAAATAATACCTTAGAGCAGTGTAGCCTTAATACTAAAATTTAATTAGTGAATAACATTCTCACGGAAAGAATACTGAAACTTGGTCAAGTGGCTAATTATGGATTTGAGCGAGGAAAGTCAATGGTGATCCATGGTCCTTTTATTCCAGAAACAAGGGATTTCTAAAGCAGATGGTCCCATAAAAAAGGGACAAAGGATTCAACTTGAAGAGGCCACCACAAGGACAATGAGTCTATGAAGATGAAGGAAGTGTAAAAAAAAAATGTTGTAAGGATATAATGTATAGGAAAATATTAGTTAAAACATAAAAGTAAAGATCAAATTTGAAATTCATCATTTTGCAACCCCCAAATATTAATTCCTCAACGAAATGTTTATCAATATTTATTAACATCTTGAGTAGGAAACAAAACAGTCATACAAAATGTCAGCACTTAATTACAAATGGTTACACACACAGTGATACTTCCTGATGTGTCACAGTAAGAAGTACATGTCATCATCTGAATAGGATTATCTCTATTAATGTTGGGATGATGCTTCCTTGGGGTCTCAGAGAGACTCTGCCTTCATGCAGCAAACCTGGGTTCGATCCCTGAGTCAGGAAGATCCACTGCAGAAGGAAATGGCAACCCACTTAAATATTCTTGCATGGAAAATCCCATGGACAGGGGAACCTGTTGGGCTACTGTCCATGGGGTCACAAAGAGTTAGACACAACTGAGCGACTAACATTTTTAGAATGTTGGAATGAGGAAAAATTGGACAGGGTAAAATATAAGGCATTATAAAAGATAAATTGTCACAAATACAATAGTATAGAAATAACAAAAAGAACATGATTATTCAAGATTAAAAGAATTTAAATATACTAACAACTAAATTCAATGACCTCAGATATGCAGATGACATCACCCTTATGGCAGAAAGTGTACAGGAACTAAAAAGTCTCTTGATGAAAATGAAAGAGGAGAGTGAAAAATTTGGCTTAAGGCTCAACATTCAGAAAATGAAGATCATGGCATCCAGTCCCATCACTTCATGGGGAATAGATGGAGAAACAGTGGAAACAGTGGCAGAATTTATTTTGGGGGGCTCAAAAATCACTGCAGATTGTGATTGCAGCCATGAAATTAAGACACTTACTCCTTAGAAGGAAATTTATGATCAACCTAGATAGCATACTCAAAAGCAGAGACATTACTTTGCCAACAAAGGTCTGTCTAGTCAAGGCTATGGTTTTTCCAGTGGTCATGTATGGATGTGAGAGTTGGACTGTGAAGAAAGCTGAGCACTGAAGAATTGATGCTTTTGAACTGTGGTATTGGAGAAGACTCTTGAGAGTCCCTTGGACTGCAAGGAGATCCAACCAGTCCATTCTGAAGAAGATCAGTCTTGGGTGTTCATTGGAAGGACTGATGCTAAAGCTGAAACTCCAGTACTTTGGTCACCTCATGCGAAGAGTTGACTCATTGGAAAAGACTTTGATGCTGGGAGGGATTGGGGGCAGGAGGAGAAGGGGACGACAGAGGATGAGATGGCTGGATGGCATCACTGACTCGATGGATGTGAGTCTGAGTGAACTCCGGGAGATGATGATGGACAGGGAGGCCTGGTGTGCTGCAATTCATGAGGTTGCAAAGAGTTGAACATGCCTGAGTAACTGAACTGAACTGAAATTCAGTGAATGAAGTTTCATCCATCATGGATCTACGGAAAAGATACTTACAAAAGAGATTTTTGGAGGAATAACTGGAGAAACTTAAATATTGCTACATAGTAGATAATATTGAATGAATGTTAATTTTCTTAAGTGTGAAAATGACAATATATCAAGTGAGAGATTGTCCTTATTTTTACATGCTGCACACTGAAGTATTTTGCACAACTTCTGGATGGCTACTAAAAAACAGAGGTTAGATATATAGATAAGGCAAATGTTATGAGTACAAAAGTGTTTTGTGCTATTCTTCCAAGTTTTTTGACATTTTTTTATTCTTTTCTTCATTGAAGTAAGTTGATTTACAATGTTGTGTTCATTTCTGGTATACAGCAGAGTGATTCAGGTACACATATTTATGCATTCTTATTTATATTATTTTCCATTAAGGTTTATCACAGGATGTTGAATAAGTGAATATAGTTCTCTATGGATATTTTAAAACTGACCCAAAGATACAGAAAAAGAAAGGATGCAGACTAATTCTAGCCCACAAGAACTGTTACTCCACTGGTATGAGAACTTGGGAAAGCTATTGAACCAAACAATCCACTCCAGCACTCTTGCCTGGAAAATTCCATGGATGGAGGAGCCCGATAGGCTATAGTCCATGAGGTCACAAAGAGTCGAACATGACTGAATGACTTCACATGCCTCTGGACATCTCTAAAATACAGATAATAATAAAACTTACCCCAACAGGTGTTGGCAGAGATATAAATGACTTGCTACTTTAAAACATGTGGAATTCTGCTTGGCACATAGTGAGTTTTCAGTAAATTCAGGTCAGTTCAGTTCAGTTGCTCAGTCATGTCCGACTCTTTGAGACCCCATGAATCAAAGCACGCCAGGCCTCCCTGTTCATCACCATCTCTCAGAGCTCACTCAGACTCACATCCATCGAGTCCATGATGCCATCCAGCCATCTCATCCTCGGTTGTTTCCTTCTCCTCCTGCCCCCAATCCCTCCCAGCATCAGAGTCTTTTCCAATAAGTCAACTCTTCGCGTGAGGTGGCCAAAGTACTGGAGTTTCAGCTTTAGCATCATTCCTTCCAAAGAAATCCCAGGGCTGATCTCCTTCAGAATGGACTGGTTGGATCTCCTTGCAGTCCAAGGGACTCTCAAGAGTCTTCTCCAACATCACAGTTCAAAAGCATCAATTCTTTGGCGCTCAGCCTTCTTCACAGTCCAACTCTCACATCCATACATGACCACAGGAAAAACCATAGCCTTGACTAGGCGGACCTTAGTCAGCAAAGTAATATCTCTGCTTTTGAATATGCTATCTAGGTTGGTCATAACTTTTCTTCCAAGGAGTGTCTTTTAATTTCATGGCTGCAGTCACCATCTGCAGCGATCAGTAAATGTCCACTTATATTATTATACTTACTAATAATATTATTTGCAGATTGGGTTTTATTAGTGGAGAATTTATGGGTAATGAGGCTTGAAAGTTCCTATTCTGAAGTCAGCCTTTCATACTCTAAATATGGATGGCTGCCAATAGCACGACTATAGAAGAAAATATAACAGCACAGAACTGACTTTCCATATAAGTCTATAAATAAGCGACAGTATCTAAGATTGCCAGTGAAAGATTAAATCATTTCCAACCAGCCAGCTAAGTACTCCTCATAATCTTAATGTGAAATTTAATAATACAAGTGGCAAAACCATTGCCATCACCTTATCAGAATCTGTCAAGTATAGAAGACTCTGTCAGCCACCAAAGGAACTACTTGCAGAAATACCCCTACCAGAGGCCTTGAAGCCAAAGTTAATTAAAGTTGGGCTCTGAGCCACCTGTGAAAAGTCTGTTTCTTTTAATTAATGACTGCATTACTACCTCATCGTGCCGTGGCATGGGACCCCAGCAGAATTAGCACTGCTGTAAACTGCATTAAGATACATTTCCATCATTGCTATGGCTAACACATAGTTAGTTTAACTTTACGAGGCAGTAAATACACACCATAATATTGTTGTGTATCAACATCGACATTTTCACTGTATAGCAAGGAAGCAGTTCACAAAACAAGTATTTACAACAGGCTTGGAGGAACTTCATTTCCAAAGATGATAGTCAAGGAAGCCTCATGCTGTACACCACCTATTTTTTCAATTGCACAGATTCCAGGCAATTTAAATTTATGTTGCTGTAAAATTTGTCTATGCAAAATGTTTTTTTTTTTTTTTTCTAGTATTGAAGGGTAAGATAGGTAATCTGGGATTTCTCTGTACATTTCATTTTTAGTGGTTCCATTTGATTGGAAACCATTCACTTTAACACAAAAGTCTTCAGCATTATCTCTCTATATATAATTTAGGATTATGTTTGTCAGAAGATATTTTTTGTTGTTTTTTATTTGTTGTTTGGTTATTTGATTTTTTTTTTTTTTGCTCCTTTCAAGCACATTTTATCCAACCAGTTCATGCAAATCTGGAATATATCTCTATCACTCTAGTTTGATTAAACTCAATATTATTTTTGAATTTCAAGATTAACTGACATTAGAGATCTAATGTTTTATTTGAAACTAAAACTTAGAATGATATTCTATAAAAGAAAAATTACAATGTACAGTCAGTTCATGATTGTCTTGAACATGTGAATTTGTTCCTTCAGACTTGAAATATTATAAATCAGTTTAAGCATTACTGAATTTTCACTTGTTTATATGCCATTTCATTCAGAAAAAAAAACACTGGTTGAATGCAGAAACCTTAGCTCAGATAAGCCAAGCTTCATATGAGTGCACAAAATGCACATACATGCACCTCAAACATCTTTCAGATACCTCAGTTTGCACCAAAAAGATGTATGTGTGTGTGTGTGTCTGTGTGTGTGTGTGTGTGTCTGTGTCAGTGTATTGCTTGTTTAAGATGGAAAAGATTAGAGCATGTATGGATGCTTGTTTGAATGAAAACAGTATAGATTAAAAAGAAGTTGGAGAAAGAGAAGAGACATCCAGTAGGGTGTAGAAATTCAGAAAAATGACAAGGTACAGGATTCCGATCATTCACACTGGAGTAATCAATCTACTGGAGGAAGGTGTTCTGTTCATTGTAATAGGAAAGGAGGCTGGGTAGGATTAAAGATGACTTGTCACTTGGTGGGAAATGTGGTGGTATAGCTTGTTTTACATTTTTGACTATCTTTGTGGAATAAACGTCAAATTTGTCTGTAAAAAAAAAAAAAGTGACAAAGGGAGGAATCTGACTTTTGAAGATAGTGGGACAGATCTGAAACATTAAAAATGATGGTTAGCAAGAGTGTATATACATATATGTGTGTATATATATAATTATACATCATTTTGAATGATACATATATATGTAAAATTCTAAATGATAATAATATATATTTATAAAAATTTTCCATGTCATTAAATATTATCTCCTAACATTATTTTTAAGGGCTGCATAAAGTTCATTTAACTGAAACTTTATTAGTGATGTAAGTTGCCCTCTAGATTTTCCTGTTATAGACAGTTGAACGTCTCTACCTTTATTCTCTCCTGTATTTTCCAGGCAAGAATACTGGAGTGGGTTGCCATTTCTTTCTTCAGGGGATCTTCCTGACCCAGGGATCGAACCTTGGTCTCCCACACTTCAGGCAGACTCTACCACCTGAGCCACCAGGGAAGTCTAACCTTTATTCTCATTTGAAAAGATCCATTCAGATAACTTTCTAGAAGTAGAAATTGAGTCAAATATAATGTCAAAATTTGTATTTCTAAGTAAATATTATGTGTGCTTATTTAAAAAAAAATTCTAAAAGTATATTAAGACAGTATTGTAGGGTTTTTAATGAAAACCAGTAATTCATTGCCTTCATACTCTCTATCTGAACTCACAGTTCCTAAGCTATAAAAAGACCTTCCCTCTTTTTATTTTATTATTTTCTTCTCCATTGCTAGATTTTATTATACTTCTCTGTATTGATCTGTATTGACATTGAAATTTGGACATTACTTTTTATTTCTTTTAGAGAATAAGTATCTGGCTTTCTCACTGGCTTTCTGCCAGTCCACATGTACTCATATATACATATATATGTATACAACTGCTTAAATCAATATTTAATGTTTATGCTGTTACTACAATAGCATATTGCTTTTAGTAACATATATTGTATACTATGTTTACACTTTCTGTAGTCAACTTTTTTCCCTATAACTAATTTAATGACTGCAANTTCATCCATCTCATCAGAACTGATTCAAATGAATTCTTTTTAACGGCTGAGTAATACTCCATTGTGTATATGTACCACAGCTTTCTTATCCATTCATCCGCTGATGGACATCTAGGTTGTTTCCATGTCCCTGTCTCTTATACACATCTAGATGTGTATAAGAGACAGAATTTAATGACTGCAATGCTAATTTTCCCATCGAACCTTAAAGACTCCCAGTATGATCACATATATCATCTTAGTTTGCTCACCTCCTCCTTTTTCTTCATTTTCTCCTTCTTTTTCTTTCCTTCTTGGAGGTTTTCCTTTCAGCAGCTTCCCACCCTGGTTTGTGCTTCAGTGGATGATCTCTTAAGACTGCGTCACAACTAAACATGTGGGACTTAGCATTCCGTAGATTTCCTTTGTATTTTTCTTCAATTGGGAAAAAGATCCTCTAGTTGCTTCCAGAGAAATGGTGCATGGGAAAAACTATTTTGAGTCCTTTCATATATATAAAGATATAGATTTGGTTGACAGCTTGATTGACCCTTAGATGTGATTGACAGTTTATCTTGTCAACATACTGCTTCATTTTAAAAAACAGATTTTGGTGTTGCTATGGTGAAATCAGCTACCATTCTGAATACTAATACTTTGCATGTGATCTTTTTTCTCTACACTTTTTCTCTGGCATATTTTTGTATACTTATTTCACCTGAAATTTGTTTTCCTTTTTTTTTGAAATTTCATGTTCTTATCTTGGGTTGTGAATCTTTTGGGGACTTCCCTGGTGGCTCAGATGGTTAAGCGGCTGCTTACAATGTGGGAGACCCGGGTTCAATCCCTGGGTCAGGAAGATTTCCTGGAGAAGGAAATGGCAACCCACTCCAGTATTCTTGCCTGGAAAATCACATGGACAGAAGAGCCTGGTAGGCTATAGTCCATGGGGTCGCAAAGAGTTGGACATGACTGATCGACTTCACTTACTTACTTACTAATTATCTTGAGTTGTGAGTCTTTTTACATATATTGGGCTAAGCCACAGTAATTTCTTATAATGTGGTTACTTGTTCCCTTAATTCCTACAATTTAAAAATTATGGGCATTGTATTGTTTTCGAACAATTTCCTCCCTTAATTTTCACAATGTCTCCTCATTATGAAATGAGAGAATGCTTTTCATGAGAATTTTCAACTTTATCTTTTAAATCTTTGAATATAATTTTTATTTTAGCCTCTTGAATTTTCCTTTTTCTGCCCCGAATGCACTTTCTTTTTTTAATTTAAATTTATTTATTTTAATTGGAGGCTAATTACTTTACAATATTGTATTGGTTTTGGATACATCAACATGAATCTGCCACAGGTGTATACGTGTTCCCAATCCTGAACCCCCCTCCAGAGTGAAGTAAGCCAGAAAGAAAAACATCAATACAGTATACTAACGCATATATATGGAATTTAGAAAGATGGCATATATATGGAATTTAGAAAGATGGCAATGATAACCCTGAATGCATTTTCTATTATTTTTTGTTTTATTTTCTTACATTTTCTGAATTTCCTCTAAATTTCTTCCTTTCATTGTTGTAACCATTTTGATTCTTTTAACTTTTTATTTTATTTTGGAGTATAGCCAATTAACAATGTTGTGATAGCTTCAGGTACACAGGAAATCTACTCAATCATTGTTGCTGAATCGTATCTATTTGTGACCCCAAGGACTGCAGCATGCCCTGCTTTCCTGTCCTTCACCATTGCCCAGAGCTTGCTCATATTCATGTTCATCGACTTGGTGATGCCATCCAACCATGTTGTCCTCTGTTGTCCCCTTCTCCTCCTGCTTTCAGTCTTTCCCAGCATCAGGGTCTTTTCTAATGCATCAGCTCTTCACATCAGGAGGCCAAAATATTGGAGCTTCAGCTTCAGCTTTAGTCCTTCCAATGAATATTCAGGGTGATTTCCTTTTGGATTGACTGGTTTGATCTCCTTCCAGTCCAAGGGACTGTCAAGAATCTTCTCCAACACCACAGATCAAAAGCATCAATTTTTCAGTGCTCAGCTTTCTTTATGGCCCAACTCTCACATCCATACATAACTACTGGAAAAACCATAGCTTTGACTAGATGGACCTTTGTTGGCAAAGTAATGTCTCTGCTTTTTAATATGCTGTCTAGGTTGGTGGTCATAGCTTTTCTTCCAAGGAGCAAATGTCTTTTGATTTCATGGCTGCACTTACCATCTGCAGTGATTCTGGAGCCTAAGAAAATGAAATCTGTCAGTGTTTCCATTGTTACCCATCCATTTGCCATGAAGTAATGGGACCAGATGCTATGCTCTTAGTGTTTTGAATGTTGAGTTTTAAGCCAGCTTTTTCACTCTCTTCTTTCACCTTCATCAAGAGGTTCTTTAGTTCCTCTTCACTTTCTGTGTAAGGGTTATGTCATCTGCATATCTGAGGTACTGATATTTCTCCTAGCAATCTTAACTCCAGTTAGTGCTTCATCCAGCCTGGCATTTCACATGATGTACTCTGCATATAAATTAAATAAGCAGGGTGACAATATACAGCCTTGATGTACTCCTTTCCCAATTTGGAACCAGTCTCTTGTTCCATGGCTGATTCTGATTGTTGCTTCTTGACCTGCATACAGATTTCTCAGAAGGCAGGTCAGGTGGTCTGGTATTCCCATCTCTTCAAGAATTTTCCAGTTTATGGACAGTTTATTGTGATCCACACAGTCAAAGGCTTTAGCATAGTCAATGAAGCAGAAGTAGATGTTTTTCTGGAATTCTCTTGCTTTTTCTATGATCCAATGGATGCTGGCAATTTGATCTCTGCTTCCTCTTCCTTTTCTAAATCCAGCTTGAACATCTGGAAGTTCTCAGCTCACATACTTTGAAGCCTAACCTAGAGAATTTTTTTTTTTTTGTATTTATTTATTTTTTTACACGAACTCCCAAACATGAACCCCCCTCCCACCTCCCACCCCACATCATCCCTCCAGATCATCCCCATACACCAGCCCCAAGCATCCTGCATCTTGCATTGAA
>SJYX01005433.1:6953-31833 GCA_006410675.1 Oreotragus oreotragus
GCGACTTAGCAGCAGCAGCAGCAGCCCTGGTGTTTCAATGGTAGAAAACTTATTCGCAATGCAGGAGATATGAGCTCAATTTTTGGGTCAGGATGATTCCCTGGAGGGAGGCATGGCAACCCACTCCAATATTCTTGCCTGGGAAATCCCATGGACAGAGTAGTCTGGCGGGCTACAGTCCATGGGGTCATAAATGAGTCAGACACAACTTAGTGACTAGATGACAACTTTTTTTTTTAACGTATCCTGAAAAGTAACTTTTAATTTTCGTAACTATTAATTATCCCTGTGGTGGCAACAATGGAAGCTTCTGTAAGCTCTCCAGTAACTCTTTTGGGATCTCCTTGAAATATTATAGTTTTGTCCTTAAAAAAAGAAAGAGTTCATTTTCAAGAGTCAAACATTTTGGGTGGAGGTGAGTAGGGTGAGGCAAAATATCACAGCTTTCCCATACGCTACTTTCTTTTGTGAGCCCAGTAGCACTTAGACTCTGAATTGTGGAACTCTCTCATTTTCTGCTCTGTTATGGTCTTTTAATTTCCTGCCTGATGATCTCTGGTACCATGGGTAGAACCACAACGAATTTGAATTCCTCCTCTCATGTCCACATCTCCTAGCACAGTGCTTTGTATAGTGTAGGGGTTTCCTTTGTATACATCTACATATATTTTTTTGAATGGACGTTGTACTGTCTGTTTTCATTTAGAAAGAACACAAAAAGTGACAAGATTTTCTTTATATGATGACTTAGAGGGGTGGGATGAAGATGTGGGGGGAGGTTCAAGAGGGAGGGGATGTGTGCACATATAGCCGATCCACATTGTTGTACAGCAGAGGTGAACACAACAGCGTAAGGCAATTATACTCTAAACAAAAAATAAATTTTCTCTATACAGTCTAGTGGAGTAGGCAGTGGCACCCCACTCCAGTACTCTTGCCTGGAAAATCCCATGGACGGAGGAGCCTGCAGTCCATGGGGTCGCTAAGAGTCGGACATGACTGAGCGACTTCACTTTCACTTTTCACTTGCATGCATTGGAGAAGGAAATGGCAACCCACTCCAGTGTTCTTGCCTGGAGAATCCCAGGGATGGGGGAGCCTGGTGGGCTGCCATCCATGGGGTCACACAGAGTCAGACACGACTGAAGTGACTTAGCAGCATACAGTCTATACTAAATTTTGTCTTCCAAAGGAAGACAGTAAATGTTTTTGAATTAACTTTTGTTTTCATGAAAACTGCCTTTTTCCAACCCAATAATTATTCCTACCTAAGGCTAAAGAGGAAACCTCTGTAAACATCTGAATGACATTAAATTACCCTAAGTAAGCATCACTAAAATTAACTTTCTTGTTTCTAATTTCTCCATAAGCCTACAGTCACAATGTTTGCCTTGATTAATTATTAAACATATCTCAGATTTTCTAAATTAATGGTTGTGTGCTAGATATGATTTCTAATCAAGCTTTACATTTCTCTGGTGAAATCATATTTAAGTCTACCAAATGTCGGAACTCGCTTCTGTATTTAATAATCAATGTTTAGCAGATTATTTGAAACTAGTAGAGCAGTAATAATTTATGAAGACCTGCAAACATGTCTGGGATAACCATGAGCATTTAGGCCTCCGGAGACTAAACTCAATTGTTTGGAAATCATATGAATTTGTGTTTGGAAACATAAATGTCTGTGATGACTGATTAACATACAGAATAATATCCAATCATACACATACCATTAAGGAGAATGCTACAGTATAAGGAATACAAATTTTAAATGTTTGCATGTTTTAAGTTATTTAAACCCATAGATGCTGTGTACAAGTGACAGATAATATTAGGGTTAGATTTATGTAAGACCAGACATCTAATAGGGACCCAGATGTTTTCAAAACATGGATATATATATGTGTAGACAAAATAGATGATGAATTGCTTAAATTCCACTTAGGGTTTTATCAGTGGGCATGGGAGGTCTTTCTACATTTGAATTGTAAATCTGAAATATTTGCTAAATATTGTACACATGTCTATAACCTAAAACTATTAAAAGTATCTATAAGATTGGTATTAGTCAGCCATAAATAGGCTTCCCAGGTGGCGCTAGTGGTAAAGAACCCACCTGCCAATGCAGGAGACGTAAGCGACAAGGGTTGGATCTCTAGGTCGGGAGATCCCTTGCAAGAGGAATTGGCAACTTATTCCAGTATTCTTGGGACATCCCATGGATAGAGGAGCCTGGTAGGCTACAGTCCATAGCGTCACAAAGAGTCAGACAGAACTTAGCTACTAACACTAATTTTTTTTCCACTTGTTCATTTTGATAATTAAACAAGTTCATATTTGCAAAGCACTCAGAGTAGCTCTAAGCACATACTAACAATCTGTAAAATAAATGTTAACTCAGAGATAAGACCCCCCAAGGAAACTCATTTTCAATGATATTTGCATTTTGGGAGTGGGCTTCCCAAGTGATGCTAGTGGTAAAGAACCCGCATGCCAATGCAGGAGATATAAGAGATGCAAGTTGAATCCCTGGGTTGGAAAGATCCGCTGGAGGAGGGCACGACAACCCACTCCAGTATTCTTGCCTGGAGAATCCCATGGACAGAGGAGCCTGGTGGACTACAGTCCACAGGGTTTCAAAGAGTCGGACATGACTGAAAAGTGAACTTAGCATGCATTTTTGGAGGGATACCACTGATAGGAATTGGAACTTATTTCAAAAGCTTACTATTTGACTTGAATTCTTAGACTGTGTGAGCATACGTTACTGAGTTAGCAATAATATTATTAGCTCCCGTGACTAAGCCATGTATTCTAAGCAGATGGAATAGATACTCGCACAGCCTTTTTTGTTTGTTTGCATTTTCTTTTTTTAATTTAAATTTATTAGTTTTTAATTGGAGGATAATTGCTTTACGATGTTGTGTTGGCTTCTGCCATACATTAACATGAATCAGTCATAGATATTCGAAAGTCCCCTCTCTCTTGAGCCTCCCTCCACCTGTTAGCCCATCCCTCCCCTCTGTCACAGAGCACGAGATTTGAGCTCCTTGCTGTATGACTCAGGGAGCTCAAATCCAGTGCTCACACAGCCTTTTGAGAATACAGATTCTGTAGGACCTTGCAGTCTACTGTTGTCATTCACCATTCTCTCTTGACTTTTAATTTATCTTAAGCTGATGGTGTCTGATACGAAAGACAGAAAATAGTGATGCATGCTGATGACGGGACTAGATGCAATCAATGCAAAGAGCACAGGCATGACAGAAAACAAATTCTCAGGGCGCTCTGATCCCCAGCTCTGACCCTGGTGACAACCTCCAAAGATGTTCAAGAGTGAGACTCATCACCTATCATATATGAAGGAGAATATCTTGACAGTGAAGGTTCCAGACAATACGTATATAAAATCAGCTCCAAAGAGTTGAATACAAGGTGAGTTTAAAGAGATGTAGATAAGGTTGAGTTTTAAAGGTTTAGAGATGAGCATTTGTCTACTATGTATAAAAATGAGCTCCTTTAAAATACCTTGTTCAATAGTTAACAAATATAATATGGATCTATTTAGCCACAAAGAAGGAATCATAAAAATTAAAAAGTGCCTTAGATTACATATTCACTATTACTGACCTGTTGACCTTGGAACCGGGCAGTCCACTAAGACGACGTATCTAGTAATAACTAAGTGTTCAGTAATAGCGAAGATGTAAGAGTGCCTCCAAATGATCAGCATCTTCTCTCTGGCTCCAGCATTGTGTTTGTGCATTCATCCATGCCAGTTCTTGATCAATGAATTCTTCGTGTTGTGTTTACTTACTTCAGGCTTTGGAATCTCTTGTCTGTTGGTCATTTATTCATTCATTTTCACAAGTACTCATAAATATTTAGTGCCATCACTCTGCTAGTCACTGGGACCACAAAAATGAACAGGGTTTAAAAGGACACTGTTCTATCCTTCAAGGAACTTTTATTCTGGAAGGTAGACAAACCAAAGACTCAGTTAAACTCTATTAACGGTGTGCTCATATGCAGGACACCTGTAATGTACATCCTGGGGATGCAGGAGCTGGGCAGGTCTAGCAAATGTTCTCAGTGACACATGCATAGAGCTATTTAATATAACATGTGTGTGATAGTTACAAAATAGATAATTATGATGCACAGTTGATATCATGTTATACTATATATCATATATGATGTTAGATATATTGTATATATTATATATACCCAAATCATTATATTTAGGTGAGGTCAAACAATACTAGTGTCTATCAATAGGGGGCCTTTAAAATAAACAATGAAACAGAGATATGCTGATATGGAAATAGCTCCAAAATATCTAATAAGTAAAAAAATGGGAAGTTTCAGAGAGGTGCATATCATAGGCAGTCTTTTGTGGGGCAAATAAGAACATAGAATCACATTTTGTTATATTTGCATAAAGACACTTTGGAATCCTATGCATAACCCTAAACAAACAAACAAACCAAAATGGGTTGGGTTGCCCAACGGGGAGCAGAGATAGGGGATCTAGGCAAGTGGGGCCAAGGGTAGGAGGGAGGATTTCACTGCACACATTTTTATCTCTTTGAATTAAGTGAATGAATTATCTATTTATTTAATTATCTATCTATTATTGATCCATCTAATTATCTATTTAATTATCTATATAAACCTATCCTGGGACTTTCAGAGGAAAGATGTCTCCTCGTGGACTGTGGCCCGTGGATGAAGAGTTGGGGGTGGGAAGAAGAAACGTATCCAGAGGTAGATTATCCAAACACTTCCATCTCAACTTGCCAGAGAGAGCTGCTGCCCTGAAACCCTCCTCCGCCATGCTAGCCACCTCTGTTGGCTCCTGCCTGTGAACTTCTGGATATTCTGGCACCTCCAGCAATTGTAAGGGTAACCCTTGAAGCAGTAGGGCCTCTGGACTCTGCTTCATCTCGGAGTCCTTTGCCTGTTCACCTAGCAGTTGCTCAGGCCACAAGGGCTGTTAAATCTTATAAACATCACCCCTTATTTTTCCCCAGAAATAAGACTGACATTTTAGCACACGCTAAGTGACTGATACAGGAAGCATTTCCACATCATTGGATTTTTAAAAAAAATCCAAGTTCTAATCATTGTAAACATATTCATATGAAATAGATAGAAAATACAAGAAAACCGTACGCAATCAACCACAACAATAATACATAATTATTTTGCTGTGAGACAAAGTCAGGATACATTTCATTTTAACATAAAAAAGAAAAAATATTGAAATTGTTGTCTGGCAGGTATATTACACAAGAAAAGTCAGAGGTCAGCAGCTAATATTTTTACTGCTGGAAGGCTGAATGGTATAATGAGGATTATGTGTGCAGTGGACAGTTCTGAACGTTCACTAAACTAATATGCCGAGGAATTGATTCATGAATGACAAGTACTTTTAGGTGTCAACATACACTTTATCTAGCGCTTTTCTCTAATGTAGTTTTCTATGTGTCAGTTCGGTTTCTTATCAAATAAATACTTTCACCTTGCTTTTGAGTTGGAATTACTATGGAGAAACGACTTTTTGATTCTACACCATTCTGCTGCATTACGAAAACTTGGAAATCATGTCATCACTCCACAAAATGGTTTAGCAATTTTCTGTGAATTTTTTTAAAGAAGGGGAATCTGTTCATATATGAATGATTCTAGAAAAATGTTTCAATGTTAAAAAATTCACTAAGAACCTTTAGAATCTAAAATATGATAGAGTACTGTTTCACCTTAAAATAGGTTGAAAAAATTTTAAAGAAAATTTGCCTCCATGTTTGTTTTTTTTTAATTCGAAGATTTAAACATATATTTTGCCACAATTCCATAGTTAACTTCCAGGAGAATAAAGAAAGACCAGAGAATACAGAAAGATTGATAAACATATATTGACAAGTGACAACAAACATACAGAAACCAAGAATAATCAGATTCCCTGTTACATCTCTGAAAGAACATTCCTTGTCCTTGAGGTCCAGCCTCTTTCTTTGAATTCAATGTAGAATTTCCTTTTCACTGAAGCAAATTTCATCTTTTAGGACACTAAAAGATCTTTGGAGTTTTATGTTCAAGTCTTTAGTCTTTCTAGAAAATTATGATTCAAACATGCTCTAAAATACGATTTTAGACCTTAACATATGTGGGTTAGAGAACAATAAGACAGAGATCATTCTGTAAAGGAGGATAAGGCTAGTACACTGATGGCTCCAAATGAGCCATGGTTCCTAGTATGTTCACCTTCCTAGAGGCCCCTCCCACAATAATGCTGGGCTTGATCACATGATTTGCTATAGCCAATGGGACATTAGTAGGCTTTACTCTCAAGAAGAGGCTAGATAAATGCTTGCATGTTGGGCTTCTTTTATTGGAACCCAGCTCACTGGCTGTAAGAAAGCTTCTCAAGTTTTCTTCTAAAAGACAAGCCATGTGGAGGAGAATGTGGGTCAACAGCCAGACATATGAATGAGGACATCTAGGATAGTGTAACCCCAGCAAAGCTCCTGGTGGAAAAGTTTATATGAGTGACCCTGGCCAGTATCCTGTGAAGCAGAACTGCCTAGATTCCTCACCCACAAAACTCAAAGCAACATACTGATATTGTTTTCTGTAATTATAATTTGGAGCGGTTTGTTACACAGCAGTAGATAATGGTTATAGTAAGTGTTACAAGGACTCCTAAAGTTCTTTCTGGAAATAATTCCAAGTCCATTCTTCATTGACAGACACCTCTTACACTTCTATCATCTATTTATTTATTATTGAACTCGAATCTCTTATTCTGACTCTAACCAGTTTGAACAGAAGAACTGGAGTGGTTGGTTCATGTGAAAAGCACTGTGAGAATGACTCTATCATATATTGACTCAAAAAAACACCAAATCCTTGTTGGAGCTCAAAGAAAAAGAATTCTTGATAATGGTATATATCTTAAATTAATTCCACTCCACAGTGTGATTAAACTGTGGGTGGGGCAGTCTGGTGGAAAGAAATATCTTTAAGGTATTCCCAGCACATAGGCTTTGTGTGGTCCAGTCATTTCCTCTCTATTTCTCTAAATGGAACTGTATCCTCACAACCAGTTTTAGGCACTGAAATGTGCAGGACTCTGGAGGAATTTGCTTTCTTAAGTAAAAATTATTGGAACTGTGAGTTTTATTAGATTGAGAAAGACATTGGGCATATTTCCATCCTTCTTTCTCTAGAACGCATGGGCATTAGTAAAAGAATGCGTTAGGGGTGGTAACTGTAGTAGGAGTGTATTAGGAGAAGAATCCATGGTACTGAACGGACAGTCACCGTTTCTGGAGGACAGTGATACTATCCCATTGAACTATGTGGATTGCGTCTCAAGTTGGAAACTACGGTAACTAGCTGGTTCTAAAAAAATTGTCTGGATATCAGGAGGAAAAAGACATAAACTGCCATCAAGCATAACAAATGTTAGCATCATTACTGTTATTCCCATTGTTGAAAGGATGTTCTCTGTGTACTTGTCTATGGCATTCTCTACCAAGAGAGCATGGACGGAAGGTTTAGGCACAAAATGACATTAAAGGGAGTCCAGATCCGACAATGACACAGAGGGGATACTTACAGAGAGGAGGATCTGGACGGCACTGTGGATGACCTCCAGGTACTGGAAGTCAACAATGCAGCCGGTGACAGAGACATACGTGTAATCGTCCGTCATGCCGTGGGCTGACGGGGGCAGTACTCGTCGGACACAGCCGGGCCCGTGTTCCCGCCACCATGACCGGTGCACAGAGATGTTGAATGTCATTAGGTCTGTATCCTAGGCGGGCAGGAGACAAGACAGAGAAAGGAGACAGACACATTACCTCACATCTTCGGCTTTCACCTTAGGAAGAATTCAGGATGAATGAAATTGCTGAAACGGTTTAAATTCCAGGTAAAGAATGACAAAAGACGAACCTAACATGACTGCATGTGTCATATGAATGAAATAGCTTATTTTCATATGGGTTATAGTTATTCAGTGGGGACATGTAATTCTTTGAATGATAACACTTTAAGGTTGGCACAACATTGAAAATTCAGAGATGATATATTTGTTTAAAAACTCATGTCTATTTATTTAGTTTTTTTATTGGACTATTGTTGATTTATAATGTTTCAGTTTCTGCTGCACACCAAACTGACTCAGCCACATGTATACATATATCTCCCCCTCCTTGAATCTCCTTCCCATTTAGGTCACCACAGAGCACTGAGTAGAGTTCCCTGTGCTATACAGTAGGTTCTCATTCCTTCTGTATTTTATAAACAACATCAGTAGTGCATATATGTCAATTCCAATCTCTCAATTCATCCCACCCTTCCCTTCAATTATATTGTCCACATTGGAATTTTCTTCTCTGTTTTCTTATTGCTCCATTGCCACTGGTATCACCATCATGGTAACGTGTTCTGAGAGTTTTTTTGCCTGCGAGACATTGTTCTAAGCACTTTCCATATATTATGCGTTCATGCAGGTATCATCATCCTAACTTATAGTAGTTGAATAATGGTCCCCCCAAATCACATTTATATCCAACTCTCTGGAATCTGTGAATTCTACCTTATACAGCAAGAATAGGACTTTGTAGCTATGATTGTGGTAAGGATCATGAAATGGGGGGATTATTCTGGATTATCTGATGGGCCCTAAAGACCATCACATGTCTCCTTTTAAGAGGGAAGCAAAGGGATGCTAGACACAAGGACAGAACAATAGGGTGACCATGGAGGCAACAGCTGGAGCGATGTGGCCACAGGAATGCTGACCACCACCAGAAGCTGGGAGAGATGAGAGAAGACCATCCCCAGCACTCCAGGGGGAGCCTGGCCCTGGCAGCATCTTCATTTCAGTCCAGTGAAACTAATTCCACACTTCTGGCCTCCAGGACTATGAGAAAGTACACTTCCACTGTTTAAGACACCAGGTTCATGTCAGTTGTTGTATAGCAATCATAAAAAAAAAAAAAAATTAAAGCAGATGAGGAAAGTTGGTCATGGAAAGGAAAAATAAAGTGCCCAACCTCATTAATAAGTAAATCAAAAGGACTTCCTATGTATGCTAGGGCTTCCCTGGTAGCTCAGCTGGTGAAGAATCTGCCTGCAGTGCAGGAGACTCTGGTTCCATTCCTGGGTTGGGAAGATCCCCTAGAGAAGGGGTAGGCTACCCACTCCAGTATTCTTGGGCTTCCCTGGTGGCTCAGACACTAAAGAATCCGCCTGCAATGCAGGAGACCTGAGTTCAATCCCTGGGTTGGGAAGATCCCCTGGAGGAGGGCATGGCAACCTGTCCAGTATTCTTGCCTGGAGAATCCTCAAGGACAGAGGTGCCTGGTAGGCTACAGTCCCCGGGGTCGCAAAGAGTCAGACACGACTGAGCGACACAGCACACAGCGCAGCATGCAGTGGTAGACCCAGAACTCGATCCTATGCCGTCTGCACTTCCAGCTGTTCCTCTGTTCCCCTGCCCAGCCCTTTACAATTCCTCAGACCCTGAAAGAAGCTAGTTCCTTCCTCTCTAGTTGTTTTCAGAAAATGCCACCACAGCCAAGCAAAAGAACAAAGAAGGCAAGCCTTGACTTTTCCATATCAAAACAGACTTCCAGAAACTCCTAACAGAGACACCTGTGCAGATGTTTAAACCTCAAGAGAGGGCTTTAAGTCTCTGCAGAGTGTCAGCTATGAAGGACTAAGGTTATAATGTTTTTGTCATAAACAATAGTTTAAAAAGAACAGATGAGGAACCAGACTCTTGGCTCCCTGATAAAGTAAAGATTACAGCTGCTGGTGTGGAGCAGGAAGGAGAGAGGGTGAGGATGGAGAGAGGGCAAGGTCGCCTACCGACCACAGTTGGTGGACGGGGACATAGATCTGCTGGGGAACTGAGGATTCAGGAGTCGGGGAGTGGGTCCGTTCCCAGCCTCCACTCCTAGCCAGCTTGTCGCCACTAGTGCCAGGGGGACATGTTGAGTGGGTACCACAGACGGCCCTTGTTCAGCCACTCAGGGCCACCCACTGATTGTGCCCCACAAATGATGCTCTGTACATACCTGTGCTGCTTAGAGAACTGTCCTCACCTGAGTGGTGTAGGATACTCCTAAGTAAGAGACATTGGGTTTGGAACTCTGCAGACTTACAGGAAACTGGTGTGAAATGGAAAGTTCTTGAACTTCTAGGTGGCTGGTCCTGAAAACCAGTGTGGGAGCCCCCAGAGCAAGGACAGTGGAGGGACCTCTCACCCGTTACTCTGCTGTATGTGGTACCTACATTGCAAGATGAGAAACATTTCCAGTTCATGCTCGTAGGCAGTTTTAGATTTTCCTCAACTCAATTCAAAGTACCATTATAAGTATGCCTGTGATTAGATCAATAATGAAACATGTTCTTTTTTTTTTTTGGTGTTGGTTTGCTACAAATATCATTCAGTTACCTTCACAGTTACAGCATTTTATGGATAATAAGACATTTTACATGATCCTGTTTTTATAGGTGTTGGTTGGCTGTATGTATCATTTGCGGTTACCCTCTGGAGGGAAAGTATTATAGAAAAATAATTGCTTTCGCTAGTGAATTCAGTTTCACACAAGGCAATTTACCTGCAGGCAAACTGCACGCTACTCTCTTTGCTAGCCATCAGATTTAATATCTTAGAGTTAGTCTTGGCCACTGCAGACCAACTATTATTTTTGATTTTAATAGAATTCATTAGGTTCAGGATAAATTAGTATTATCTCAAAATTTATAGCAATTTCTACTCTTTAAGCATTCTTACCCTTACCTCTTGCCTTTTCTACTTCAGGACTGACTGTAAGTTCCTTTTAATATGGCTTTGATTAAAATTTATTTTACCCAAATAAAACAAAAGCAAATTTATGAACTAACGATACATATTTGTTACACTCATAGAAATGTCTCAGTGTGGTTCTCAATTTGTTGGGACTACAACATATTTATGGGCTTCCCAGGTCACTCAGCAGTAAAGAATCTGCCTGCAATGTAGGAGACTCAAGTTCAATCCCTGGGTTCATCCTGGAGAAGGAAGTGGCAATCTGCTCCATTATTCATATCTGGAAAATTCCATGTATAGAGGAGCCTGACAGGTGACAGACCTTGGGGTGGCGAAGAGTCAGACACAATTGAGTGAGCATGTATGCGCACACACATAATATATTTATAAACTGTACTGTTCTTTGCAATGACTGTATTGATAAAATTTGAATGAGAACATCAGCAGCATCAAGTGATACTGAAAATTCAAGCTTCTTACTTAAATTTGGTATAAAATTTTACTACAAATTTGTCTATGATTTCTATCTCCTTTAGCAGTTAGATTTCAAACATTAAAAAACACATGAACACATAATAAACTCAATTTCCTATGAGAGGCATGTCAGAGAAAATACAACTCAGACAACTGCAACTTTTAAATAAAGAAAAGTAAACAAAGAAATAAATGCAGAAAATGTAGATTGTTAATTTTTTGACACTTTTGGTTATCATATCAAAACTGTCAGTTCTGAAATACACAGATAAGTGCTAAAATAATCTTAAAAACAATTACAAATAATGTTATTAATTGTTATTTCTTGGAAATAACATTCTTCCTTAAATGTTATTTCTTGGAATCAGAATATTATCTGAGAATTTAAGCACACCATGGTTAAGAAAATTGACATAGGTAATGGTATTTGGACTTATGTGAGTATATACGATTACTAAGGGACAGTGTGTAAAACAAGGAGAAAGAAAGCAAGGAGAGAGAGAAGAAAGATGAAGGGTTTGGGAGGTATCAGGACAACCTGGGGAGAGAAAGCATGTCAAGGTCAACTGCAGTAAGAACTTAAGGGAAGTTGGTAAAGCCAGAGAGGAATCACCACGTATTGAATTTCCTGTTTGGTGGGCCAATGGGGACCTTACAAATACAATGCCAGAAGAGCGTTGGGAGTGAAAAATTGGATTTCAAGGAACTGAGGGGATTGAGAAGAGAGATTTGGTGTTTTTCATGAAGTTGGGACTCCAGGTAGTAAGAACATGGGATGCCAGCTTCCAGGATGGACAAGGAGAACAAGGGTCAATCCATATACCTGCTCACACTCACCAGATTATGACTTAAAAGAAAATTATTCCAGAGTATCTGCTTTTCCCTGAATATCTACCCAACTAAATACTAAATGTTCAAAAGCCCTTTCATCTCACTAGTGTGAATCTCAAAGTTGTTCCCATTTTCTTAAAGTACTCAAGTTAAGAAAAAAAGCCTTCTACCATTTTTTGAAATGTTCGTTATGAGGTAGACATGACTGCCCAGTTTTATTGGCAGTAAGTGTAGTCACAGTGTTGGAACCAGTTCACATCCTGAAAAATTCTATATTGACTTTCTATTATAGTAGCTGCTGCTGCTGCTGCTGCTAAGTCACTTCAGGTGTGTCTGACTCTTTGTGACCCCATAGACAGCAGCCCACCAGGCTCCCCCGTCCCTGGGATTCTCCAGGCAAGAACACTGGAGTGGGGTGCCATTTCCTTCTCCAATGCATGCAAGTGAAAAGTGAAAGTGAAGTAACTCAGTCGTGTCTGACTCTGTGTGACCCTATAGACGGCAGCCCACCAGGCTCCTCCATCCATGGGATTTTCCAGGCAAGAGTACTGGAGTGGGTCTCCATTGCCTTCTACCTATTATAGTAGGCCAGTATATAATTTTTCATTAATCAAAGATCTAATCTCTCTCTTAGTCTTTGTTCTTTTAATTATCTGCTTTTTTGGTATGTGTTTAATTTAATTTTAGCTAATCCTCTCTATTTCTAGAAATGGACTCCCAACTACTAATAATCATTTTTTCCCCCTTCCTCCTTAGTTGTGACTGGAAGGGTCCTTGAAACCAGTTTTGTATGGCTATCTACTCTCTTCGTCTTTTCACTTTCTTTTGTCATAAACCAGCCCATGTGGAAGTGAAAATGTGACCTTGAAGAGAAGTACACATTTAAGAAAATAGATTTTGCTCAATTTTAGAGTCAGCTTTGAGTTTACCTTTATATAATAAAATTCGCGCCAGTTGAAACTTCTTTTGAAATACTATCTCAGGAATTAGAAAAGTGAAAACAACTGTACTACACTTTTAATAATTTTCTTTTCAGTGAAGCATCAAGTATTTCTAAGAGTACTGTAGATCTATACAATAAAGGATAAACACTGTACTTGGTAGAGAGGTTTAGGTGTGTGGAGCCCATTATACAAAGACTTACCATCAGATCAAATATATCAAAAACTCTATGTTATTTTTCTATATTAAAAGCAACTCTTAGAGATAAACTTCAAAGGTTTTCCATTGGAAAGTGTTAGTCATTTGCTGTTGCTTTCTTAAAAAACGCCTCCTGTAAGCCATGAGCATGTCATAATTACTTAGGACTAAGCCACTGTGTCAAATGTAAAGAACAGCAGAGAGAGGAGCAGACACTGACCATTTCGATTTTCTCTTTTCATCCTTACAAGTAGGTACTTCTAGGGCTTTCCAATTGTTTACCATTGATCAGAAGCCAGAGGCAGACCTAAGAGTAATCAAGCTTTTTGTCTTCAATCTTGACCTTAATTCCCTAGAATGAACCACTTCAGGAAGTTGTGAAGTCTCATCCATCTATTCAATGGATATGTATGGAGTTTCTAAAATGAGCTATGCACTGGGATTTAAGAGTGAACATAAGATCTTATTCTTGCCCTCATGGAACTTATATTCTAGTGGAGAAAAGAAGTAACAAAGTAAACAATTAAGCAGACAAAGTAATTATACATTGTCAAAATTAATATAAAGAGAATAATGTGATGGAGAGTGACTGTGATGAGGCTGGAGTTACTTCATACAAGGTGGCAGAGGAGGCCTCTCTGCTGGTTGATATGTAGGCTAAGGCTTGTTGTTTGAGGAAGAACCAGAAGATGTGAAGATTTGCAGAAGGAGTGTCACATGCAAACAGAACTGCTAGTACAAAGTTCATGAGAGAGCAAAGAGGTTTAAGTATTCCAGGGACTGCCTGAGGGTCCACATAGATGGAGTGAGGCTGAAGTGAGGACAGAAGTGGTATAAGAAATGACTGAAGATACAAGAAAGAAGTTATGATAGAGGCTGGGGTGGTGGCGGGATCAATCGGGAGACTGGGGTTGACATTATACGCTAACAATACTATGCATAGAATAGATAGCTAATGAGTGCCTACTGTATACATCAGGGAACCCTACTTAGTGCTCTGTAGCCACCTAAATGGGAAAGAAATCCAAAAAAGAGGGGTATATGTGTATATATACACACATATATATACATACACACACATATGTGTAGCCGATTCACTCTCCTGTATGCAATAGAAACTAACAATGTTGTGAGGCAACTATACTCCAATAGAAATTAATTTTTAAAAAAAGAGTCTGAATTTTACTCAGATCCAGGTGGGAGGTCAAAGACTGATATCACCTGCTTTGCATTTTTTTTGAAGATGATTCTAAGAATTGTATAGGGAATGGATCTGCCTGGAACAAAAGTGGATGATAGTAAGGTGGTTACTATAGCAGGTCAAGGAAGTTGGAGAAAGATGGCAGCAGCATAGGGGGCAGAACGGAGAGCAGAGACGTATTTTTGCAGGTAGAAGAGAGTGTGAAGATGAGAAGAGATGAATGCAGGAGGATTCAAGTTTCTGATTGAGCCCATCTGCTGATGGCAGCTCTCTGAAGAATAGGGCAACTCTGAGCCATCAGCAGCCAACAATTCAACAGCTAGGGAGTGGGCACCCCCCAGCCCTGTAAAGGTGGAAAGAACAAAAATAGTATTTACTAGTGTATTTTTATCAATTTGCCATTTCAAGCCATTTTCCTTAAATATGGGTTAAAACAAATAAGTAATCACACTAAACAATGTTGGAAATAAGGATTTTTAATGTAAGAAAAAAGAGACAG
The DNA here is from genome assembly GCA_006410675.1 of Oreotragus oreotragus. Classification (NCBI taxonomy): domain Eukaryota; kingdom Metazoa; phylum Chordata; class Mammalia; order Artiodactyla; family Bovidae; genus Oreotragus; species Oreotragus oreotragus. The sequence goes on from SJYX01005433.1 coordinate 21,933, forward strand.
TTATGAGATCAAGGAAAAACAAGTGTAAATACTGTGATTTGGGAAACAAAAAATCTAATGCTCTTCATGTTAGTAGCATAAATTTTAGTAATATATTTCACCATCATTATCTCTTACTTTAGAAATAAGAACTAAAATATTGCCCATTATGAATTAATTTTGTTGTTCAGTTGCTAAGTTGTGTCCGACTCTTGACAATCCCATGAACTGCAGCATGCCAGGCTTCCCTGTCCTTTACTATCTCTCGGAGTTTGCCCAAATTCAAATCCATTGAGTTGGTGAATTAATCTTAAGATGGATGAAATCAGTTCATTTAAATTTCATCCTGATGTTGCCTGAAAGAAAGTGAAAGCGAAAGTGAAGTCGCTCAGTCGTGTCCGACTCTTCCCGACCCCATGGACTGTAGCCTACCAGGCTCCTCCCTCCATGGGATTCTCCAGGCAAGAGTACTGGAGTGGGCTGCCATTTCCTTCTCCAGCCTACACAACTGTTATTATCATGTTCTGAGTTGAGGCTCTAGTACATTCAGTCATACTGCTAACTAGAAAATTTTCATTAAAATGGNACCAGGCTCCTCCCTCCATGGGATTCTCCAGGCAAGAGTACTGGAGTGGGCTGCCATTTCCTTCTCCAGCCTACACAACTGTTATTATCATGTTCTGAGTTGAGGCTCTAGTACATTCAGTCATACTGCTAACTAGAAAATTTTCATTAAAATGGATAATGATTGCATTCATTTACTTTGTTCTGATCTTCTAATTCACTCATTTGAGGACCTTAGTCCTAGAATAAAAAGTAGTTGATAAAAATAACTCTATTGCTGAGTCTTTTATTTATATTTGTATCTGGATTAGCTGAATTTTAGGATTAGTACAGTTTTAGTTTATAAGTGTATATATTCACTGTTTTATTTAAAGGATTAATTAATATAAGCTCTATTTCCTTACTCTTGGAAGGTTTGGTACTGTAGGCCTGGCACTTTAAACATGTAAGTAAAATTATACTGCTGCTAAAAAAAAATGTGATGTTAAAATTGAACTGAAAATATCAAAGTGTACTCACAATTTAAAATCACGATATAAAATATGTGTGTGTGTGTGTGTGTATGTGAACTCTGGCCACTGGAATGGCATAGAAACAGTGTTACCCCAATAGCAATGAGAACTTCTGGTTCATGTTCTCTAAAACAACCCCTCAACTAAGAAGAACCAAGAAAATTCCTTGGAGAAATGCTAAATCCAGCTGGTACAGGAAGCAATAAGCAGAGTGAACATTTTTTGAGCTAGAAATAAAGAAAATTAAAAAATGTATGGGATATGGTATATAAAAGGACGCAGGAGCCAGTATGAGGGGTCAATAACTGGCTAAAGTTGGATTAATTTGAACATTAAAAAGAATAATGATTAAGGCCAATGAAACACACTGAATTAATGAAAACCTGTGATTCCATAATACTCAAAAAAAGAAAGGCAGAAAAACTCACTGGTAATAGTTAAAGGAGCTGTTAACACCTTCTCTAAGATGTCCATTCAATTTTGTTATGACTGCTTTACTAAACAAAGTTTATTAATTATAAAAAACAAATTTTGTTTGAAAAATGAGTGACTAAGGGAAAGAATTAAGCATTTATTTTGCCTTTCCAGAAGGCATTATGTTTCAAGATAACCAAGTCAATGAAGTAAAGCTATATAACTGATGTCAGGTAAACAAAGATAGAAATAAAAGAATTTTTTTAAAATTACAAATTATAATGAAACTATTTGATTCTTATAAGGATTTAAGGATTTGGGCTTCCCTGGTGGCTCAGACAGTAAAGAATCTGCCTCCAATGCAGGAGACTCAGGTTCAGTCCCTGGGTCGGGAAGATCCTCTGTAGAAGGGAACAGCAACCCACTCCAATATTCTTGCCTGGAGAATCCCATGGACAGAGGAGCCTGGTGGGCTATAGTCTATGGGGTCGCAAAGAGATGGACGTAACTGAGAGATCAACACTTAAAAGGATTAGTGATTGATAGCAAAAAAAAAAAAAATTAATTAGTTAATTCATGTAGTGCCAAAGTATATAACACAACTTTCTTTTTTAGTCAAGTACTACTACAGAAAAAAATATATTTAAAAATTAGATTTCAGAACTTGTGAAATATACATAAAATGAAATTCAGGGGAAATTTTATGGCATTAAATATTCAGAGTAGAAAAGAAGAAAGCCTGAAAATTAATGAACAAAGCACAGTGTTCAAAAACTTGAAAAGAATAACAAGTTAAGACTAAAGATGTTAGAAGATGTAGATACAGATTTAATTAACAAATATTTGTTATGTGCCTACATTGTACTGGGACCTGGGACTAATCCATGAACCAAACAGACAAAATCTCCGCTCTAGTGAAGCTAGCATTCTAGTACAAGAAGACAGACTATAAATATAAGCAAAAATAAAGTCTCTTTCATGTTAGAAGATGAGTGTTTATTAAAAAGAGTGGAGGAAGGACAGCCAGAAAGATATAAAAGCAGAAACTAATTAAAGATACAGCATAAAGGATCAACAAAGCACAGATTTGTTTCTTTAAAAATCCAATAACATTAATAATGCCCTGGTAAGGGTGATCAAGCTTATATTACTTGTCATTGTCCAGCTGGCATGGTGTGTACTTAGTTGCTCAGTCATGTCCAACTCCTTGCGACCCCCATGGACTGTAGCCCACAAGGCTCCTCTGTCCATGGAATTCTCCAGGCAAGATACTGGAGTGGGTTGTCATGCCCTTCTCCAGGGAATGTTCCCTACCCAGGGACTGAACCCAGGTCACCCGCATTACTGTCTGAGCCACCAGGGAAGGTGGCATGGCAGCCACTCAAACACAGGACACTGATCAGTCATAAACATCATAAGGTGGCAACATCTAGAAGTTTAAATAGGAGCACCTGTGATTCTACTACTTTACCCTTCTGAATTTACCTAGCTCACACGTACACCTGTACGTACATGCAAGCATGTTCATAGCATTGTTTGAAACAGTAAAAACTTGGGAGCAACTTAAATGTCTATTGAAGACTGAGAAATTGGCATTCATACAAAGAAATGCTATGTGAAGTGGAAAATTCCCTGATGGCTCAGTGGTAAAGAATATGCCTGCCTACAGGAGATGCAGGTTTGATTCCCGGGTTGGGAAGATTCCTTGGAGGAGGAAATGGCAACCCACTCCAGTATTCTTGCCTGTGGAATCCTGTAGAATAGATAGAGGAGCCTGGCAGGCAACAGTTTCCAAAGTCAGACATGACTGAGCACGTGCGCACACACACACACACACGTACACACACACAGCAGGTGGGGGAGACACAGTGAGTTTACAAAAGTCTGCAATTTGCAGGAAACGTCTGTCGTTCTTTTAAATGTCAAGCTCCCCTCCTCTCATCTGTGCTTACTGTGTGGCTGTCCATTCATTAGCCATGTCTTTTTATGCTGCTATTGATGTGCATCAGTTCTACAGGGCAGAACCAGGGATATCCCTGCAAAAACAGCCTTTCAGAAGCTGAGCATCTGTGCACTGAATGCAACCACATTTTCAACGCAATGAAAAACCCATTTCATGCCAGGGATGCCTCAAATATTATTTGTGAAAGTGTAATGTACATTCCAGGTACTGACATTTATGGCATGTATTTGCTGCACCTGACAACACTAAGATTTGCCTACCGATGATTCTTTAACCATAAGGATACATTTTGTTTGTAATCTATGAATTTTAAACACCTGTAGTTTACTTAGCTAATTACCAAGCCCACCCAACACATCTGGCTTCTCTGTCTTTGTGTTAATCAATAATTATTTGATTACAATGTTATGCCTTTTATGCTAATTAGGATTTTGAGACCATAAAATTGTGCTACCTTTGTGCTTCCTGCTGGTACTAATGTGTTATATTTATAGTTTGTTGTGTTCATAACTCATGCTGCATGTGCATGCATGCACACATTTTACTTCATTTGCACAACAGAAATGTTTCTGTTCAGTCTGTTTTTTGCTAAATTTGCCATCTGAAAAGAAGATCCTTGCATATTTTAAAATTTTGGTTGGAAAATTCCTCGTTTGCAAAAAATAGATGTTTGTTTTAATGTGATGAAGTGAAGTGAAGTGTTGGTCGCTCAGTCACGTCTGACTCTCTGCGACCCCATGGACTATACAGACTATGCAGTGGATGTCCTGGGCCTTCTCCAGGCGATCTTCCCAACCCAGGGATCGAACCCAGGTCTCTCACATTGCAGGCGGATTCTTTCCCAGCTGAGCCACAAGGGAAGCCCCTTTAATGAGATAGGATTCTTTAAAAGAAAATAAAAAGGCAAAGTCATATGATCCTTCTGTTGTTTAGTTGCTAAATTGTGTCTGACTCTTTGCGACCCCATGGACTGCAACATGCCAGGCTTTGCTGTCCTTCACCATCTCCCAGAGTTTGCTTAAACTCATGTCCATTGAGTCAGTGATGCCATCCAACCATCTCATCCTCCATTGGCCCCCTTCTCCTTTTTCCCTTAATCTTTACCAGCATGAGGGTCTTTTCCAGTAAGTCACATCAAATGGCAAAAGTATTGGATCTTCAGCATTAGTCCTTCCAATGAGTTTTCAGGGTTGATTTCTCCTAGGATTTACTGGTTTGGTTTCCTTGCTGTTCAAGGGACTCTCACGAGTCTTCTCCAGCACCACAACTTAAAAGCATGATCCCCAGATCCGGAGGGATGATGTGGGGTGGGAGGTGGGAGGGGGGTTCATGTTTGGGAGTTCGTGTACACCCATGGCAGATTCATGTCAATGTATGCCAGAACCAATAGAGTACTGTAAAGTAAAATAAAATAAAATGGAAGCTCTAAAAAAAAAAAAAAGATCCATTTAGTTGTTCCCTTTTTGAAAGGTAGCTGGATAAATAGAATAATATTGGTATTTTTGACCTGTGGATGTGGCCGCTGGTGTGGTTTGAAACCCTTGGCAAAAGAAGACTATTTTTCTTAATTGCTTCCTTTGCTCAAATAATTGTGAAGGCTGGAAAGAGGTCTGATTAATTGTAAACCTGGATGTGGTAAAAACCTCTCGGGCAAGTTCTTCTCTCTCACCATCAATCTCAAGTTGTAGAGTAACCATCTTGGACGGCTTGCAGGGGACAGTGTCTTGGGGTCTGGAAATTTCAGAGACAAGGACTCAAATACAGCTCTGGCTGGCTTTCCACTGTAGCCGTGCCTGAGTGTCAGCCCATTCTTATTGCTTGGCCCTTCATTGGGGTCTTCCTGTTCCATGCAAACCTTAATGTGTATATGTGTGCACATGTGTGCAAGGGGACCTTTCATTTGCTGTGGAGCAGGAGCTAAACTGAGAATAAAAGCCCACATCTATCCATGATATTCATTTTGAGGATATTATCTGTCTTTCTGCCTCCATTGATCCTCTGCCATGACTGGGAAGTAGTCACACCAAGTATGGAGATGCTTCATTCCATTCTATTATCTCTCTTCTCTTCATCTCAACAATATTAATTGTCACTAGACAGATATCCCACAAGTATATAAGGTCCAGTGGCCATAAAGGACGTTGTTTATTTTATCATTATTTAATTCTTTTGGTAGGAGAATAATATTTAAGGATTTTTTTTTTTTACCCTGTGGCTAAGTCATCAGGGTAAATTTCTGACTGTCCTAAGGAACTCAAGGTGCTTCCAAACTATCAATCAATACACATTAGAATGTGAGTTCTTACAGCAGAGATTAATCTCAATAATTTTACTTCCCTTAAATGAAGTAAGGACCACTTTGAGCTCCTCCTTAAAATTTACTTTGAAACTTTCCAAAGAATTTGTTGTTCAGTCGCTCAGTTGTGTCTGACACTTTGCGACCCCATGGGCTGCCCTTTTCAATTTGCAGATCATGAGGACATATCAATTTCTGTTGTCCTTAAAGATGGCAACTACTCTTAAAATACCCAGCTTTTCCAAAAGCAGACTTAGCTATACTTTCCATAAGTACCTAGTTGAAGACACATTATATTATCCAAAGTAGAATATGGGGGTCGAACCCATGTCTCCTGCACTGGCAGGTGGATTCTTTAGCACTGAGCCACCAGGGGGCCCTACTATATAACAGATAATTATATTAATAAATTTGAAAATCTCATTAGGTCACAAGAACTTCTTTGAGAATGAATGCATAAATTTTTCCTGCTCATCTCTTTAACAGAAATGTTATTTATAGTCTTTGTTCTCTATGCATCATAGTGCAAAAGTTTCATATTTTCATCATTAGTACTTCATAACCTAAAAATATATAAGCTATATTAATTACAATATATTGATGAATGAGGACCAAAGATGTTTAGAGTCACTTTAATTTAGAGCCATTTTTATAGAAAATGATTTACAGTCTGATATAGTTTTCCTTTAAGAATGATGCTTTGAGCATCTTGTCAACAAATGACAAGGCCTGATGGCATCTTAGTTGTTATTTGAGAATTAGCATTGTTCATCAGAGAGCTTCTCTAGTGGCTTAGACAGTAAAGAATCTGACTGCAATGCAGAAGACCCAGGTTCGATCCCTGGGTCAAGAAGACACCCTGAAGAAAGGAACGGCTACCCACTCCAGTATTCTTACCTGGAGAATTCCATGGACAGAGGAGCCTGGTGGGCTACAGTGCACGGGGTCACAAAGAGTCAGACATGACTGAGCGACTGACACTTTTCTTATTGTCCATCAGAAGCTCCATGCATACTGAAAGGTGTGGTGCAGGGTAACAGTTTGGTATTGAGGACAGTGGTCCAGTCAATAACCAGAATATTCCCATGCAGTCCTTGAGGCAGAAAAATGTCATCAATCAAGAGTTCAGCTCTTTATTTCTGAGTCTGGAAATGAGATATGCAGTTTTTGAAGAAATCTAGCAAGAGAAGAAGGCTCGATTCCTGGGTGGAGAAGATCCCCTGGAGAGCGAAATGGCAACCCACTCTAGGATACTTGCCTGGAAAATTCCATGGACAGAGAAGCCTGGTGGGCTATAGTCCATGGCGTCCCAAAACAGTTGGACGTGGCTGAGCACAGCACACGGCACTGTAAAAGTTTGTCTGGAGACTTTCCAAAAATATATCAAATAGGAGAAGACATTTTCTTCTTTTTACTGTCAAAACTATTATATGTTTAGAGGTGTCTGTGTCCTCAGTGAAGGGCAGTGTTCTTAGGACTATATCTAGCTGGGGAATAAGACCCCATATTAGCTGCGCCACACACCTTGCAAGTGAACCTGAAAGCACAGTTTGCCTGATCATGTGTGTGTGTTAGTGGCTCAGTCGTGTCCAACTCTTTATGACCCCATGGACTATAGCCTGCCAGGTTCCTCTGTCCATGGAATTCTCAGGCAAGAATACTGGAGTGGGTTGCCATTTCCTTCTCCAGGGGAGCTTCCCAGCTCAAGGATTGAACTGAGGTCTTCTGCATTGCAGGCAGATTCTTTACTGTCTGAGCCACCTAGGGAAGTGTCTGCCTGATCAAGACGCACTGTAAAACACAAAAAAACCTCAATTTGGGTAGTGGACTACTGGCTGACTTAAAAAAAATTTTTTTTAAACTTTAATCAAAGGAGAATTGAAATAGTAGGACAGGCACTTGTACTCTCTCTGTATCCTTAAGGAATTTCATTTTCCTTTACTTCTGGAGCACTGTCTAATTCTAGGCCATGTGCCAAGTAGCAGTACTATTAAACTTTAGACAAGCTACATAAAATTTCAATTTAAAAGTCCAGGTAGTTTGAAAATCGAGGTGGCCTTCAGCAAAAGACTGTGCTTTTTGGCACATCTGCTTTTCCTTCATATTTTTAAAATTTCAGCTTCTAGATGTGACTTGGTGAGGTACATATTATCCGTAGGCAGATTAAGCCATGAAAAAAATGGAGAACGTGTGTGACATAAATTCTATAAGGGCAGAAACTTCCCAATGATCCCTTCCCCAGGATCTCACATTATATCAGAAACCAGTATGTGCTAGTCCATGGTCCTCTGCAAAGATCCACAAAGAAGGGAGGGGTGGATACATAATACCTACCAGATGCATTCTGGGTAAGGAAGGACTGACCACATATAACTCAGAAACTCAGAAAAAGATCCATTCTCTGTGTCCAGGAGAACAGAATTTTATGGGGATGTTCAGTAGACCTAGAATCCATGGGTCAGAGCCATGCATTATATACAATTAATAAAAGACAAAATTTGAATTACAATATAATAATTTCATTGAGGATTTTTGTAGCTATTGAATGATTTATAGCATTCTTTGTCATTTATTTTACTTATGACCATGAATTCTGTCCTCAAATTCAGAAACTTTATAGTAGAATGCACTATACAATGCAATGCAGGAGACCCGGGTTTGATGCCTAAGTTGGGAAGATCCCCTGGAGAGGGGAATGGCAACCCAGTCCAATATTCTTGCCTGGAGAATCCCCATGGACAGAGGAGCCTGGTGGGCTATAGTCTATGGGATTGCAAAGAGTTGGACATGACTGAGCAACTAACACTCACTCACTCATACAATATAAATTTATTAACATTTAGAAATAAAATTGTTTCTATAATTTACTGTGAATGCATAAATGTGTTAGGGCTATCATTTCATCATAAATACCAGGTATTGTTATCAAAAACATTCTGGGCCATTTATATAATTATTCCAATATCAAAAAAGATTCCACTTTGGGGATATGTAAATTACAGCTTCTTAGTTTGATAAATACCTAATTTGGTCATAATTACACATAAAATGAGGGCTTTGCTTCACTGTTTGTGTGTAAATTGTGACAATTTTTTGCCAGGTCAATTCTTTCATCTGATAGGAATATATTCAGATTAGAGAGTCAACCAACCCACAGTATTAGTCTTGGTGATGGTTGAAATTTACCTGTCAGCCAAGTGAGTGAAGTTGCTCAGTCGTGTCCGACTCTTTTAGACCCCATGGACTGTAGGAGCCTACCATGCTCCTCTGTTCATGGGATTTTCCAGGCAAGAGTACTGGAGTGGGTTGCCATTTCCTTCTCCAGAGGATCTTCCTAACCCAGGGATAGAACTCAGGTCTCCCGCATTGTAGGCAGACGCTTTACTGTCTGAGCCACCAGGGAAGTCAAAGTATACCTGTCAGGCAAAGTATAACACAGATGGATTATTTGTGGACATATTGCTGAGAATCAATTGAGAACAAAACCAGAAGCTCAGAGTAAAAAGAAAAAAAAAGCTAGACAAGATCTCAGCTGAGTGTAGAACAGCGATTCATAAGACTAGGTCATCCCAGAAGGTTTCAAAGCTTGTCCTCTGTATTAAAATGTCAGTGGTTAGTTCCCAAGAGAATGTAACCAGGCTCCATGTCAAGGCAAATTTGTCAANAAAAAAAGCTAGACAAGATCTCAGCTGAGTGTAGAACAGCGATTCATAAGACTAGGTCATCCCAGAAGGTTTCAAAGCTTGTCCTCTGTATTAAAATGTCAGTGGTTAGTTCCCAAGAGAATGTAACCAGGCTCCATGTCAAGGCAAATTTGTCAAAGAACAGAATTAAAGGACTTGATCGACAAGTAGAGGGTCCAGTTTTAGGATGTTAGTTACTTCTGATGGCTCTTAGATTTTTAATGGAGTGATGGTCTTCTCTCCCTTTCTCCTTCACTCGTATTCCTGACTTTACTCCTTGCCACACAGGTCTCTTCTCCCACAACTCAGAAAAGCAGAATAATGTGGAAGAGACACAAGGGAGCTCAACCTATACAAGAAAGAAGAAGGAAAGATAGATTCCAAACGAGTTTTCTCTAAGTTTCCACATCATACACAAGCTAAAACATAGCATTGCAAACAATTCTGAGGGTCACACTATGCCCAATATTTATTGGAAGGCAATCATAAT
>SJYX01005434.1:0-16203 GCA_006410675.1 Oreotragus oreotragus
CTCCTGTCCCACCCCCTCCTGTCCCGTGCTGAGCCATCTTTTTAAAATGCAAATCTGCTACTGTCACTCCCTACTTCAACCCTTCCGTGGCTTCCTGTGCCCTTAAGCTAAAGCCTGCTCTGTCAGCCCTGGCTCCCAAAGTCCCCTCCCAGACAGCCCCTTCCCCTCCATCTCTCTGCCTCTTGCTCCTCAAGTCCCTCAGGGTTCCTGTGCCCTCCTCTCTCTCTGGAACTTTTACTCCATCCCAACCTTTCCTCCTAGAGACCTGTCTTCACTCCCAGCTGTACCCCTTCCCGCCCTCCATTCCAGCACTCGACAGGGTTAATAACTCATTATTCTATTCCTTAGTAAACTCAAAGCTTCCAGGGGGGCACTATTGTCTGTGTCTTGCTCCCTGTATTCCCAGTGCGTGACACAGTGCTTGGCATGCCATAGGCACTCAATAAATATTTGTTGAAAGAATGAATGAATGAATGAATGAATGGCAGTGAAGGGGGCCTTGCTTAGGTGGAGGAAGCCATCTGTCAGGTGCAATTTCCCTTCTGCAGGAGCAGTTGCCTCATGTAGCCAGCAAACATTTGGCGCCACCTCCCCAGTGCCAGGCCCTGGAGGCCAAGGCTGAGGAACTGTCCTCTCCCCCTGGGGTGGATGTACCAGGGCCTTCTGCTTGCCCCCTTTGGGCTGCCGTGGCTGTTCTAGCCAATACCCATGGGAGTGTGAGGTGCTCAAAGGTGTTCTCCTCTTCTCCCAAGTAGTTCCTGGGGGCCTGGGGTCATATGACCCCAGGTATTGGGGAGAGCTGGCCTGGCCTGGCCAAGGCCTGGGGCTCTGAGGTTAAAAGACACATTCTTCAGATTCCTGACAGAGGGTGGAGGCAGCTGAAGGTACCCCTTTTCCAATACCAGCTCTGACATGGGACTGGGGCTTTGGGACTGCTGAGGTTGAAGAGGAGTTGGTGTTACTTTTCAGAGGCCTGGGGATTCCCGCCCCTTAAACAGCCTTTGTTTGCTTGGTATCCAGGGTGAGGTGGCCTTCCCTCAGTTCACACAGTGTGGCCTGAGTGTGTAGATAATTGTGGCGAGGAGGGAGGGAGGCNAAGAGGAGTTGGTGTTACTTTTCAGAGGCCTGGGGATTCCCGCCCCTTAAACAGCCTTTGTTTGCTTGGTATCCAGGGTGAGGTGGCCTTCCCTCAGTTCACACAGTGTGGCCTGAGTGTGTAGATAATTGTGGCGAGGAGGGAGGGAGGCGCAACACCGCCCCCCCACCCCCAACCCCGGTCCTGGACTGTCAGCTCCTGTGAGTGGTGACGGCAGGGAGGGCCTGATTCTCTGGGCCCAGGCAGATCCCGGAAGAAGCCTGGTTCTCTTTGATTCAGGGCCTGTCTCCGGGGCTCCTCGGGGGTGTGTCTGGGCCAGCCCCTGGGGATTGCTTTTCCTTCCTCCAGGACCCTCGGAGGGGGCTGTGCTCACCCTGGGAACAGTGCCACGGTCGGTAGGGATCTTGATTCCTGGGTAGCTGTGGAGGGCCCCTCCCCCACCCTCTGACTCACTGTCTGACACTTTTCTTGGACTCTTCCACTATCTTTCATTCCTTTTCTGACTTGGCCTCTCCTTGTCTCTGGCTGAGTCTTTTGGTCTCATCTGCCTCTGCCTCTCTCAGCCTTTGGATTCCCAAGTGGGACGGCCGAGCACAAGATCCAGGGGCTCCTCCTGGCTGCCACCCCGGGTCAAGGAGGACCTGAGTCCCCGTTTCCAGGTCTGCAGATTTCGCTAGGTGCTCCTCACTAGGAGGTGCATCACGGCCATGGCTCCCCTGTGTCCCCGTCTGCGTCCCTGGAGTTTACAACCCTCTCCCCTTAAGCTCCCGTTCTATAGACATCCCTGAGCCAGAGCCAGGGTGTCTGGCTTGAACGGGCTTCCCTGACACTCCTTCTACTTGTTTACTATTGAGGAACCTCCTGAGATGCCTGTGTTGGCACTCACTGGCAGCTGGAGCTTCCTTTTCCTGCCCTCGGAGCTACCCCCTCCTGGGTGCTATTCTTGCTCAAACCCTCAGGCACAGGCTGGGGGATGGGCATGTCCGCCCTATCCCTGCCCCAACTAGCTGTGACCCGAGCCCCCCAGAAACCCCGTGTGCCTAGATCGTCCCTCTGTGTGTACTGCAGCGCCAGCCTGCCTACCTCCGATGGTCCTTAGGAGCCTTCTCTGTGCCAGACTATTCCAGGCACAGGCACAGTGCCGACCAGCAGAGAGGCCTTCAGCCCGGCACGAGGGAGATGAACAGTGACACGGTCACGGGAAGGAGCCACAAGGGCTGTGATGGGGAATCCCATGGCTCACGGAGGCCCAGAGAGGCATGTCGTGGGGAGGAGGAAGGGTGTCAGGGAGGCCCTCTGGGAGGTGACTTCTTAAGGGGGCTGAGGCTGGGTTCCAACTTGGGCAAAGGCCAGGAGTGAGAAGGTCATGCCTGTTGGAGCAACTGCAAGTTCAGCTGGAGTATAACGTGAGGGGGGTGGGAAGAGTCTTGCATGATGAGTCTGGGGGCTAGGCGTACTTCAGCCTCTTGGAATTGTGGACTTGATCCTAAGGGGGTGCCCCTTAGGGAATGATTCTCTGCATGGAGATGGTGGGCAGACACTTGGTTTATTAAGATGATTCTAGCTCCAGGGTAAAGAGTGGCTGCAAGGAGAGGGCAGGAGATGTGGATAGTATCAGTGGGACAGAGACGTAAGGGTAACAGACTTTCAGAATTGAAGGTGACGTGTGTAAAATGCACAAAGTAGATGAATCTTATGTGTGCAGTGAGATGTTTTAGACACCCATGGAACCGCCACCCAGACAACACAGAACATTTCCAGACACTACTACCCACTCTTGGCCCTGGGAAAATGCCCTCATGACTGTCTCCAGCAGATGCCCTTTTCCACCCACTGGGAAATACGATTCTGACTTGTATCATCACCAGTTGGGTTTGCCTTTTCTTCAACTTCATTCACATGTAATCGTGTGTCTGGCTTCTGTCACTCACCATGCTATCAGTGAGAACCATCTGTGTCGTGTGTATCCAGGAGCTCATTCCGCCCCCCCACCCCCGCCCGCCCCTGGTGTAGAATGACACATTCAGCAAGCATTTACCACTGTTCTAAGAACCTGACATGGATTGATTCACGTAAACATCCCAACCCTATTCGGTTGTAAGACAAATTGAAAACCCAGAGAAGTTAAGGAACTTGCCCAACATCACCCAGCCAACTGACAGCCACGCCAGGGTTCAAATGTGAGCGGTATGGTTCTGGAGCTGAGGTTTCTTCACACTCTGCTGGGCAGCCTCTGTGATAGCTGCTGTGTCGGTGCCTGGCCTTGTGTGGATCGAATGAGCTAATGTGTACTTGCAGGACTGGGTGCCTGGATGTGGATGGAGGACGACAGGAAGGAGTTGAGGATGACTGCAGGTTTCTGGCTTGAGTAACTGGGTGGGTGGCAGTGCTGTTACTAAGAGAGGGAACACAGGAAGAGGAACAGATGGCATGGGGAGGTGGGGAACAGAGACATGGGGTTCGGTATGGGGCCTGTAGAATTTTACGTTTCTAAGGGGTGGCCAGGCAGAGACCAAGTGAGCATTTGGTTTGAGGGAGCCTTTGGCTTAGGTGTGTGACTGGGAAGACATTCAGCACCCTTCAGGCAGCATCTGGAGTTGGGGAAGAATGGGATCTCACAGTGGGATTGTGGTAAGGACAAGATCCTTGGGTGTGGTTTGTCGTGTGTGTTTCTGTGTCTGGGTGCCTCTGGGCTCTGCACGTGCACTAGCGTGTGTGTGCACGCGTGTGTGCATGCATCTGCCTCTGGGCCACGAGTTCCCCCATCTCCTGGGAGAGTCTTCAGGTCAGCTGAGAGCTGGGTTGTTTTTGTTTGTGGTTTGACCCTGGGAGAGATGGGGGGGGGTGGCTCTGCCAGGCCTGAGAAACTATCTTCTGAGAAGCCCCCGGAAACACCTGTGCGTCCTCTTCCCCTGGGCTCAGCATTGTTGGAGGGTTGGCAAGTCGCGGAGCCTCTCTTGCTGCCCTGGTGCCTGTGAGGAGAGGCTGTCCTTGGGATGAATTTTACCCAGTAAGTTGGTTTGACAGCACACCGCCTAAGTCTGGGATCCAGGGACTTCGTGGGAGGCTAGGCCAAGGGGTGTTTCGAAAGGACACCTGAGCGGGGGAGATTGCCAGCCTTCTGGTTGGCTTTTCCTGTTCACTCTCGCTTCCTGCGTTGCAGTGGGGGAGGGGCTCCCAGCACGGGGGCCTCCGCGCTGTTTCCCCTTCCTCCTGGTGGCCTCCTGGGGCCCAGCCCTGAGTGCTGGGGTAGCTGGGCTCAGCCCTAAGGACTGAGTCCTTTGGGGATTCTCAAACAGTGGAAGAGGCTGTTAGGAGGAGGAACCCCAAGGCCCCTTCCCTCGCGTGAGGCCAGCCAGACTGTGAGAACCTCTGGTTGTTCTACTGAGGAGGGCTGAGACCCTTAAAGGGGAGACACACAAACGGTGTGTGCTGGGGTGCTCCAGGTCACCCGACTGCAGACAGGAGGAACATGGAACCTCAGCGTGGCTGGTCAGTTGCACTCCAAGAGGGTTTTTGTTTTTTAAGGGGAGAGCATACTTTCCCTTGAAAGTTAATTCAAACAGGGTTAGAAATTGGAGCAGAAGGCAAGATGAAGGTGAATTTTGAAGATCAAACAGGAGATATTAAAGAGCCACGAAGCCCAGGTGGCTCTGGTCCCACAGTCAGGCCTGGAGGCAGGGGACTTCTCCTGTGGGTGGGGGTTTCTAAGGGAAAGTCTGAGCAGCTGCATCATGGGAAAGTTGTGTGTTGGAAATCAGGGGTGGTGTCCAGGCTAGCCTGCTCCCTGGAGTGCCCTGGTCGGCCTGGCTCTGAGCGAGGGCCTGTCACCAGTGTGTGCAGGGCGGCGTGTCTGTGGGTGTGCTGGGAGGGAGGAGGAGGAAGCAGCCCCTGTACGAGAGCCGTGCAGGCTGTCGGCACGCACCCGGCCTCACACACACAAAGGCACACAGATGCAGCCGTGTGAATCATTCAGCCAGTGAGTCAGCCCCCGGGATTCCTGCAGGGGAACGAGCGAGGCCAGGCTGCGGTCTGTCGGCCCATCTGTTGGTCTGGTGTGTGCGTGTGTGTAGGTGGGTTACAGCAGGTAGTGAAGGGGAAAACGCTGGTGGTGCAAGTCTGCAAGCGCCAGGGTGAGGGTTCGAACCTCCATCCAGTGCAAGGCAGCCCCTGGAGTCCTTGGCATCCTTGGGGGTTGGGGGGAGAGGCAATGACTGGGCCTGGGGTGCCCACCTCCTGCCCTCAGGCCTGCCACCTAGAGCTCCCGTTCTCATTCCAGGCCGGCTGTGCCAGGGCCCCAGAGCACCCTCGCCACCATGACCGGGCTGCTGAAGCGGAAGTTTGACCAGCTGGATGAGGACTCGTCCTCGCTCTGCTCGTCCTCCTCCTTGTCCTCCTCGGGCCACTGCTCCCCGTCCTGCTCCCCCAGCTCCTCGGTCTCCCCGGCCTGGGACTTGGATGAGGAGAACCCTTGGGATCAGCTGCCCTTGCCTGACCGTGACTTCTGTGGCCCCCGAAGTTTCACTCGTGAGTCTCTCTGCCCTGGGAACCCCATCGCACCCTTCTCTCCTTCCTCAAGATGAAATGGGCGGGGGGGGCCCTGATGAAGTCGTCCCCGCCTCTGGAGATTGTGTCCCCCTGGCTTCAGCTTCCCTGCTTGGCTCCCCAGCTCATCCACTTCCTGTCCTACAGAGGTCACTCGGGAATGCCGGCTTCAGCAACATTCACCTTTGACCTTGGGACTCTCCAGCTTGGAGTCATCACCTTCAGGGCAGGGCTCCTTGGTAGCCCCGGGGCCTTCCCGCCCAGCTCTGCCCCTCAGTTCCAGTTTCGTTTCTCCCAACTGGCTCCCTGTCCTCTACCAGCTGCCCTGCCCAAGTCCCACACCCCATGCTTCTGTGCTGCGAGGCCTGTCAGGCCGGTCCCTCACCTGGCAAAATGCTGTTTGGCTTTGCTTGAATGCAGTGAGAAGGTTTTTTTCCCCCCAGTTAGTTTTTTAAGTTTACATGATTCTGATTTCAAACTGACAAAGAGGCCCTAGAGTATTTCTCCACCTTATTTTTCATTATTGCACCCCCTCAACACCAAGGAGCACATGCAGACATTTTTTCTCTGATGATCCCTACCATGATGTCCTAATACCACAGATATGCCTATTTATGGACTATATGCAGAGCGGTACATGATACACGAAAAAGTTATAATTTTTAGCAGATACAATCTAATAGTACATTAACTGATAAAGTACTGTGGGTTTACTGTAGAAATACAAGGATGGTTTAATACTGTAAAATTATTCATATAAATTTACCAAATGACTATGTCAGAGGAGGAAAGATATGAGAGCTGCTGTTTGATAACAGGTAATATTCCTTCTGGCACAAGGAGAAGAGGATAGCAGAGGATGAGACGGTTAGATAGCATCACTGAGTCAGTGGACATGAATTTGAGCAAACTCCAGGAGATAGAGGACAGGGAAGCTTGGCATAGTGCCGTCCATGGAGTTGCAAAGAGCTGCTGCTGCTGCTAAGTCGCTTCAGTCGTGTCCGACTCTGTGCGATCCCATAGACGGCAGCCCACCAGGCTCCCCTGTCCCTGGGATTCTCTAGGCAGGAACACTGGAGTGGGTTGCCATTTCCTTCTCCAATGCATGAAAGTGAAAAGTGAAAGTGAAGTCACTGGGTCGTGTCCAGCTCTCAGCGACCCCATGGACTGCAGCCTACCAGGCTCCTCCATCCATGGGATTTTCCAGGCAAAAAAGTACTGGAGTGGGGGGCCACTGCCTTCTCCGTGCAAAGAGCTGGACACGGCTTAGTGACTGAACGACAACTACAACAACAATATTCCTTCCAGATAAAACCCTTGGGATGATAAGAATAAGTAAATTCTACCCTAAATGATAAAAAATACATGTTTCAACCCAAAACCTGGTATTAGGATTGCTGAGGAAACACTGGAAACAGTCCCACTAAGTCAGGAGCCAGCTGGGGGCACTGTCTGTCACCACTGTTTGTTAGCATCGTTCAGAAGTGCTAGCCAATTCAGTTAGCAAAGAAAAAGATAATTAAATGCACTTGATTAGAACAGGCAAAATTGCCATGATTTGCAGGTGGTCGACTACATGATAAATTCAAGAACAGGTATATAGAAAAGCTATTAGGAGGGAATTCCCTCAGGTAGCTGGGTATCAAATTAATATATTAAGTCTAAATATACAGCATCGCCAAGGTTTGATTATTTTATGGTAACTTCTTATGGTTCAAACTAATAAAATCAGAAGTATACAAATATATGTATTGAATATGCCAATACATAGCTTATTAATTGACATACTTAGTAACTTATAAAGGGTAGTAGACCTTTCTGCAGGGAAGGCAATGGCACCCCACTCTAGTACTCTTGTCTGGAAAATCCCATGGAGGGAGGAGCCTGGTAGGCTGCAGTTCATGGGGTCGCGAACAGTCGAACACGACTAAGCGACTTCACTTTCACTTTTCACTTTCATGCGTTGGAGAAGGAAATGGCAACCCACTCCAGAGTTCTTGCCTGGAGAATCCCAGAGATGGGGGAGTCTGGTGGGCTGCCATCTATGGGGTCGCACAGAGTTGGACACAACTGAAGCGATTTAGCAGCAGCAGCAAATCTTTCTCGAACAGTCGAACACGACTAAGCGACTTCACTTTCACTTTTCACTTTCATGCGTTGGAGAAGGAAATGGCAACCCACTCCAGTGTTCTTGCCTGGAGAATCCCAGAGATGGGGGAGTCTGGTGGGCTGCCATCTATGGGGTCGCACAGAGTTGGACACAACTGAAGCGATTTAGCAGCAGCAGCAAATCTTTCTGAGCTTGTTGCAAAATGCAGACGTGATAAGGGAAAAGCTCAATATACTTTTGATTTCATAAACCTTAGAAATTGTTTTGTAAAACCCTACAAGTAAAAATAAAGAACTAAAATATTTGTACAGATAGGTTAGACTGGTGATTAATGTCTAATATATATATACAAAGCTCCTACAAATCAATACTTTAAGAACTACAGAGGGACTTCCGTGGTGGTCCAGTGGTAAAAACTCTGAGCTTCCACTGCAGGGGCACATGTTGGATCCCTGGTCTGGGACTAAGATCCTGCATGCCTTGCAGCACAGCAACTCCCACACCCCCCAAGAAAAGAATTTTAGAAGACAAGAAATGGGACCTGTAAATGGCTTCTAAAGATGGGAAAGACGTTTAATCTTGACACATGCTCTCGTTTGGACTAGTAAATAGCGACGAGCCAGTGTCGACACAGGGTGATGCTGGACTCTTACCAGCACCGGTGTCAGCCAGGCTGGCTCCTAAACTCAGATCCATTTCTCTTCTGGGTGGGGTGGGAGGGTTGTGAGCAGAGACAGTTCAGCATCACTTCCTGGGGGTTAGGCCCTACTTCACGGAGAACTAACGCCTGCCCCTCCCCTGCCTGTCTTCCAGCCCTTTCCATTCTGAAGCGGGCTCCCCGGAAGCGCCGAGGCCGAGTGGCCTTCGATGGCATCACCGTCTTCTACTTCCCGCGGTGCCAGGGCTTCACCAGCGTGCCCAGCCGTGGCGGCTGCACCCTGGGTATGGCCTCCCGCCACAGTGCCTGCCGCCGTTTCTCCCTGGCCGAGTTTACCCGGGAGCAAGCCCGGGCACGGCAAGAGAAGCTGCGCCTACGCTTGAAGGAGGAGAAGCTGGAGGCGCTGAGATGGAAGGTGGGGAGACTCTCCATGGCCCTCGCCCTCGGGCTGCTCTGAAGTCCTAGCCTTGGGGGGACAAGGGTTGTGGTGGTTGCCGTCTTACTTCTTCTGTATTTGGGAGGCCCATGGGGCTGACTGGTTTGATGAGTCTGCTGCCGTATTTTCTGTAGGCTGATGGGTATAGAAGGTCCTACTGCAGGGCCAGGGGGCATGGTGCCTCAACCTACCTGACCTTACTGGGGAGGTGGAGTAGATGGGACATAGTGGCGTCAGTGTATCTGTCTGTCTTGGGGAAGGGGTTTGTCCATGAAGTGGGGAATGAGGCAAATAGGAGACCTCCTTCTGAATGCCCTGAGGGCGTGTTCTTGGCTTTCCCATTCACTACCCCATCCACAATGCCCAGCCCAGAATAAATACTCGGGGGCATTTATTAAGTGGCTGAAGCTGTGGGGTCATGTCAGCCTCTCATGTCCCTCCTCATTCCCCTGGACACAGCTTTCGGAGACTGGGGTGCCCAAGACAGAGGCCGGCCTGCCGCTCACTGTGGACGCCATCGATGATGCCTCTGTGGAGGAGGACTTGGCACTGGCCGTGGCAGGCGGCCGGTTGGAGGAAATGACCTTCCTCCAGCCCTTCCCGGCCCGGAAGCGACGGGCTCTGCTGCGGGCCTCAGGTGTGCGGAGGATCGATCGCGAGGAGAAGCGAGAGCTGCAGGCCCTGCGCCAGTCCCGGGAGGACTGCGGCTGTCGCTGCGACAGGGTCTGTGATCCTGAGACCTGCAGCTGCAGCCTGGCAGGCATCAAGTGCCAGGTACTGGGGCTCGGCAGGGCTGGGAAGGCAAGCCTGGGTTAGGGACTTCTCCGGGCTCCACCGGATCCTCACTGGCACCTCTGTTTTCTTTACAGATGGATCACACAGCGTTCCCCTGTGGTTGCTGCAGGGATGGCTGTGAGAATCCGAAGGGCCGTGTGGAATTTAATCAGGCTCGAGTTCAGACCCATTTCATTCACACGCTCACCCGCCTGCAGCTGGAGCAGGGGGCCGAGAGCCTTGGGGAGCTGGAGGCCCCGGCCCAGGGTGGCGCTCCCAGCCCTGGCGAGCAGGTCCTGGCCTCTGCGTTTCCTCTAGCCAAGCCCTCCGTGAGCAGCGAACTGGGAGACAACAGCTGCAGCAGCGACATGACCGATTCGTCCACAGCCTCAGGCACCAGTGAAGGCCCGGATGGCCCTGCCCACCTGGCCCTGCCCAGCCCTGGCTTCCAGCCTGGCATGGATGATGATGGCCTGGCTCGTATCCTGAGCTTCAGTGACTCTGAACTAGGTGGACGTGAGGAAGAGGAGGAGGATGGGGGTGTGGGCGGCCTGGACAATCTCAGCTGCTTCCACCCAGCTGACATCTTTGGTACTGGTGACCTCACTGGCCTGGCCAGCTGGACCCAGAGCTATTCCAGTTCTAGCCTCACGTCAGGCATCCTGGATGAAAACGCCAACCTGGATGCCAGCTGCTTCCTCAGTAGTGGCCTTGAAGGCTTGGGCGAGGGCAGCCTCCCTGGCCCCTTGGTGCCAGCCAGCACGGACGCGGGCCAGAGCAGCTCAGTGGACCTCAGCTTGTCCTCTTGCGACTCCTTCGAGCTGCTCCAGGCCCTGCCAGACTATAGTCTGGGGCCCCACTACACCTCCCGGAAGGTGTCTGACAGCCTGGACCACCTCGAGGTGCCCCACTTCACCTTGCCTGCCTTCTCTCCCACTGCGGACGCCAGCACTTGCTTCCTGGAGTCCATCGTGGGCTTGACTGAGCCCGCTGCTGAGGCCCTGGCTCCCTTTGTGGACGGCCAGTTGTTTGAGGACACCACCCCGGCGTCGCTGGTGGAACCTGTGCCTGTGTGAGGGTTCGGGTGCCTTTTCCCTGCCCCAAGAACCCTGTTGCTGCTTTGTTGTAATTTGGGGGCTCCCCAAGGTCTGTATGTAATGGTCCCCCGTTGGCTGGCTCCCATGTGGGCACTCCTACTAATTTTCATGCAACACTCTGGATTGATTTATTTATTTTTGTGATTTTCTATGCTGAAGTGGGGGGGTGCACTTCCCCTTTCAGTTGCCCAGTCCCCCTACACCCACACCTTCTCTTCCACATCCATGGCGCATGCCAGGAGTGGGAAGAAATGTGGCTTCCCTGGAGCTTTACAGACTCCTTTTCCATCTTGTATGATGTCCTAAGCCCAAAGACAGCCACACTAGGCTGAAATCAGCCACCTCTTATGGTTTCTTCTGCCACCCTGAGTCCTAGACTCATGGGTGACTGGATCCTCTGGACTGTGAAGACTATAATTTATTTCCTATAATTTATTTGGAAACTAGGTGGCTGGCGAGCAATGCTGGGGTCGGGGGTGGGGCACAGGACCCTCCCCACCACCCCCAAAGTCCCTTTGCCTGATAGTCCTGCAACCCTGCCCTTGCTGGGGCTTCAGTGTAGGCCAGGCATGGGTTTGCGCCCTCTGTCTAATGTGCAGCAGCCCTGCTCTGGATGGCTAAGCAAGTAGGGGCAGGGGCTGGGCTGGGCGGTGCTGGTCAATCGTGATCAAAACCCTGTTCTGCTCCACACATCCCCCCCTCCTTCCTGTCCTCTGCCCATCTCTCCCCCTCCCCCCGCAAAGGCCGCAGCTTTTATTCCAAGGCCGTAAATGTAGGAGGGGGAAGCAGGAGGACCAGAGAGGGGAAGGGGCTGCCTCAGGGCCCACAGTAGGCCCTGGACCACTCAGGGCTTTCCCGGCACTGCATCCCAGCCTGGTCCACCTGCCCGCACCCTACGGCCAGTTGGCCAGAGGTGAGGGGGTCTCCTTATAGTTTTCATGCCCTTTGTTTGCTGATGTTGGATTTTGTATCATAATTTCTGTATTGTCCCCGAGTATTAGAACTATAATTTATTCATTTTTCCTCTGTGTCTGTGCCAAGAAGCCCAGGCTCTGGGCCTGCCCTCCTGCCCAGGAGGCCTTGCCAGCCTGTGAGCTTGTGGGAACACCTTGTACCTGAGCTTAGGTACCAATAAAGAGGCTCTATTTTTAACAGCGTGGTCTGCATTTTTGGAGCTGGGAGCACAGGCACACAGGAGGTGGTGAGGTGGGAGAGGGAAGGGGAGACAGGCCCTGCCCGGCAGTATGCACACGGAGGCTGCATCGGGGATAGACATGGGGGACACACAGGCCTTCTTTCCAGGCCAGCTAGAAGAGGCTGGCCAGGCAGATGCAACCGTCTGAGGGGTCCCCTGCGTGGTGGTGGGGAGCAGCAGCAGAGCGGTCTTTGGGGACTGGGCTGTCTGCTTGGGACAGACACTTGCCCACACCGGGCTGCGGCCAGGCCCTGAGGGTGAAGTCATCCGCTCTAGGTGAGGGCGGGTAGTGGGATGTGGCTGGCGCAGGCCCTGTGTGAGACTGAGTGCCAGAGGTCCCCAGGGACTTGAGCACCGGAAGCTGCAAAACACCCATCTGCACCAGCCAGACCTGTCTGACCTGTCCCTGGAAGCCCGGGCCAAAGGCCAGACGAGCCGGCTGCACCCTGCCCCAAGGAGCCCCAGTCTGGGGGCTGGAGGAGCAAGGCTGACCTCAGCTCTAGGAATAATGATTTATACAAGTGCTGGACAGAGGAGCCTGGCGTGCTGCAGTCCATGGGGCCACAAAGAGTTGGACCTAGCGACTGAGCAACATGGAAGTGCTAGGAGGGGGCACCAGAGACCTGACTTGGGTTTCCTTTTTCTTGCTCTCATCCTCTGCCTCTGGCTTGCGTTGGGCTCCCCTTATTTCCTCTCTATGGCTTACAGGTTAAGACTATGGACCCTGAGTGCCAGGGTTTGAAACCCTGCTGTCATACTAACTAGTGAGGTGACATGCAAATTACTTCCTGTCTGTGTGCCTGGATGTCTCCCGAACTGCCTAAATAGTAATGTTACTCACCTCACAAGCTTGTTCAGTTCATGCATAAACCGGTGCTCACAGGAGTGCCTGGAACTGCAGGTCTCTGGTGCATATTTGTGACTTCCGATTCTGCTTTCAAGTGTCTGCCTCTCTTTGTGTAGGTTTCCTCCTCCTGCCAGTTGTGTGACCCTCTAGGTATGCATCTCTTGCCTCAGGACATGTGGGCCTGGTCACGCAGTCCTATCGCCAGTGGGGTGGCCATTAGAGGACTCATGGCTGGGAGTCTGGCCTGCAGTGGGGCCGCCTGTCCCCAGAACCAGCTGAGGGAGGGACAGCCAGGTCTTAGGCATCTCAGGGAGGAGTACCCTAGTTCATGAAGTTGCCTCGTGTACCCCGGAAGCCCGACGCGCTTGTGATTGCTCCAGTGTGCATGATCCAAAACCTGGGTCTCTCCAGCGGTGCTGAGGCTGTGCTTGGAGCAGCCTGGGGGTCTGGGTGGCAGCTCCCCACAGCTCCAATACTCTGGTTGGAAGCCTCTGCAGGTTCCTATCCCATGGCCACAGCCCATGGTTGGACTAAGCCACCCATTCCCCAGCTAGGGCCACAGGGGCACCTCTCAACATAATCCACCCCTAGAAACTAGCTTGTAAAACAGATCATAATAAAGGCACCTGGCTTCCCATAGGAATGATGGTGGTAACCTGGGGAAGGTGCTCCGGACCATTGACTCATACCAAAAGGCCATGCACGTGATCATCGGTATGTTATAAAAACAAGGCTCGCAGTCGTGAGGGATGACTTAGGCTCTTCTAGAAGGGACCCCAACCTGTTCACTGTTCCCAAACCTCAGTCACTGGACAGCGTACAAACTTTGCCCTGTGTTCTATTCATACTAAGTACATTTTGTTGATGTTTAGTCACTCAGTCAGGTCTCGTTGCAACCCTAAGGACTGTATCCTATCAGGCTCCTCTGTCCATGGGATTTCCCAGGCAAGAATACTGGCGTGGGTTGCCATCTCCTCCTCCAGGGGGTCTTCCCGACCCAGGGATTGAACCTGTGTCTCCTGCACTGGCAGGTGGATTCTTTACCACTGAGCCACCAGGGAAGCCCATGAAATATTTTACTTTTTATCGATTATATCAATATGCTTAAAAGTGAGAAGTATTCTGTGTAACAGCACTTACAAATTCGTGGGTTTGTGTGCTATTTTTCTCTATTATATAAGGATGATATTTAAACACATAGTTATGAAACTTTCAGATGTTTGCTGTATATCGTTGGCAGGGATTTGTACCGTAATTTGAGAACACAGAGATCTAGTCTAATTTCCTGCCACAGACGGGGACACATACCCAGAGGGGAAGGTCACACGGGGAGATTCTAGGCCTCCTGACTCCCAATTCAGAGAGCCTTCCCCTGCGGTGAGCCTGGCCCATTACTGCCATCCTGAAAAACAGGAAGAGAGGTACTGCGAGCATAGCAAAGGTGACCTCTGTCACCCTCTTGCCAGCTACAGTTAACATTATTCATCTACAAAGAGACCCCTGCTTCTGTCCCCTTGGGTGTTAAAGGATTCCTGGAAGATGAATTAGTTGGCTACTGTCTTTTACTGAAGCTGAAGCGCAGAGCTAGTTTATCTTGGGATGTATTTTTCCTGCCCGAAGCAAGAGTGATGAGGTCTGTCCCAAACTCCCAAATTGGTAAGGACCAGCAGAGGCCTGCTGAAGCCTTGAGGAGGCGGCAGAATGTATGGACAGAGCCAGTGGGTGGCTTGGAGGGAGGAGCAGTTGCTTCTGTAATTCAGGACTCTGGGGACCACAGAGGAGAGGGGAGGCTGATGTGGGCTGACCAAAAAATACTAAAGGAGCTGTAGGGTATTTTTTGAACCACCTCTTTGTTCCCTTTTGGCCCCTGAAAGTCTGGGATAAAAGTGGGGTCCATTAGAAGTTGCCCAGTGAACCCAGGGGAAGCTAAGCTGGTTGACATCTTTCTTCTTCAAATTGCTCCTTACGCCTTAAAAACCTAACGCTTTGGGATGTCCTTTAGACCAGACTAGGCTTGATTCAAATCAACCACACACACACACAGAAATGGGGAAGAGTATGTTATTTTCTGACTCTCTTCTCCATTGACCCACTTCCCCACCCCCCTCCATGAAACTTCTGTAGGTTGAGAGTTTCCACCCTCCCTGGTTCCCACTGACCACAGCTAGGGCCTCAGAGACACTTGGGCCTTTTCCAAAATTTCTTCTCTGATTTTAGGGTAGTTGGGGTGTTCCCTGAGGACCTGGGACAAAGAAAGAAAGGGTATGAGACACCAGACAGGGCTCCCTGCCACTGCACCAAGCCCCCCAACCCCATCCCACCAGTTAGGGGCTTACATCATGGCAGACTTCAATGGCTTCCACGAATCTCTTGTCTTTCAAGTAGTTGAAAGCGAGCCTGAAGCCTGTCCAGGTGTAGGGAGGATAAAGACAATGGGTGGCACTCTGATAACCCGAGAACCCCTCTGGTTCCCCACCGCAAACAGATCACAGGCCCTGTGCTGTGGGGTCGGGAGGGTGGTCCCCGGCCCTGGTCCCTCCTCCACGCATGCATGCCTGCCCGACTGCTGTACCGACGGCCGGGTTGGTGTAATGGCTGTACTTCCAGGCCAGCTCGTAGTTGGTGGCTGCGTCCTTGTATGACTGCTCCCTCTCCATGATGAAGCCCATGTACTCGTAGGCCTTGGAGCACGACTGCAGGGAAAGCCGGTCAGAGCAGCGTGGGACCCGGTGGGGGCTAGGGCTGGGCAGGGGGTGAAGTAACCCAGCCCACTCAGGGACTCTGGCAGTACCTCCTGCCCAGGCAAGAGGGTGGACTGGGTGCCCTCTTCTCAGCTATTCCTACACCGGAATGACCCCTGCCTTCACAGCCCTCCTGCTCTGACCTGCCAAGGCCCCTGCTGACCCAACCAAACCCTCCGTGCATGCCACCCTTCCATTTCCTGAACCCTTCTCATCTCTCCTCCCCGTTCTGCATCCCTGTTGCGGGCGGCTTGACCCTGTTCGCTTCCTCTTGCCTTGCTTTCCCGTCTCTGTGGTCCACGGGACCCCTCCTGTCCTGCCTCTTCTCATCTCACTGCTATCCCTGCACCTCTGCCCACAAAGCCCCAGTGCCTCTCACACACACACCACCCCCACAACAGCCCCAGCGGCGATGCACCCCTCGCCTTGTTGTATTTCACGCAGCGCTGCAGCAGCTCCGAGGCCAGGTCAAACTTGCCGCCCTGGCAGTAGATATCGGCCAGCAGGAGCCAGCTCCTCTCCAGGTCATCGGCCTCAGCCAGTGCCCATGGGGCCTTGGCCAGGCGCTTCAGCTGCGTGCGTGCCTTGGGGATCTGCTTCAGCAGGGAGCAGGCCTGCGCCATGGCCAGCAGGGCGGGGACGCTGTCCTTCTGTGCAGGCAGGAAGCAGGCATCTTGGCGCCCGGCCCTCCGCCTCAACAGGCC
>SJYX01005434.1:16430-153982 GCA_006410675.1 Oreotragus oreotragus
TCCCGGGAGCCAGTGCACCTCAGCCTGGGCCATCTCAACGAAGGTGCTCAGTGCCACCTCCACGTTGGCCTTCTCCCTGGTCGCCAGCAGGCACAGGCTCTGCAGGAGCCGCAGCTGGGTATGGCCCCCGGCCGAGTGAGGGTAGAACTCCCGCAGCAGCTTCTCGGCGGTGCGCACGCCATGTTGCTCCAACTCCTTCCTGCGGGTGAAGCTGCGGGCGTCGAGGCTGCGCCTGAGGGTGCTGGCCTGGCCTGCCCATGAGGCCCTCGCCAGACCTCAGTCCAGAGGCTGAGGGCTCTCCCTGCCTTCCCTCCCTACCCCCAGCCATCTGGGCCCTCACTTGCTCTCAGTCACCAGGTTCTCGAAAGCCTCTCCGCCCACGATCTCGCTGTCTGGGTTCAGACAGATCTGCACCATGTGGTAGGTGGCGCTCTGGCCCCAAGCGCGGTCCTTGCGCGCTTTGTTTAGGAACTTCAGGGCTTCGTTTGGCTGTCCTATGTGCCTGTAGCGGAGAAGAGTAACCCCAAGAATCAGATAAGGTCACTGAGGCCCGGGGAGAACAGGAACACTCAGAGGTCACTCCGAGAATCTACGCAAAGCAGGGGCAGGATCTCTGGTCTCCCCATTTCCCGATGTGGAAGCTGAGCTTCGGCTTCCCTGGCAAAGCCCAGCACGTCTGTTGGGAACAGCCTCCTACATTCTAGTGGTTCAGATGGTAGAAAATCTGCCTGCAATGCAGGAGACCTGGGTTCGATCCCAGGGTCAGGAAGATCCCTGGAGAAGGAAATGGCAACCCACTCCAGTATTCTTGCCTGGAGAATCCCATGGACAGAGGAGCCTGGTGGGCTACAGTCCATAGGGTTGCAAAGAGTCAAACACGACTGAGTGACTAAACACATCTACACACACCTGCCAAGACACCCACCCCAACCCACCAGCAGTAGATGCCTCTGCAGTAATTGAACCCTGGCTCCAAAGGCACCCGGCTGGACATCTTCTTGGCCAATTCAAAGAAAGCTGGGGCGTCCTCAAGTTTGCCACTTCTTCGTAGCAGATCGATTAGTTTGTTCAATACAGGAAAATTGTCTAAAATAAGAGAGCAGAAACCTCCAGGCTGTGATAACCAGTAGCTGAATCAGGTAGGGGGAAGCAGAGAGGACCAGGAGACACTATTGGTCTGGGCTGAACATGGCCACCCCAGCAGCTCTACTGAGACACAATGAAGTAGTCACTCTTATTGCTCCCATTTTATAGATGAGAAGACTGAGGCACAAAGAATTTGAGTAATCTGCCAAAGGTTACACATCAGGTAAGTGGAAGACCAGGATTCAGACCTAGAAGGTCTGGCTCCAAGAGCTGCATTCCTAATAGCTGTGATCTGCTGGGCCTCTGGGTGACTGACGTGGGCCTGGCTGGAGCTCTAGCCTAAGCCTCTTATTCGTGTCTGGCCCCTTCCTCAGCAAGACAGGGTGGTTTTATGCTACAGTGAGTGGGAAGAGAGCTACATGTCAGGGGAGAATTTCTAGCCACCTCCAGGAGACTGTGACCTCCCAAGGGGAGGTGTCTGGGGTTTGGGGACAGACAGGCAGGACCAAGCACTGCCCTGCCTGAGACCAGGAACTGGCCCCTTGGACTGGGAAAGGGCCAGCACGTTCCATTGGGCCTTTATCAGTTTCCTGCCTCTCTGGGAACAATCAAAGAGGAAGGGGCTTCCTCTGCCCGGTCAGGAAGGAGGGGAGAGGGCCCACCCTTCTGGGCAAGAGCAGACTTGCTGGATGGGAACTGCCAGAGGCAGTTATGGTAGGCAGGCTTGATGCAGTCAGTTAGTTACCTGGTGCTTTCTCCAGGACTTGGTGGTAGAGGTCGATAGCAGCTTCATATTTCTGTCTTCTAAACATCAGGTCGGCCATCACCTATCAGAATACACACGATGCTGGGATAGCAGCTTGCATGGGCACGGAGGGGAGGCTGTGGTGGGAAGCGGGGACGAGAAAGGAGGAAAGGTAGGAAAGAACTTCGTAGGGAGCATCTCTGGGCACTGGGAGAAGGTCCCACAGGAGGTGGGACAGCCTGGGGAGAGGGGTGGGCCTGAGGATGGAAGGAGGCAGGAAAAGCCGAGGGTGGACACCGTGGAGCCAGCCCCTCCACCCATGTCTGAGAACTGCCAGATGTGGGCAGCGGGGTAGAATGGGAGCTACCCACCTCTGCTGGAGACAGCCCTGGAGGTGGTCTGGGTGACGGGGCAGAGAGGGGTAGGACTGGGGAGGGCTGTTTCCTCACACTTCCAGAAGCCCCAGGAACCTGTCCTTGCCTGGCCTTTACCAGCGGGTGTGGTTTCCCCTGGAGTGAATCAGCCTCACCCTCTCCCCTCGGATATGGCCCAGGAGGGAGGTCGCTGCTGCCCCCTGCTGCCAGCCCACCCCTCCCGTCCGGGGTGATGGATCCAGTGCTGAGTCCCCTGCTGCCCCACGGCCCTGCAAGGCAGGTCAGCAGGCTAGGAAGCAGCCGGCCCTGAGGTCGTGGGGGCCCGGGCCGCAGCCTCCCGCCCCGAGGCCGTGGGGGCCGGGGCCGCAGCCTCCCGCCCCGTGGCCGTGGGGGCCTGGGCTGCAGCCTCCCGCCCCGTGGCTGTGGGGGCCCGGGCCGCAGCCTCTCACCACAGCGGCTGTCTCGCGGTCCTTCTCGGTCTGCAGGAGGCCGGCGCAGTGCTGCTCACACAGGTCCAGCTGTCCCTGCAGCAGGTAGAGCCTCGCCAGCTCCAGCGCCACCTGGAGAGGCCCCGAGACGGCGAGCAACCAACGTGCGTCACGGGAAGGCTCGGGCACCCAGGCCTCCTCCTCGCACGCCCACGCTCTGTCAACTCTGCCTTCAAAGCATGAAAGCACGTCTCTGACCCCCTGGGATGATGTCTCTGGCTCTCCCCCTCTCCCACCCAGGACTATATCGTCATGACTTTTTCTAACTAACCGCTGAGAGGCAGGGCCCACTGAGCTCATACTGATCCTTCGGCTTCAGCTCTGATCTCGTCTCCTCTGAGAAGCCCTCTGCGCCCCAGGCTCCGGGACGGGTACCCCTCATCTGAGTTCGCAAGTGTCTTGACCCCTCTGTGGGTATCACATGCTGTTAGAACTGCCTATGTACTTGTCCATACCCAGTGCCCGGGGCAGGGACCTTGTCTTGCCCCACTGCTTCTCTAAGTCCTGGCCCAGTACCTGGCTTGCACATATTGGGAATCTGTTGAATGAGAACACGTTAAATAAATGAATGGGTCTGTCACTAAGCTCTTCATCTCCTCTCCTCGAGTGAACTCCAGCCACCATTTCCTACCTGGAGCCATGCCTCTCACATGACCCTAAACCTCCCTGCAAGCTTAGCCTGGGCTTTATGCCCAGAAAAGCCCCTGGCAGCCACAATGTCCTCTCCCCACCTGCAAGGGGGACCTGAAAATGCTACACTTGCCACCAAGGGCTGCAGTGGGTGAGGGCCCTGGGATCAGCAGGCCTGCCTACACCAGGGGTCTGTGCCCCTTGCAGGCAACCACAGAGAAGGAACCAGCTTCCATACATAGTCAGGGAGCTCTGCAAGGCTTTGTGTCTCAAGGCAAGGACAAGGATCTCGCTCCAAGGACCCCACCTTATTGTCAATAGGTGTGTAGGAGAGGGCATCTTTATAAGACTGCACTGCCTTGACATACTCCTTCTCTGCCAGGTAGTATTCCCCAAACTGGATGCAGATGGAGGCTGCCAGTTGCTTCTGGGAGGGGATCATTTCCGGTTGCTCCAGGGGAACACGCTTCAGGATCCGAGACTGGAGGTCCATGGCCTAGGGAGACCAGGAAACTCTGTGTGAGCAGCCCAGAGCCTGATGTGCCACGTCTCAGGCTGATTCACAGCAAGCCTCCAAGCTCTCATCTCAGAGCTAGCTGTCTAAGCAAGGGCATCTCAGCTCCCCTTGAGCAAATCTGGGTCACTCTGGACAGGCAAGGCTGCTGGCTGAGTACCCAGGAGGCAAACTGGCACTGCCATGGGGGCAGGAGCAAAGGCTCTCAAACAACAAAACACTCCATTGTACTCGGCTCATTCACCTGTTTCCATCACACCTGGCATTTGCTGTGTCTGATCTACCTCAGCTGTCCAAAAGGCTAGAACAGGCACACAGTAGGTGTTCAGCACAGGCTGTGTTTTGTTGGGTGCATTTGTTTTGAAGTGGCCTGCTGGGAATTTGAGGCAGCCCCCACAAATAGCCACAACATAACAGTGATTAAGCGAGTAGCCAGAGAGCACTGGGGCAAGAGGAAACAATGAGGTCAGGGTTAAGTTTTGGGTAGTGGGCACAGATCAGCCCTGGGTTCCCTGAAGGCCAGACTGAGGAATGGAAATCCAGCGAGAAACCTCGAGGATAAGTCAAGTCAAACAGTCAGAGATGGTCTACAACCACAGCCACACGCCCCGGGGCAAGTGCCAGGCCATATCCGTGGGCACAGAGTGGAGAGGAAGGGGAGAAATGGCTAGGAGTCTCCTAGCAGGGGCTTCCCAGAGGTGCCAGTGGTAAAGAACCTGCCTGCCAGCGCAGGAGACGTTAACAAAGAGATGCAGGTTCAACCCCTATGTAGGGAAGATCCCCTGGAGGAGGGCATGCCACCTACTCCACTATCGCTGCCTAGAAAATCCCATGGACAGAGGAGCCTGGTGGGCTATGGTCCAGACGGTTGCAAAGAGGCAGACGCGAATGAAGCGACTTAGCGAGCGCACAGCACTCCCAGCAGGAGACTATGGGTTGGGACAGGCCAAAGCTGGTTCAGATCTCAGCTCCACCACTTACTAGCAGTGTGACTTTGGGTACATTTCTGAACCTCTTTGAGCCTTATCTGTTAAACAGGAATGTCACAGTGCTTAGCTCAAAGGGCTACTGTGAGAATTAAATAAGGCAAAAAGCCTAGTACAGAACTCAGCACAGAGCATTCGATGCATGAGAGCTGCTGGCATTGTCTATTAATAACAGCACAAGCATCCTTGAGGACAAAGGCACTGTCTTCCTCCCTGCCTTCTCCAGTCCAGCCCAGGCGGGTTTTGAGCACTTCTGTGCACAATCAATAAAAGAGCAAGGGTGGGGGGATAAATGGAAGGTGGCTGTCAGAGGTGTAACCTAGATCCTCTTTAGAGGACCAGGCCCGGAGCCTTCCAGACCTGCAGTCCTATCTTCAGCTTCCATCAGGAAACGGCAGATAGACAGCTTGAGTCTACTTGTCAATTACCTTGTTCAAAGTTTCCGTCACATCTTCTTTTTTATGACTCTTGTAAACCTTGGCCAGCAAAAGTAAGCACTTGACATCATTCATCATGGATGGGATGTCTTTGACTGCAAAATGGAAACTCAAAGTAGTGTTTCCTGGCCCCTGGGGAGTAGGGGTTTGGGGGAGGATGGGGGCTGGGTTCAGAGCCCCAGCCAGTGCCTGTCCCCTGCCCCATCCTGCAGGAGAAGAGGGAGTGTGTCTGCTCGAAGGCAGGCTAGGGAAGACAGTTAGGGTGCGCTCACCAAAGTCATGATCCAGTGCCTGCTTCAAAACTTTTTCTGCTTTGTTGAACTTCTTTAACTTCAGGAGCAGTTCGGCCAGATCGCAGCACACAAAGTCCTGTCCGCTAATCTTCTGGGCGGCCTCATAATAATTAATTGCCTTTGTGCACACAGGAAATAGGGGCATCAGGTCTGGGTTTGCACGTGGGCCCCTCCCCTGTGCCCCGCCTCCAGCCCTGCAGTCACCATGCCTGTGTGCCCCTCCAGAACACAGAGGCCTCAGAAGCAATGGTTTCCTGCCTGGCACAGGGCTCGAGCCTCAGCCTCAGCAGGCGTTAGGGGTGTGGGGAGTTGCTCAGCCCTCTCCTTGGCACCCTGTTCACCTTGGCACCTCCTTGGTCTCCCCTCGCTTCCGGCCTCCCACCCAAGCACCCTCCTCCATCTTCCCTGCTGGGCTGGCCCTCCCCGCCCCTTCCTACCCCAGCATGGCCCGACCTTGGTGTACTGGTGGGTCTTCACATAAGCCTGCCCGATCCGGCTGATCAGGGACGCGTCGTGTGGGTTCCTTCTGTAGGCCTCGTCGTAGACCTCCAGGGCCTTCTCTGGCTGGTGGGGAAAGGGTCTGCCATCTCTCTCTTCTCCCTTACTGGAGAAGCGAGACTGGACAGGGTGGGTGCGGGGTGCAGCCACTTAGTGAGGTCACGAGACCTTCACTCACCTCCTGAATGTTCATGAAAGCATTACCCAGAAGCAGACTGGTGTGGGG
Organism: Oreotragus oreotragus; assembly: GCA_006410675.1. Lineage (NCBI taxonomy): Eukaryota > Metazoa > Chordata > Mammalia > Artiodactyla > Bovidae > Oreotragus > Oreotragus oreotragus. The sequence goes on from SJYX01005434.1 coordinate 22,708, forward strand.
GCCAGGCAGATGTTCACAGAGCTCCCTGCAAAAGTAACCAAAACCTTAGCTCAGCTCTGTGCATCCTTCCTATTCCTGGATCCATCTCTTCTCTTTCTCACTCGTTCTGTCCGACATCCATGCATTCACTTTTATTCATCACCCAGTGCTTCTCAGCTCAGATGGGACGTGGTGCTAGCTCCCTTGGTTCAGGCTCTTCTCATCCGTTATCTGGACCATGGCCGAGACTTCCACCCACTCCTCTGGCCTCCACCCCAAATGCCTAGAGCCTTCTTCATGAGGCTGCTTCTTTTTTTTTTTTTCCAGCCAAGCCTCACGTAGCATGTGGGGATCTTAATTCCCTGTCTTGGCACCCTGTTCACCTTGGCACCTCCTTGGTCTCCCCTCGCTTCCGGCCTCCCACCCAAGCACCCTCCTCCATCTTCCCTGCTGGGCTGGCCCTCCCCGCCCCTTCCTACCCCAGCATGGCCCGACCTTGGTGTACTGGTGGGTCTTCACATAAGCCTGCCCGATCCGGCTGATCAGGGACGCGTCGTGTGGGTTCCTTCTGTAGGCCTCGTCATAGACCTCCAGGGCCTTCTCTGGCTGGTGGGGAAAGGGTCTGCCATCTCTCTCTTCTCCCTTACTGGAGAAGCGAGACTGGACAGGGTGGGTGCGGGGTGCAGCCACTTAGTGAGGTCACGAGACCTTCACTCACCTCCTGAATGTTCATGAAAGCATTACCCAGAAGCAGACTGGTGTGGGGGCCAGGCAGATGTTCACAGAGCTCCCTGCAAAAGTAACCAAAACCTTAGCTCAGCTCTGTGCATCCTTCCTATTCCTGGATCCATCTCTTCTCTTTCTCACTCGTTCTGTCCGACATCCATGCATTCACTTTTATTCATCACCCAGTGCTTCTCAGCTCAGATGGGACGTGGTGCTAGCTCCCTTGGTTCAGGCTCTTCTCATCCGTTATCTGGACCATGGCCGAGACTTCCACCCACTCCTCTGGCCTCCACCCCAAATGCCTAGAGCCTTCTTCATGAGGCTGCTTCTTTTTTTTTTTTTCCAGCCAAGCCTCACGTAGCATGTGGGGATCTTAATTCCCTGACCAGGGGTTGAACCCAGGGCCCCTGCATTGGAAGCACTGAGTCCCTACCACTGAACCACCAGGGAAGTCCCAGCCTACTTTTTCTAAACCTTCAATGAGACCACGTCATCTCACTGTTTACTGGTTTCCCACTGCTCGTGGCATCACCTCCCCTTCCTCCCGAATTGCCTAGATGGAGTCTTGCCTGAGGAAGGGGACAGGAAAGGTACCCTTGAGGTCCCAACGTCAAATTGGGAGAGAAAATTGCTGAGGGCTCCCAATCCCGGCTCTCCATCCTCCTTCACTCACATTGGTTACATCCAAGCCACTGAACATTTTCCCAAGGACAGGCCACGCCCGGGGCTGGGGCAGAACCATGGTTCCCACCAGGATGTGAACCATAATGAGGGGCGAGCAGAACTCAGGGAAGATTCACTCCTGTGTCCTTACAACTCAGCAGCAGGTTGGCCTGACCGACCGACCGACCNGCCCACGCTCTGTCAACTCTGCCTTCAAAGCATGAAAGCACGTCTCTGACCCCCTGGGATGATGTCTCTGGCTCTCCCCCTCTCCCACCCAGGACTATATCGTCATGACTTTTTCTAACTAACCGCTGAGAGGCAGGGCCCACTGAGCTCATACTGATCCTTCGGCTTCAGCTCTGATCTCGTCTCCTCTGAGAAGCCCTCTGCGCCCCAGGCTCCGGGACGGGTACCCCTCATCTGAGTTCGCAAGTGTCTTGACCCCTCTGTGGGCATCACATGCTGTTAGAACTGCCTATGTACTTGTCCATACCCAGTGCCCGGGGCAGGGACCTTGTCTTGCCCCACTGCTTCTCTAAGTCCTGGCCCAGTACCTGGCTTGCACATATTGGGAATCTGTTGAATGAGAACACGTTAAATAAATGAATGGGTCTGTCACTAAGCTCTTCATCTCCTCTCCTCGAGTGAACTCCAGCCACCATTTCCTACCTGGAGCCATGCCTCTCACATGACCCTAAACCTCCCTGCAAGCTTAGCCTGGGCTTTATGCCCAGAAAAGCCCCTGGCAGCCACAATGTCCTCTCCCCACCTGCAAGGGGGACCTGAAAATGCTACACTTGCCACCAAGGGCTGCAGTGGGTGAGGGCCCTGGGATCAGCAGGCCTGCCTACACCAGGGGTCTGTGCCCCTTGCAGGCAACCACAGAGAAGGAACCAGCTTCCATACATAGTCAGGGAGCTCTGCAAGGCTTTGTGTCTCAAGGCAAGGACAAGGATCTCGCTCCAAGGACCCCACCTTATTGTCAATAGGTGTGTAGGAGAGGGCATCTTTATAAGACTGCACTGCCTTGACATACTCCTTCTCTGCCAGGTAGTATTCCCCAAACTGGATGCAGATGGAGGCTGCCAGTTGCTTCTGGGAGGGGATCATTTCCGGTTGCTCCAGGGGAACACGCTTCAGGATCCGAGACTGGAGGTCCATGGCCTAGGGAGACCAGGAAACTCTGTGTGAGCAGCCCAGAGCCTGATGTGCCACGTCTCAGGCTGATTCACAGCAAGCCTCCAAGCTCTCATCTCAGAGCTAGCTGTCTAAGCAAGGGCATCTCAGCTCCCCTTGAGCAAATCTGGGTCACTCTGGACAGGCAAGGCTGCTGGCTGAGTACCCAGGAGGCAAACTGGCACTGCCATGGGGGCAGGAGCAAAGGCTCTCAAACAACAAAACACTCCATTGTACTCGGCTCATTCACCTGTTTCCATCACACCTGGCACTTGCTGTGTCTGATCTACCTCAGCTGTCCAAAAGGCTAGAACAGGCACACAGTAGGTGTTCAGCACAGGCTGTGTTTTGTTGGGTGCATTTGTTTTGAAGTGGCCTGCTGGGAATTTGAGGCAGCCCCCACAAATAGCCACAACATAACAGTGATTAAGTGAGTAGCCAGAGAGCACTGGGGCAAGAGGAAACAATGAGGTCAGGGTTAAGTTTTGGGTAGTGGGCACAGATCAGCCCTGGGTTCCCTGAAGGCCAGACTGAGGAATGGAAATCCAGCGAGAAACCTCGAGGATAAGTCAAGTCAAACAGTCAGAGATGGTCTACAACCACAGCCACACGCCCCGGGGCAAGTGCCAGGCCATATCCGTGGGCACAGAGTGGAGAGGAAGGGGAGAAATGGCTAGGAGTCTCCTAGCAGGGGCTTCCCAGAGGTGCCAGTGGTAAAGAACCTGCCTGCCAGCGCAGGAGACGTTAACAAAGAGATGCAGGTTCAACCCCTATGTAGGGAAGATCCCCTGGAGGAGGGCATGCCACCTACTCCACTATCGCTGCCTAGAAAATCCCATGGACAGAGGAGCCTGGTGGGCTATGGTCCAGACGGTTGCAAAGAGGCAGACGCGAATGAAGCGACTTAGCGAGCGCACAGCACTCCCAGCAGGAGACTATGGGTTGGGACAGGCCAAAGCTGGTTCAGATCTCAGCTCCACCACTTACTAGCAGTGTGACTTTGGGTACATTTCTGAACCTCTTTGAGCCTTATCTGTTAAACAGGAATGTCACAGTGCTTAGCTCAAAGGGCTACTGTGAGAATTAAATAAGGCAAAAAGCCTAGTACAGAACTCAGCACAGAGCATTCGATGCATGAGAGCTGCTGGCATTGTCTATTAATAACAGCACAAGCATCCTTGAGGACAAAGGCACTGTCTTCCTCCCTGCCTTCTCCAGTCCAGCCCAGGCGGGTTTTGAGCACTTCTGTGCACAATCAATAAAAGAGCAAGGGTGGGGGGATAAATGGAAGGTGGATGTCAGAGGTGTAACCTAGATCCTCTTTAGAGGACCAGGCCCGGAGCCTTCCAGACCTGCAGTCCTATCTTCAGCTTCCATCAGGAAACGGCAGATAGACAGCTTGAGTCTACTTGTCAATTACCTTGTTCAAAGTTTCCGTCACATCTTCTTTTTTATGACTCTTGTAAACCTTGGCCAGCAAAAGTAAGCACTTGACATCATTCATCATGGATGGGATGTCTTTGACTGCAAAATGGAAACTCAAAGTAGTGTTTCCTGGCCCCTGGGGAGTAGGGGTTTGGGGGAGGATGGGGGCTGGGTTCAGAGCCCCAGCCAGTGCCTGTCCCCTGCCCCATCCTGCAGGAGAAGAGGGAGTGTGTCTGCTCGAAGGCAGGCTAGGGAAGACAGTTAGGGTGCGCTCACCAAAGTCATGATCCAGTGCCTGCTTCAAAACTTTTTCTGCTTTGTTGAACTTCTTTAACTTCAGGAGCAGTTCGGCCAGATCGCAGCACACAAAGTCCTGTCCGCTAATCTTCTGGGCGGCCTCATAATAATTAATTGCCTTTGTGCACACAGGAAATAGGGGCATCAGGTCTGGGTTTGCACGTGGGCCCCTCCCCTGTGCCCCGCCTCCAGCCCTGCAGTCACCATGCCTGTGTGCCCCTCCAGAACACAGAGGCCTCAGAAGCAATGGTTTCCTGCCTGGCACAGGGCTCGAGCCTCAGCCTCAGCAGGTGTTAGGGGTGTGGGGAGTTGCTCAGCCCTCTTCTTGGCACCCTGTTCACCTTGGCACCTCCTTGGTCTCCCCTCGCTTCCGGCCTCCCACCCAAGCACCCTCCTCCATCTTCCCTGCTGGGCTGGCCCTCCCCGCCCCTTCCTACCCCAGCATGGCCCGACCTTGGTGTACTGGTGGGTCTTCACATAAGCCTGCCCGATCCGGCTGATCAGGGACGCGTCGTGTGGGTTCCTTCTGTAGGCCTCGTCATAGACCTCCAGGGCCTTCTCTGGCTGGTGGGGAAAGGGTCTGCCATCTCTCTCTTCTCCCTTACTGGAGAAGCGAGACTGGACAGGGTGGGTGCGGGGTGCAGCCACTTAGTGAGGTCACGAGACCTTCACTCACCTCCTGAATGTTCATGAAAGCATTACCCAGAAGCAGACTGGTGTGGGGGCCAGGCAGATGTTCACAGAGCTCCCTGCAAAAGTAACCAAAACCTTAGCTCAGCTCTGTGCATCCTTCCTATTCCTGGATCCATCTCTTCTCTTTCTCACTCGTTCTGTCCGACATCCATGCATTCACTTTTATTCATCACCCAGTGCTTCTCAGCTCAGATGGGACGTGGTGCTAGCTCCCTTGGTTCAGGCTCTTCTCATCCGTTATCTGGACCATGGCCGAGACTTCCACCCACTCCTCTGGCCTCCACCCCAAATGCCTAGAACCTTCTTCATGAGGCTGCTTCTTTTTTTTTTTTTCCAGCCAAGCCTCACGTAGCATGTGGGGATCTTAATTCCCTGACCAGGGGTTGAACCCAGGGCCCCTGCATTGGAAGCACTGAGTCCCTACCACTGAACCACCAGGGAAGTCCCAGCCTGCTTTTTCTAAACCTTCAATGAGACCACGTCATCTCACTGTTTACTGGTTTCCCACTGCTCGTGGCATCACCTCCCCTTCCTCCCGAATTGCCTAGATGGAGTCTTGCCTGAGGAAGGGGACAGGAAAGGTACCCTTGAGGTCCCAACGTCAAATTGGGAGAGAAAATTGCTGAGGGCTCCCAATCCCGGCTCTCCATCCTCCTTCACTCACATTGGTTACATCCAAGCCACTGAACATTTTCCCAAGGACAGGCCACGCCCGGGGCTGGGGCAGAACCATGGTTCCCACCAGGATGTGAACCATAATGAGGGGCGAGCAGAACTCAGGGAAGATTCACTCCTGTGTCCTTACAACTCAGCAGCAGGTTGGCCTGACCGACCGACCGACCACACTCAGATTCTCACCAGGGGAAATTCCCTGCTTTTGTCAAACACACTCTGAGAACACGTTGTGAAGCCCCAGGGCAAAGAAGACGATCTGGAGAAAACACTCCCGACAGGCCACGGGGACCGGGGCGGCCAGCGCGGGGACCGGGGCGGTCAGTGCGCCGCCCGGGGCTCACCGGTAGCACCCGATATAGAGGCGGGCGTCCCTGTGGGTCTGCAGGTAGATGCTGGCCATCTTCTCCTTGGCGTCCATGTAGCAGGGCTGCTTGGGCGTGATGCTCTGCAGCACACCCAGCGCCAGGTCCACGTTGCCCTTGCTCAGGGCCAAGTCCACATTGGCGATGGTGACGCGCATCTCCTCCGGCGTGCCGCTGAACTCGTTGATGGCGTCCTGCATGACCTTGGTGGCCTCGTGCTAAGACAAGGAAACCCAACAGACCTTCCATTTGCTGTCAGCCACCACACCTGGAAGCCAGGGAGAGGATGGCCCATTCCCACTTTAGAGCGGCAGGAAGGAGACAGAGAGAGAGAGCCTCTCAGGGTTGAGGGCCACTGTTCCTGGAGGGCAGGGCCAGCTGGGGGACATCAAATCCCTGGCTGTGAGAACTTGTTCCTGAGCGCCTCAAAGTCTGAAGGTGATTTCTTCCTATGAGAGACCTATGGACGCATCTCCTTATACCTTCCTGCTTTCAGTCAAAGGTCTTTTTGTGTTATGGTTAGTGTTTGCCACTCAGTTGCATCCGATTCTTTGCAACCCCGTGGTCTGTAGCCTGCCAGGCTTCTCTATCCATGGAATTGGGCACATAAAGGTATATTTGAATTGTATCTGCATTGCATTTGTACTCTCGATTATTCTAACAAAGTTACTCTTTTTGCCCATTTTGGTCCTTTATGCCTTTGCCCAGCCAGACCTTCCAAGGTCCCAGGGCCACCCCATAAAGCTGAGCAGGCTGCACACTGCAAAAATCCAAGGTGATGTAAGCAGCATCCCCTGGAGAGGTGCACTGCCCAACTGCACAACCACATGCGGTGGCCCTGGCGGGCCTTGGGCTCTGCCTCCCTGATGTCCTTCTGAGGATGGTGAGGTTGGCAGGGGGCAGATCATGCAGGACTCAGGAGGGTTTGGAGTCTATCTTGAGGGTGTGGGAGCCACTGAAGCCTTTAAAGTAGGGGAGAGGGATACTCCCAAATGAATAAAAGCTAAAGTGCGAGGAAACACCAGCCAGAATCAAAGAACCTGGTTCCCAGGCCTACCCTGGCCCTCCAGCACACGCCAGCAGCAAGAGAACAGAGCAAGGCACTTCTCACCAGCTCCCCGTTCATCCGGAGGGCATCTGCCAGCTCCAGTAAGACGGACGCCCGCTCGCTGGGGTGCACGCAGGGCCCACGGAACTTCTTGTTCTCTTCTGTGCTCAGAGTTGGCAATTTTAGGATCATCTTCAGTGCCTTTATGGCTTCTGGATAGTCCCCAGACTTGTTGAGGGCCTTGGCCTTGATGAAGTGGTAAAGGGGGTGGTCTCGGACCTAGAGGAGCATCAGCAGAGTATGGGGTTCCAGCTCCGGAGGGCAGAAAGCCACAGGATCCCACGGAGCCAGTCCTTGCCTTTAGGCCAGCAGAAGGGGCTGAGCGATTCTGGCAGCTCCTGGGGCTACTCTCCCAAGGTGAATAGGAGCTAAAGCTAGTGGGGCTGTGGGATGCTGAGCAGCGACAGGGCATCAGGGACCCCTACCTGGAAGTTGTGGCTGACGCCCAGCTCCAAGGAGTGGGAACACATGGCAAAGTTGCCCTGAGCCAGGTAGATCTGAGCCATGAGGAGGTAGGCGTCCACGGAGGTGGGGTCCAGCTCCAGGCAACGCTGCAGGGTGCTCTGGGCATGCTCTAATTCCCCTAGAAACAGGAAACAAACCCCTACATCCAGGGATCCTTGGGGACTCTCAGGATCCACCACGTAAAGGCAGAAGGAATTTTACGTGTCCTGTTTCCCAGAAATATCCAAGCTGGGCATTTTATCCCGTGTCTGTTCAGCTTGACTCAGAGGTCTCTTCCTAAAATTAGAGCTACTATTAGTTTTTGCCTTGACCCAGACAACAGCCAGGAGATGCAAACCTTGGTGTGACACCTCCCTTCCTTCTGTACCCTCAGGGAGATGGCTAAGTCACTTCACTGCTCCGTCTGGAGGCTCAGGGGAACACTGAAGTCTCAATTTCCACACCTAAGAGCAGAACAAAACCTAATAATAGCAGCAACCATGACAGCCACAACTTGAGAAGCACCCGCTCTGTTCCAACACAGGCAAAGTACTTTAGAAAGGTTGGTTTAATGTCTGCCCACCCCTACCAAGTCGGTATTATCATGCCTGTCTTTCAGATGCAGCCCTGGAACTTTAGTGATGTAAGTCACTCAGCTCCGAAGGGACGAAGTCAGTATTTATGTCAGGGCCATGGGCTCCTGCGACTGCGCTCTGAACGCCTTGGCACGTTGGGGCCCAGAGGCCTTCCTGTGCCAGGCTGAACCTAAGTGGGAGGCAGTGTCAACTGAGGGGCAGGGTATAGTGAGCTGGTGGGAGACCCTCCTTCCTCTGCTGCCAGGTCCCTCAGCAGCTCCTGCTTGGGGTCCATCACCCAGTGGGTGGCGAGCACTTGCTTCTGGGTCCCAAACTCCCTGCGCCTTCAACTGTGCTGCAGAAATGTGAAGGTGTTGCCATGGCAACCCGAGCAGCTGGAGACCTTGCTTTGTCCCTAAAGCGCTGGTATCTGCCAGCATCCCTGTGTGAGTGTGTGTGTGTCTGGCAGGGGAGGGAGGGCCTGCCCTCACCTTGTACCCAGGAGACCTTGGAGCAGCGGGTACACCTGGCACTCTGATGAACACTGGGAGGACTGAGGATGAAGACCAGGAGCTCTAAGCAGAGTGCAACCCATACAATGCAGAGCACAGACGTGCCGTGGCATTCTGAAGCCTCTGAACACCAGAGATCAGCTTGACTTTCAAGCAGATGGGGGTGAAAGGTCATGGGGAGCAAAGACTTCCGAGAGCACAACAGACCCCCACCGAGGGTTCTCCCCATCCTTCCCTCTTTCTCCAGGATCCAGGCCTTGATTTAGGAGAGGCTGGATGGGGACTGTTCTGGCCCATGAGGCTCTGAGAGTCTAATGGCACAGGGTCCCCCTCCCTCGGGGCCTTCTCGACTGCCTTTTAAAAACTGCCACCCTTACATCCCCTCCCTGGCTTTCATTTTCTCCCACACATGGTCATGTCCTAACAATAACACTGCGCTTTATGTCCACGTACCCTTACTAGAACACAAACTCCAGGGTGGAGTTTCTCTTGTTCTGAGCACTGCTGTCCCCTAGGATCAGAGCAGTGCTGCTGTATCATCGAGTTCAGTGACTGTCAGCTGGCACAGATCAAGTAAGCAATCAGCAGAAGGGGGGGTGGGAGAGGCCCCTGCTGGTGAGGAGTCAGGGGTGTTGGAGGCTGGGGACAGTGGGCGCACCTGGTGACTGAGGGTGAGGGTGTGTGTGTGGAGCATCCCAGGCAGGGAGCCTGCAGACACTCACCCGGGGCTCCCCCCACAGCCACAAGGACTCACTGGCTCACCTGAGAGATACTTGACCTGGGCCATCACATACAGTGGCTCAATCAGGGCTGGTGCCACCTTGACTACAGGATTCAAGATCGCAGCTACTTGCTTAAGAAGAGGAGACACGATCTGGCCTGGAGGCCGGGGCTGCAGGAACACAAGGGTCTGGCTGTGCGGTTTGCCCTATTCTCCTGGAGCACTTAGAAAACACTCTCAGTGAAGGGATTTTATTCCACATGTGTTTTACTTTATCCTACTTTATTTTATTTTTACTTACTTTAGTTACGTTGTTCATTTTCATTTACTTTATTTTACCCTGGTAGCTCAGATGGTAAAGAATCTGCTTGTAACACAGGAGATCCAGGTTCAATTCCCTGGGTCAGGAAGATCCCCTGGAGAAGGGGATGGCAACCCACTCCAGTATTCTTGCCAAGAGAATCCCATAGACAGAGGAGCTTGGTGGGCTACAGTCCATGGGGTAGCAAAGGGTCAGACATGACAGTAAAACTTTCATGCTCCACACACATATTTACCATCCACTCTGTACTACTTTGTCCAAGAGCATAAGCTCCTGAGAATGGGGACTTTATTTGTTCACCTTTGAGTCCCCCCTCTTCCGTGCTCAGAGTTGGCAATTTTAGGATCATCTTCAGTGCCTTTATGGCTTCTGGATAGTCCCCAGACTTGTTGAGGGCCTTGGCCTTGATGAAGTGGTAAAGGGGGTGGTCTCGGACCTAGAGGAGCATCAGCAGAGTATGGGGTTCCAGCTCCGGAGGGCAGAAAGCCATAGGATCCCACGGAGCCAGTCCTTGCCTTTAGGCCAGCAGAAGGGGCTGAGCGATTCTGGCAGCTCCTGGGGCTACTCTCCCAAGGTGAATAGGAGCTAAAGCTAGTGGGGCTGTGGGATGCTGAGCAGCGACAGGGCATCAGGGACCCCTACCTGGAAGTTGTGGCTGACGCCCAGCTCCAAGGAGTGGGAACACATGGCAAAGTTGCCCTGAGCCAGGTAGATCTGAGCCATGAGGAGGTAGGCGTCCACGGAGGTGGGGTCCAGCTCCAGGCAACGCTGCAGGGTGCTCTGGGCATGCTCTAATTCCCCTAGAAACAGGAAACAAACCCCTACATCCAGGGATCCTTGGGGACTCTCAGGATCCACCACGTAAAGGCAGAAGGAATTTTACGTGTCCTGTTTCCCAGAAATATCCAAGCTGGGCATTTTATCCCGTGTCTGTTCAGCTTGACTCAGAGGTCTCTTCCTAAAATTAGAGCTACTATTAGTTTTTGCCTTGACCCAGACAACAGCCAGGAGATGCAAACCTTGGTGTGACACCTCCCTTCCTTCTGTACCCTCAGGGAGATGGCTAAGTCACTTCACTGCTCCGTCTGGAGGCTCAGGGGAACACTGAAGTCTCAATTTCCACACCTAAGAGCAGAACAAAACCTAATAATAGCAGCAACCATGACAGCCACAACTTGAGAAGCACCCGCTCTGTTCCAACACAGGCAAAGTACTTTAGAAAGGTTGGTTTAATGTCTGCCCACCCCTACCAAGTCGGTATTATCATGCCTGTCTTTCAGATGCAGCCCTGGAACTTTAGTGATGTAAGTCACTCAGCTCCGAAGGGACGAAGTCAGTATTTATGTCAGGGCCATGGGCTCCTGCGACTGCGCTCTGAACGCCTTGGCACGTTGGGGCCCAGAGGCCTTCCTGTGCCAGGCTGAACCTAAGTGGGAGGCAGTGTCAACTGAGGGGCAGGGTATAGTGAGCTGGTGGGAGACCCTCCTTCCTCTGCTGCCAGGTCCCTCAGCAGCTCCTGCTTGGGGTCCATCACCCAGTGGGTGGCGAGCACTTGCTTCTGGGTCCCAAACTCCCTGCGCCTTCAACTGTGCTGCAGAAATGTGAAGGTGTTGCCATGGCAACCCGAGCAGCTGGAGACCTTGCTTTGTCCCTAAAGCGCTGGTATCTGCCAGCATCCCTGTGTGAGTGTGTGTGTGTCTGGCAGGGGAGGGAGGGCCTGCCCTCACCTTGTACCCAGGAGACCTTGGAGCAGCGGGTACACCTGGCACTCTGATGAACACTGGGAGGACTGAGGATGAAGACCAGGAGCTCTAAGCAGAGTGCAACCCATACAATGCAGAGCACAGACGTGCCGTGGCATTCTGAAGCCTCTGAACACCAGAGATCAGCTTGACTTTCAAGCAGATGGGGGTGAAAGGTCATGGGGAGCAAAGACTTCCGAGAGCACAACAGGCCCCCACCGAGGGTTCTCCCCATCCTTCCCTCTTTCTCCAGGATCCAGGCCTTGATTTAGGAGAGGCTGGATGGGGACTGTTCTGGCCCATGAGGCTCTGAGAGTCTAATGGCACAGGGTCCCCCTCCCTCGGGGCCTTCTCGACTGCCTTTTAAAAACTGCCACCCTTACATCCCCTCCCTGGCTTTCATTTTCTCCCACACATGGTCATGTCCTAACAATAACACTGCGCTTTATGTCCACGTACCCTTACTAGAACACAAACTCCAGGGTGGAGTTTCTCTTGTTCTGAGCACTGCTGTCCCCTAGGATCAGAGCAGTGCTGCTGTATCATCGAGTTCAGTGACTGTCAGCTGGCACAGATCAAGTAAGCAATCAGCAGAAGCGGGGGTGGGAGAGGCCCCTGCTGGTGAGGAGTCAGGGGTGTTGGAGGCTGGGGACAGTGGGCGCACCTGGTGACTGAGGGTGAGGGTGTGTGTGTGGAGCATCCCAGGCAGGGAGCCTGCAGACACTCACCCGGGGCTCCCCCCACAGCCACAAGGACTCACTGGCTCACCTGAGAGATACTTGACCTGGGCCATCACATACAGTGGCTCAATCAGGGCTGGTGCCACCTTGACTACAGGATTCAAGATCGCAGCTACTTGCTTAAGAAGAGGAGACACGATCTGGCCTGGAGGCCGGGGCTGCAGGAACACAAGGGTCTGGCTGTGCGGTTTGCCCTATTCTCCTGGAGCACTTAGAAAACATTCTCAGTGAAGGGATTTTATTCCACATGTGTTTTACTTTATCCTACTTTATTTTATTTTTACTTACTTTAGTTACGTTGTTCATTTTTATTTACTTTATTTTACCCTGGTAGCTCAGATGGTAAAGAATCTGCTTGTAACACAGGAGATCCAGGTTCAATTCCCTGGGTCAGGAAGATCCCCTGGAGAAGGGGATGGCAACCCACTCCAGTATTCTTGCCAAGAGAATCCCATAGACAGAGGAGCTTGGTGGGCTACAGTCCATGGGGTAGCAAAGGGTCAGACATGACAGTAAAACTTTCATGCTCCACACACATATTTACCATCCACTCTGTACTACTTTGTCCAAGAGCATAAGCTCCTGAGAATGGGGACTTTATTTGTTCACCTTTGAGTCCCCCCTTATCAAGCATGGCGTCTGGCACATGGTGGTACCCTCAGTAGATATTTGTGGGATGGCATTACAAGGCACTTGGGGGATATTAAGGCATGTAAGATACAATCCTTGCTCACAGGGAATCTCAATTGTCTGGGAAGGCTGGACAAACAAGGAAAGACCAAAATACTTCTTAGAAGACGTTGGGAGAAAAGGGAGCCCGGTTCCTCCCTGGGGTGAACAGAGGCCAGTGCCCCGCTTCTCACATGCAGTCCCTGGACCAGCAGCATGAGCATCACCTGGGAGACGCAGGGCTTGTGCCCCACTTCCTGGGTGATTGGCATGTTGCACATGCAAATGTGAAAAGCACTGGGCTCCCCGACTGCCCGAGGCTCAAGCAACCTAGTGACGGGCCACGTAGGTCCTGCCTCTGCCCAGACCTGTTCACCAGTCCAATCCCGACTCCCCGCCCCACAAAGAAGCGCCCTCCTCTAACCTGCTTAGGGCAGAAGACCAGGTACTCCTTGGCGATGCAGACCAGGAAGGTGGGGTCGAGCCGCTCCAAGTATTCGGAGCTCATGGGGAGGGCCTGCATGCTGGAGAAGTGCAGCTCGGCGGCCTCCTTTAGCAGTGTCGTGGCCTCCTGCTCCCCCCTGTCCTTCTTGGATGCCAGGAGGGCTTGGAGGAAAACCAGCACCTGTGGGGGCAGGCCTGGGTCTTGGAGGCAATGCCCACTAGGCAGAGCCGGCAGGCCAAGGAGAAGCAGAAGTCCAAGGGGCCACTGGGGGTGGGAAAAGAAGGGGGTGTGGCGGGGACGGGATCCCAGGGCAACCTCGGCCCCCACAGAGCTCTGACCTCGGACTTCCCCAGGGACTGCTGCACCTCCTTCAGGAATTCCAGCTGGTGTTCGGCCTCCTCCAGGTGGCCGTCTAAGATCTGGCACCAGATGATCCCTGGGAGGGGACAGAACTGGGATGAACAGCCAGCTCTGTGGCAGAGCCGGCAGGCCAAGGGACAGTGGACGGCAGGGACCCTTCCCTGCGTCTTCATAAGCTCAAAGAGTGGTATGTGCTCATGGGGAAGCGTTCAAATCGTAGGACAAGGAAAACATCCCCAGCTCACATTCTGCTTTCAGCGTGTCTTTCTCTAGAGAGAATCAATATGAACAGATTGGAGTGTATTTCTTCAAACATCTTGCAAAGCATTTGCATGTTATTAGTGGATAGTGTGTTTTCCCATCCGTTCATATAAATTACCCCATTCTCTTCAATGGTGACATAATATTTCACTGCTGATGTAACCATTTATTTAACTGCTGCACTATTGAAGGGTTCCTTGTTTCACATTTCGTTGGTTTTCAGTGTTTAAATATTACAATGCCATGGTCAACATTTGTAGAGATGTAGAGATGATGTCAAAGGGCATGTACATCTAAAACCTTGATAGATAAGGCCAGCTTGCCCTCCAAGGATACTTGAATTAATATTACTGTCAAGAATTTGGAAGTATTTTTTTGTTTCCCCACGACCTCACAAACATGTTTTATTTACTCTTTACCATGCTAAAGAGTAAATAACTTGTTTTAATTCACTTAAAAAAAATTTTTTTTAGGGAGAATGGACATCTTTTTATATATTTAGTGGCCTTTTCTACTGTAACTTTCCTGTTTATAGCTTTTTCCTGTTTTTCTTTGGATGGATTTTTATTGCTCTCTATTCTCTTTATATATAATCCTTGTTGCAAACATTTTCCATTAGTTTGCCTTTTACCTTTTAACTATTTTTCCTCTGCCTTTTTGCCATCCAGGTAGTTTTAAATTTTTACATAAATTGGTCAAATATTTTACTTTAGAACTTCTGAGTTTGTAGTTATGCTTAGAATTCCCCGGGCAACCCAAGTCCAATTTAACTTTTATGTTTAAATATCTAAGTCATCTAGAATTTATTTTTGAGGATAATGTGAAATGGGCATTTACCTTTTTTTTTTTGTTTCATAAAGAATAGTCAGGTATTCGACCACGAGTTATTGAAACTCTATCGGTTTGAAACGTCATTTTTATCATAAGGCCCGTTTCTATCCTGTTGATTTATTTGTGTGTTCCAGGAATGGCCTCAAACGGACTTCTCTTTTTTAAGAAAGTAATTTTTTTTTGGCTGTTCTGCCTTTGCTGCTGTGTGGGATCTTCTCTAGTTGCGGCGCACTGGTTTCTCGCCGTTTCTCTTGCTGCAGAGCATGGGCTCTAGCCCACACAGGCTTCAGGAAGTGGCTCCCGGGCTCTAGAGCACAGGCCCGATGCTGTGGCGCACGAGCTTAGCTGCTCCGAGGCACGCAGGATCTTCCTGGATCAGGGATCGAACCTGTGTCTCCTGCATCGGCAGGCGGGTTATTTACAACTGAGCCACCAAGGAAATCCTGAACTACTCTTGTTTTGATGTGTTTTGGTGTTGGGAGGACAAATCCCTTCTGCTCCTACTCTTCTTTCTTTACAATTTATTCCCTGACCATTTGGGTACATTTATCTCTGACTGTCTTCCTCACTACCGTCTTGGTTTTCAGTCATATCCGTCCTACTATTCGGCTCATCTACGGACATTTTTACTTTGCAAAAATCATATTTTTGATTTTCAGCAACTCTTTTTTTGTTATCTGTATTTTTTCCGAGTGGCATGTTCTCTACTCACGGACCTAACAGACTCTAGAGTCAGCCAACACAGGAGGTGTTTTGGGGACAAAGTCTTTTCCGTATCTGGCCTTAACTTTGTTCCTCAGAGGGCCACTGCTTTGCATGTTTCACTTGGCTCCTCTTTCAGACTTCTAGCAGATTTATAAATGGACTAGAGTGATGACTATTAGCAACCAGGGCAGATTTCTCACATTGCTAAGGCCCCTGATTTTCCCGGATGGGCCAGGTAAGATGGATGAGTCAAGGACACATATGCGTGGACTCAGGCTTGGCTGCAGCGTGTGGATTTCCCTTTTGGCTGACCAGCAGGGGCTCTCCCTTGAATTGAGGAAGTGGGCAAGGACTCAGACTGGTGGAGAAACGTTTCAGGGGCTTTTGCCTATGTGTTGGGCGTTCGAGTTTTTTGCCCTTCACGTCCCTGCTGGTGGTGGGACATCATGGGGGGCTTTGTTTTGCTCTGTCCTGTCCCACTCCCTGGTAAGAGTCTCCTTGATCCCATTCTTGGGCTTCCAATAACCCTCCTGTTATCTCGATGATGACCCCATGACATATTTTGCTCCCAGCCTCTGGGGACCCCAAGCTTGTGTTTTGTTTTGTTTTTCTTTTTCCTGGAGCCCTCTGGGGAAAGCTGATCTACTCATTTCTTTAGCTGCCCCGTCTCTGCCCATGTTGGCTTATGGGTTTCTAGACTTGCTCAGAGCTTCCAGATTGAATGCAATCTGCTTAATATCTTCTAGAAATGCAAAGTTCTTCAGAGTTCCTGGCCTACAAAAGGCACCTTACCCTGTTTCTGGGGCTGCTACGGGGACTCACCATCTTTTTAAAATGTTGCCCGTGACTTTGGGGGGTGGTTTGGGGAGGGAGGAAGAAGCGATGACTGAGGAGTCAGCCTGACGCACTGAACCAGAAATCAAGACCAAACACTTGGCTTGCTTTTTCGACTGTGCCACACAGATGCGCCTCGAGTTTAGCGAGAAGTGACTTCGCCCCCAAAAGACACAACTCCTCAGCACCGGGGCAGGAAGCTGGCTTGCCTGGGGCACTGATCACGAGGCTGCCTCCACTAAAATCAAATACCTCTGTCTCAGGATTTGCTGGAGACCACAGATTTGAGAGCTTTGTGTAAAAATGAAAACTGGGCTTTGGAAAATTCACTTGACATTTGTGTAAAGTGGGAGGGAAGCCCTGGGACACGTGGGGAAGTAAAACTCTCCAAACTCCTCACTCTGGTGGCCTTTCAGCACGGGGGCCTGAAGAGGAAGGGTCCCCAAGAGGTGAGGTGAGCGGCTGTCGGGCAGGGCGGGCGCTGGCCTGGTGGGGCCTTAGAGGAGACAGGGCTGGCTCAGCATGTCAGGCAGAGTGTGGCTATCAGGGGTCTGAAGGAGATGAGAATGGCTTCGGCTGCTTTTGAGAATTCCTGTGCCTCTTATGTCTGTATGTGTAGATGCTTCGAAAGGCACCCCATCCTACAATGTACCTCCAAACTCACATACCCTCTGGGAAGAATGCTTGCTAACCCTTCTCTTCTGGATTCATGGAGGTCACCCTGCTTGGCTCCCACCCCCTAGCCTGCTGCCCCTCCCCTGTCCGGCCTGCACAGACCTGTCAAGGCAGCCACACTGCTCTCGTCCAGCTTCATGGCCTTCGAGTACCACAGAGACGCCTCCTTTACTTGGTCCTGCAGGATGAAGAGGTAGCCCAGCTCGGTGGCCATGTGGGCGTCAGAGGACGTGGCCATGAAGGTTCGTTCGACGAAGCTACACACCAGCTGCAGAATCCCCTGGTGCCTCCCACACTGAAAGGAACAGACACAGGGATGGGGAAACCAGTCACTCCAACCTGCCTCAACAAGGCCATGTTGCAAATGGGGGACACTTTGGCAGGACTCGGGGGTGCTCAGGAGAGCCCCAGAAGTACCATGTGTCCAGGTAGCTGTCCAGCTCGCAAAGAATCCCCCCCACCCCAGTGGCCACATGTGTGGAACCGCCTCCAGGCATGGAGCCCTCGGAGGGACCCAGCCCCATGTCTGGCCATAGTCACTGGTCCAACAAGTCACCAGGAGGTTTTTCACAAACTGAAGCTGCATGAGGGGGACTCTGGCTGTCGCACTGATGGGAAGCGGCCCTGAGGGCTGTGAGCAGCCCCATTCCCTGCTGTGCGTGGAGAGTGAGCAGAGAGAGTCAGACACAGAGGTGGAGGGAGAGAGGGTATCCCAGTGGAATTCGACTCCCCAGAGCTGCCCCTGCTCTTACGACAGTTCCTTATGGTAAATCTTTCTTCGTTTCAGTTGGGGCACACGGGATCTCTAGCTGTGGCATGTGAACTCTTAGTTGCAGCATGTGGGATATAGTTCCCTAACCAGGGATGGAATCCGGGCCTCCTGCATTGGGAGAGTGGAGTCTTAGCCATGGGAGCACCTGGGAAGTTCCCCTTCTAGTAAATTTTGCTCTGGGGCTGAAGGCTGTGACAGAGACAGGCTGTTTGGCAGCCTGCTCTGTTTGCACTGTGCCTGGCGTCAGAGAAGGTTAGGCAGGCAGCCTCCCTGGGTGTCTTTCGCAAAAAGAATATGGGAGTCGGGGGCTCCAGCACCCTGCTCTTCCACAGCTGTGTTGCTGCCCTCTTTCCCCAAATACGGTGCCTCCCACTCTGAAAGCGCTTCCAGATCTCACTTCCGTGGTCTTCACAGCATCTCTGAAGGGCACGTGGGCACAGGAGACAGAGGCCACCTGATACCGTGATAGGATGGAGGCAGGCAGGGGCCCCAGGGCCTGGGCCACTAGACTGAGAGATCAAGTTTAAGTGGGAGAGGGGTGGGGCGGGGTCCTGAGGGAGCTTCTGGGGGACCACAGATCTCCCCTGGGAACAAGACAAGATGCACTAGTTCAGAAACCAGGGAGGAGCTTTCTTACCAGTCTGCTCACCACAAGAATTTTTTTAAGATGGAGGCTTGGATTTTGGGGCTCTCTTGTTTCCAGTGCCTTAATCAGATTCCTAACGTGCTCGGCAGCCTGCAAGAACAAAACACAACGTCAAAGGCAGTAGGTAAAAGGGGAGTGGGGCAAAGGTTCTCAAGGGTGGCTGCCCAGAGCACCAGCTGAGAGATCTTAAACACACTTGGGCCTCCACACCAATGCCAGAGATTCAGAGTTAACTGGCCTTGGGTGTGCCCAGGCTTCAGTACCACTTTGGGGGCCCTCAGGGGCTTTCTCTCCAGAGCCAGCACTGCCCCTTTATTCATGAATTCGGGAAGAGCAGCTGCCCCTTGAGACGTCCCCAAACAGTGCCAGAAGCCAGCTGTATGGTGCACAGACAGCGGTCCCCACCCCGGCCAGTTGCAAACCACCTGGCCTGGCCCAGGAGCAAACCGTCAGGGTGGGGCTCTGGCCTCAAACTTCTGTTCCACTGTGACCTGAGTCACCACATTGATGCCTCTCTGTCATGCCGGTGAATCCTCCCAGGGACTCTGACAGTCAGTGTAACTGAATTTTCCAGTCTAGCAGATGAAGGGTCAGAAAGGTTAAGGTCATCTGACCAAGGTTACCCAGCCATCTAGATGGCTGACTGAGTCCAAAGCCTGTGTTCTTTCATGGACTCTTCTGCGTATTCACTAAGTGTGGTAGGGAGTTCTTAAACCACAGCTGCAAAGAAGTACCAGGAGAGAATATGGGGTGGGTGGATCTTCTGCAGCCTGGGCTGGGGTGAAGGGCAGATCCCAGGGTGTGAGATGGGGGCAAAGGAGGGGCATTAAATGCTGACTGCCCTTGGGCCTAACCATGAGGCCAGGCCCTTGGGAGGCTTGCTCAGGGCCCCAGGTTCTCAGGGAGTTGAGGACAGGCCTATTCCCTTGTTTCTACCCAGAGACAGGGCTAGGGCCCTTTTTGAGGATTCCTACCAAATATAGGCCATGCCCTCCGCCTCACCCCACCCCACAAAATCCATAACCTCAGAGCTGGGTAAAAGGAACCAGAAACTTCCTTTTCTCGCCATGACCCCTTAGGGCCTCTTGACTGGTCACACTCTCTGCAGAGGCAATGTCTTTATTAAGAAGGCAGGGTTTTCACTGAAGACACGAACTCTTTTTGAAAATAAGAATGTGTCTGGGCATGGAGGTGTTCATTAGGAATTCGAGGTGCTTCTGACTGTATCTGAGGACTCTCTGGGATTTCTCTGGAAAACTACAAGGCTTAGAAGGAAGTTTATGGCCAGGTGCATGCTGAGTTGCTCAGTTGTGTCTGACTCTTTGTGACCCCACAGACTGTAGCCAGCCATGCTCCTATGTCCACGTGATTCTCATACTGGAGTGGGTTGCCATTTACTCCCCCAGGGGACCTTCCTGACCCAGGGGTCCCAGAGACCAAACCCATGTCTCCTGCACTGACAGGTGGATTCTTTACCATTGAGCAACCTGGGAAGCCCATGGGGCCAGGAACTGCCTGGTCAATATCTGAACAATTCTAACCATTCCCTTAAAAAAAGGCATTTCCTGAAACATGAACACAACCATGGGAATTCCTTGGTGGTCCAGTGGTTAGGACTCAGCACTTTCACTGCTGTGGGCTTGGGTTCAATCCGTGGTCACAGAACTAAGATCCCGCAAGCCAGGCAGCGTGGCAAAAACAAAAACAAAACCCAGACCAGCAACAAACCACAGTCATGACTTCTGTCAGTTGAAATGGAGCAAGCTATTGTAGCGCACTGGGCACTGTTCCCAGTCGTCCTACGTGTCCTGTAATTGGACCTTATAACAACCATACAGAGTGGGTGGAATTATCTCCATTTTCACAGATGAGCATCTTGGGGCTCATCCAGGTGGAGACACCTGCCCGGGTCACACAGGGAACATGAGGCAGAACCAGAGCAGTGTGTCAGCCTCACTGTCAGCCTTTGGAACTGTGTGGCTCAAAGACCAAACCAGAGCCCTGAGGGTATGGATGGGCGCAGGGAGCTGAGTCCCAGGGGGCCCCCTCCAAGGCCTTGGGGGTGGAGGTGCTGTGGAGGGTACCTCCTTGGCTGGGCTGGCTTCAAGGTTCAACTTCTGAGTCTTGAAAGAACTCACCACAGTCATGTTTCCTTCTCTTGCGAGTTCATGCACAGCTAGAATTTGGCAGGCATCGATATTGCTTTGGTCTTTTTCGAGGATTCTGAAACAGGAAGAGGACCCATGTGAATTGAGAGCGTTCAGAGGCAAGGTTAGGATGGTGTGGTGGCATCTTCTGATTGTCTCCTAACATCTATCCTCCCCTTTTCCTTTTAATAGAACCTGCTGAACTGCTGGGGCATGTGGCTACTACAATAAACACTACGTTTCCCAGCTTCCCTCTGCAGCTCATGTGTGACCATGTGATTAGGTTCTGACCAATAGGATGCAAGTGAAAGTGCCCAGGGTATATCCAGTGGTATCCCTACAGCATGCCTTCCATTTCTTCTCTTTCCTCCTTCTTGCTGGCTGGAACGTGGGCCATGTGAGCCACATCCTAGGAATAGGACAGTGGGGAGAGGGGGCCTGGGGGCCCTAGAGAGTTAAGCTGTCATCCTTGTCTTGGCCCACCATCCAAACTTTTCCCTGAGAGAGGAGTAACCTTTTATGTTAAATCCCTTATTTGGGGGTGTCTTCATGACAGAAACCTATTTATATCTCAGATTACACAGGCATTACTGTGGTACCAAGGTCAAGGGGCAGGGGGTCAAGTCTGCAGCTGTTAAGATGGAAACTTTGGTTTCCATCATGTGTCACTGGGAAGGCGCGGCTCCTGATCACACTGCAGAGCTTTCTCTTTTTTAAATTATTTATGCATTTTTGACTGTGCTGGGTCTTTGTTGCCACAGGGCCTTTTCTCCAGCTGTGGTGGGCACAGGCCACTCTCTAGCTGTGGTGTGTGGGCTTCTTGTCACGGTGGCTTCTTTTGTTGCAGAGAATGGGCTCTGGGGCACTCGGGCTTCAGCAGTTGGGGTTTGGGAGCTCTAGAGCGCAGGCTCAGAGGCTGCGGTTCAGGGGCTTAGCTGCTGTGTGGCATGTGGGACCTTCCTGGATCAGGGATCGAACCCACGTCTCCTGCATTGGCTGGCAGACTCTTTACCACTGAGTCACCAGGGAATTCCCTGGAATTTTCAATATTTTGTTTCTTTATAGGAAATTTCATATTTTTCAGCCGGGTTAGGGAATGGTCCTCCTGCTTAACAATTATTCTAATTGACAGATCAGCTTTCAACACAACTAGGCAGAGTCAACATTCAAAGAGTTCTAGGCATTTATGATGATTTTGAAGGCACTGTGAATTTCATAATTTAGAAATTAAAAAAAAAAAAAACTTTTAAAATGATGTGTGGACTAAAAACAAATCAATGTTAGAGAAGTCGCAGAACCAAATGATACTGAAGATACTACTGAAATATCCAGATGTGTAGACACTGCTAAATGGTACCTCAAGGGACGTCTATAGACTTGAATGCTTATCTTCTAAAAGAAGATTTAGAATGGCCAGGCATCCAACTCAAGAGTTAGACAATAACAACAGAGTACCTCCACAGAAGGTAGTTAGCAGGAAATAATAAACAGCAGAATTAGTCAATTAGAAAACAAGGATATCATAGCATCAACAAAACTCAAAGCTGGTTGTTTAACAAGACTAATGGAAGAAACAGATTATTTTAATGTTGGTGGAGAGAACTAGAAGAGAAGGAAAAAATGAACAGTATTAGGGCTGGAAAGAGAAACACATCTACAAAGAGCAGAAATGTAAAGAGCAATAGGGGAGGGACTGCCCTGGTACTCCAGTGGTTCAGTTCAGTTCAGTCGCTCAGTCGTGTCCGACTCTTTGCGACCCCATGAATCGCAGCACGCCAGGCCTCCCTGTCCATCACCATCTCCCGGAGTTCACTCAGACTCACGTCCATCGAGTCCATGATGCCATCCAGCCATCTCATCCTCGGTCATCCCCTTCTCCTCCAGCCCCCAATCCCTCCAAGCATCAGAGTCTTTTCCAATGAGTCAACTCTTCGCATGAGGTGGCCAAAGTACTGGAGTTTCAGCTTTAGCATCAGTCCTTCCAAAGAAATCCCAGGGTTGATCTCCTTCAGAATGGACTGGTGGATGTCCTTGCAGTCCAAGGGACTCTCAAGAGTCTTCTCCAACACCACAGTTCAAAAGCATCGATTCTTCGGCACTCAGCTTTCTTCACAGTCCAACTTTCACATCCATACATGACCACAGGAAAAACCATAGCCTTGACTAGGCGGACCTTAGTCAGCAAAGTAATGTCTCTGCTTTTGAATATACTATCCAGGTTGGTCATAACTTTTCTTCCAAGGAGTAAGCGTCTTTTAATTTCATGGCTGCAGTCACCATCTGCAGTGATTTTAGAGCCCAAAAAATAAAGTCTGACACAATTCCCCATAATTATTAGTGGCTTCTCCTTCATAGTTTCATGTTTTTAAAACCCTTTAAAAAGAAGGAAGTTTCAATTGAGCCAGTTTACTTTCCCTTTCTCTCACTATATACAGGAATCATCTTCCTCAAGCAGATTGCTTGCCCTTCTTTAACGAACACCTGTTGAACAAACTTCAGGACTCCATCCCTCACTGCAGCAAACCATTCCAAGAAGACGTCCTCCAGCCTAAACCAACCACTCCTGTGCTGCGCTCCTCTCACTTCCTGCCCAGGTCCACTCTGATGACCTCGGCAGCCAGTGTGATCCTCACTCAGTCGCTACCCAGAAGCACGGGGTAGCATCCTCAAGCTCTGAAGGATGAGAATTGGTGGATAACACATCTCACTTTCACTTCTAGACTAGGCAGATATGAGACTCACCTCCAAAGGCTCCTCAAAAGGTTCACGGGATCCAGCCTACAGTCAATTTGCGGTCACTGCCTCTATAACACATTCTGGTGATGGCTTTCCCTCCACCCCTGTTTCAATCCTCTGCCCCAAAGCCTGCTTCTTGGGATCCCCTGTAAACATATTATTGCGCCCGAACCTTTATCTAGGGCTCTGCTTCCTGGGAAACCCAAGCTGGGACACCTCCCTTGTTCATCTTGCTCTGCACATAGCTTTTAAATGTCTTTATGCTTTTTAAAACATCTTTCTCAGATTTTTGTTTCATTTTAACGTTTAGGCTGCCTGCCATTATACTTACAACCCAGTGCTGCTCTTCGGTGTTCTCTTGATGTTTATCCTTCTCTTTCAATATTTAATAGGTGTCCTTTTAAAATACGAGCTTGACTTTCAGTGACATTCGTACCTTTAGATGTATATCTTTTTTTTCTTTATCATTAAAAAAATTTCTAATTATATGTGATTTTTCTTGAGATTTTTTTCCCCACCATCCTTTCTCTCTTAAGCTGTGTTATCTTTCAAGCCTCTTTCCTTAGGATCACACACCCACACACATTCTGATTATTTTTAACTTTGTGGTTCTGAAGTCATGTCTGTGTCTTTTGAGGTTTCTGTGAACATCACAAGATTGCCTTTTCCAAACATCCTCTCCTGACGGTGACCAGATTTGCCCCAATAGTCAGAATTAAACCAGTGCAGCCATTTCCTCCTTGTGACTCTCTTTACCGCTTTAAATACACGATAAGAGCAACTCATGTCATCGCTTTAACAGGTTGTTCCACTTTTAGAAGATTCAGATCTGCAAGGGCTGCCTGGATGGTCAGAATATTCCATGATGTCAGTATCTTTCCCTGAAGTTTTGCACTATGTTGAAAGCACACTTTTAAGGTGCATTTTTATGGTGCATTTATATGGTGGGTTTAAAGAGGCTGCAGCATTGCTCTTCCATCACAACATTTTTATCTATTTCTGCTTTTATTCCACATTCAGGTATGTGCCATTGTGTTCCAATCTTAGGGTAAAGATCTCTACTGATATGTGTATCTTGTGCTTAGGCGCTCAGTTGTGTCTGACTCTTTGTGACCCCATGGACAGCTCCTGATAGTCTCTGTCCATTGAATTCTCCAGGCAAGAATTCTGGAGTGGGTTACCTTTTCCTTCTCCAATGTGTATCTTAACATGGTCCTATTCTTCTGCTATTTCTATTAGATTAGTTTTGCTGACACAAGTATTCTCCTCTATTACCACATTGTATGTGTGTGTGCGTGTGTGTGTGTGTGTGTGTGTGTGTGTGTGCATGCACATTCCATCCCTCAGTCCTGTCCAACTCTTTGGGACTCCACAGACTGTAGCCCCCCAGGCTCCTCTGTCCGTGGGATTCTCCAAGCAAGAATATTGTAGTGGGTTGCCATTTCCTCCTCTAGGGGATCTTCCTAACCCAGGAATCGAAACTGTGTCTCCTGTGTCTCCTCATGGGCAAGTGGATTCTTTATCACTGAGCCATCTGGGAAACCCATTACTACACTGTTCAGTTCAGTTTGGTCACTCAGTCGTGTCCGACTCTTTGCGACCCCATGAATCGCAGCATGCCAGGCTTCCCTGTTCAACACCATCTCTTGGAGTTCACTCAGACTCACGTCCATCGAGTCCGTGATGCCATCCAGCCATCTCATCCTCGGTCGTCCACTTCTCCTCCTGCCCCCAATCCCTCCCAGCATCAGAGTCTTTTCCAATGAGTCAACTCTTCTCATGAGGTGGCCAAAGTACTGGACTTTCAGCTTTAGCATCATTCCTTCCAAAGAAATCCCAGGGTTGATCTACTTCAGAATAGACTGGTTGGATCTCCTTGCAGTCCAAGGGACTCTCAAGAGTCTTCTCCAATACCACAGTTCAAAAGCATCAATTCTTCGGTGCTCAGCTTTCTTCACAGTTCAACTTTCACATCCATACATGACCACAGAAGGTCAGGAACAGCGGCGGTAAGGAGATACCCCTTGTCCAAGGTAAGGAGCAGCAGCTGTGCTTTGCTGGAGCAGCCGTGAAGAGACACCCCACGCCCAAGGTAAGAGAAACCCAAGTAAGATGGTAGGTGTTACTACACTGTAGCCATGTTCAAATTTTATATAAATACACACAGATATGTAAATGTTTATGTGCTAAGTTGCTTCAGTGTGTCGACTCTGTGACCCTATGGATTGTAGTCCACCAGGCTCCTCTGTCCATGGGATTTTCCAGGCGAGAATACTGGAGTGGGCTTCCATTTCCTATGTCACTTTGTGTTGAAATATACAGCCACATTTTATTTACTGACAATGGTTGGTGTCTGACCTAGAGATCTCTGAGGCCCACTGCTGCTGTCCCTAGTACAGTCATTATTTTCTTATTGTTCCCAACCCCCCGCACATCTTTTGCTTTCCATGGTGTTAATTTTGCAGCTTAATCTAAGCTTTCCTCTGCCTTTTCATAAAATGTTTATTTTTGCTATTTTGATCACATTGATAAGTGTGTTTACATATTCTTCCAGGTGTTTGAGTGATGGCCTCCATCATTTCCTCAGAGAGTATCATTCTTTTATAATAAGCCATGACACAGACAAACCAATGTTTTCCTTATTATTAGTGTAATCAGAAGATTATTTCTCATATTCTCCTCCTAGTAATAATAAAAAGAACAACTGTAGTTATAAGTAATTGAGTTTTTTTGATGCACTGGGCTTAATGTTTTTTTATGTATATTGTACCTGGTTCTCATAACAACCATGAGAGGTAAGGACTGGCCCTTTTCCTAGTTAAGAAGATATGAGACCTAGCGAGTGTCATACTGAGCAAAGTCGGACAGAGATGGAGAAATATCATATGACATCCCTTATATGTGGAATCTAAAAAGAAATAATACACATGAACTTAGTTACAAAACGGAGACTCATAGACTTAGAGAATGAACTTATGGTTTCTGGAGGGACAGGGGAGGGAAGGGATAGTTATGGAGTTTGGCATGGACATGGACACACTGCTATATTTAAAATGGATAACCAAATAATAAATAAATAAATAAAATGGATAACCAACAAGGACCTACTGTATAGCACATGGGGAAAAAGAAGAGTAAGTTCCTGTAACTGTAAGTTGTGGATCCACCGATTACCCTGTTTGTCTGATTCCAAATCTTTGGCTCTTTTCTCTACTGCAACTATTTTTTGATGATGCTTCCAAAGATTTTAAGGTCTCTTGGTTGCTATTATCACAGGGAAGATAGGAATGAAATTAAAAAAAAAACCAAAAGCCCTGGTGTTTCCATCTCTCATTAGATACGCAGACTCAATGAAGACATTTTCTTTTCTTTTAATGTTTATTTGGCTGTGCTGGGTCTTACGCAACATGCCAGATCTTTAGTTGCACCATGTGAGATCTAGTTCCCTAACCAGGAATTGAACCTGGGCCCCCTGCACTGGGAGCTCAGAGTCTTAGCCACTGGACCACTGGAGAAGTCCCAGCTTGCCTGGTGGTCTGAATGTTTGGTGATACAAATGCACAAGGAAGGCACCCCACTTTGCAATTCTGTGTCACGTGCACACTGGCCATTTCTGTGCCACTCAGCTTTATACAGTGTGTCCTCTTGTAGGGGTTCCCTACACCAGCTCTGTTTCTCTGATAGCACAAGATGCTGCCACTTCTGCAAACATACTGTCTTATGCTTCTAGTGGAAAATACGCCCATCACTTAGGTAGACTTTTTGTAGTTGTTGTATTTAGTACCCAGGGATGGAGAAACAGAAAAATGCATTAAAAATGAGTTAATAATAAAAATAGCTCAACACTATAAAAACACTTTCAAAGAGATACCTCAGAGTTAGATTCTGCCTGCCTACTTGCAAGTACTTGGGAAGATGATGCAGAGTTGTATTTTTATCAAAATGAATATCATTATTACTTAAAATTTCATTTACCCCATGCTTCTAAGAGTCGAGAGTCTGGCATGGATGATGGCTACACTGTAAAACTGAGTCCCTGTTGAGTCAAGTAAATACAAAAACTCAAGGAATCCTGATTATTTTTGTGGTGATGACTTTAAATCAAAGGGTTTTGCATGGGAGTCCAAGTTTCACAACTTACGAGCTCCATGCTCTTCAGTGAGCTACTTAGACTCTCTGCCTCAACTCTATTATCTTCTCCAGAGTTGTCCCTCAGTTTTCATAGCTACCTTATAAGTCCACAGTCTCCTTGGAATCTCAAAGGTCAGTTGTTGTTTTTATTCAGTTGCTAAGTCATGTCTGACTCTTTGTGACCCCATGGACTGCAGCATGCCAGACTTCCCTGTCCTTTGCTATATCCCAGAGTTTGCTCAGATTCATGTCCATTGAGGCAGTGATGTTATCTAAACATCTCATCCTCTGTCACCTGCTTCTCCTTTTGCCTTCAATCTTTCCCAGCATCAAGGTCTTTTCCAACGAGTCGGCTCTTCACATTAGGTGGCCAAAGCACTGGAGTTTTAGCTTCAGCATCAGTCCTTATAGTGAATATTCAAGGTCAGTTTCCTAAAGGAAACTGACTGGTTTGACCTCCTTGCTATTCAAGGGACTCTCAAGAGTCTTCTCCAGACCACAATTCAAAAGCATCAATTCTTTGGCTCTCAATCTTCTTTACGGTCCAACTCTCACATCTATACATGACTACTGGAACAACCATAGCTTTGACTATACAGACCTTTGTTGGCAAAGTGCTGTCTCTGCTTCTTAATATGCTGTCTAGGATTGTCATGGTATTTCTTCCAAGGAGCAAGCATCTTTTTATTTCATGGCTGCAGTCAGAATCCTCAGTGATTTTGAAGCTGAAGAAAATAAAACCTGTCACTGTTTCCACTTTTTCCCCATCTATTTGCCACGAAGTGATGGGCCTGGATGCCTAGTGTTATTTGTAAATTAGCGGGGATTTTTGTGGATGTCTGAAATTTCTGTAAACTTTCTATCTTTTACCCTACTGCTACTGTGATGAAGAGATGTTTGAAGACAAGTATTCTGTCATCCCAGACACTGAAGTCTGTCTCTGAAATGCCTGCAAGATATAACCTTCTTTTTCTTGTGAAAGCAAATTCGATAATCAATAAAGAAGTTATTAGTTTATTTTTCTTTCCAAAGAAAAGTGAATTTATACTTTTAAAGCATAAGTATAAGAATGTATGTGAAACCAGAAAATCCATCTAAAAGAAACTTTCCCAAGGCCACGTGGTGACTTAGGTGAGAAAACTGAGGCTTAAAGCCAAGTCTTCTAGACATTAAATACTATGTTTTTAATCTCTACACCATTATTCCATGGGAAACATATACTTGCAAGTATATTCATTAAAATATGCAAGTGCCTTATCAGGAAGAAAACAAAATTTAACAGAGAAGTAGGTTTAGAAGAATGCTGGAATGAGATGTGGGGAATTCTACATGGAATTAAACATAGATGAGCTGGGAGTGTGATACAAACAATGAGAACTCTGAACAAGAAAGTTCCAAGAGGAAAACAGCAGTAAGGGGTAGAAGATCTTTGAAGACAAAACTAAGAAACTTTACAAATTTGTCTTAGGGTGACATAGGTGCTAGAGAAGACTTTCAAGAGTCCCTTGGACTGCAAGGAGATCAAACCAGTCAACCCTAATGGAAATCAGTCCTGAATGTTCATTGGAAGGACTGGTGCTGAAGCTGAAGCTCCAGTACTTGGCCACCTGATGCAAAAAGCCGACTCACTGGGAAAGACATGGTGCTGGGAAAGACTGAGGGCAGGAGGAGAAGGGGCAAGAGAGGGTGAGATGGTTGGATGGCATCATCGACTCAATGCACATGAGTTTGAGCAAACTCCAAGAGATAGTGAGGGACGGGGAAGCCTGTTGTGTTACAGTCCATGGGGTCACAAAGAATCAGACATGACTTAGCAACTGAATACACACACACACACACACACACACAGAGAGAGAGAGAGAGAGAGAGAGAGAGAGGCACATATACTCTTGGAGTTCTTCATGGGCCAATACTCAGTACATTATCCATTATCCAGGAGAGATTTGTCTCTGTTGTTGATGCAATTACATTCCAATCTTTACATATATATATATAAAACCCAGCTACCACAATTTTTAATAAATATTAATGGATGAGGAGTGGAGAGAGGACTCGAGATAGCAATGGAGTTTGGCCTTGGGATATCATGCAGAACCCACCTCTTTAGTTTAGATATCCCCAGTGGACCAGATACCAGTTTTGCTGCATTGATCCCTGTTTCATAATATAAAATTTAATTATCTCTATTATTTTACAATAAGCTTTTCTGCCTTGGGGCTTCTGGCACAGGGTACAGTTAGTAACAAATCTAATAAATAAAGAAATAAAACACTTCATTTCCTTTTCAGAAGGAAATCGTGCTTTCTCTATATGCCATGGGCTTAGGGGAATACATTTTAGCTTTCCCTAATACACTCGTTCTTTAGCTGAGATGAGGCCGAGGCATTGTCCAGAAGTTTCAGAAAGGCTAATCAGAGGTTCTAGGAGTTTAAGCCATGGGAACCTCCGTGCTCCCTTCTGCAGGGACCTCAGTAAAAAGTCTCATCCCACACACACTCTCAAGGACTGTTCTTACTCTTTCTGTTTTTATTACTACATTTCCTCTCATTAACTTCCTTTAGTCCAAGAGGCATAGGATTAAAAGTCCTCTCCTTCACCTGCTTACATTTTGCTTACCAACTGTTTTCTTAAGAGCAAAGATTTCACTGGTAGCCAAATTCAGGTTAGCAGATACAAAACACAGATTTTGAGAGATTAAAAAAACAACAACAAATAAACCCTGATTGAGGATGTAACTGAAATCAAACCCTGAGCAGATCATGCATAATGGTTTAGTAAGCTGAAGAATAGATGACACATATTTTATTATTAAGCCATCTAGACTTTGAAGAATGTGTAATAAAGGGTCCTCCATTCAAATATATACTGTAGGTCTCAGCAACATGCATTTAATAAGCAATTTATAAGTGTGTGTTAGTCACTCAGTCATGTCCAATTCTCTGTGACCCCATGGACTGCAACCCACCAGGCTCCTCTGTCCATGGGATTCTCCAGGCAAGAATACTGGAGTGTGCTGCCATTGCCTTCTCCAGGGGATCTTCCCGAACTGGGGATTAGAGCCAGGTCTCCTGCATTTCAGACAAATCCTTTATGGTCTGAGTCACCAGGGAAGCCTCTTTTATACATAATTACCAGGTCCAGTGCTTTGAGGATATGAAAAGATCTGAGATAAACACTTTAAAGGACTAGTAAACCAGTACTAAAAACAAATGTGCGATGCAAAATTATATTACAAGGCAGAATATAGGAACTTCTGAAAACGAAGGAAAACTTTAATGTTCTGTTAGAGTTGGCAGCCCACTCCAGTGTTCTTGTCTGGAGAATCCCAGGGACGGGGGAGCCTGGTGGGCTGCCGTCTATGAGGTCGCACAGAGTCGGACACGACTGAAGCGACTTAGCAGCAGCAGCAGCAGCAGAGTATACTGAATCTGATAGTAAAAATGGAAAAACTGCATGGAAGAGATGGTCTAGGGGAAAAAAAAACTGCTCTACACACATAATACTGATCAAAAAACAATTTTAAAAAGTATATTCAATATAATGTATACATTTCATATTTCTAAATTAAAAATATATTGCTTATGATATATACATGATGGAATTAGAAAGTTAAAGGTAGGCTTATCACAAAAATTAACAAAAAATATATTTTTCTCTGAGGAAAGGCAATAAGATGTATTGTGTTTGGCACCCAGAAGTGTCTTCTAGAAAATAGGCAATAGATATGTATATTCTTTACCAGGTTGTTAGATGATGGGCTTTGCTTGTAAATATCTTTAAGTTGTATATAATGGTATATATGTCTTACATAAACTTCAGTATTATGATACACTTCAAAACAAAAAAATTAAAATGCACACATAATTGAATTTTTAAAAATAATATGGCAAAAAAAGAGAAATGGCTTGCCATTGTAGAGATCAAGCTAATTTATACCAGGGAGATTGCATTATAATTTGATTAAGCTCTATATGATGAAATGAAACTGAATTGAAAATAATAAGGTAACTTATTAGTATTTCAGCATGTAGGGGCACTTTAACATCCGAAGTAAGTTAATGTCAATAGAGAGCTAAAAAATAAAAAGGGAGGGTGTTTCTGAGGCTTTGAGGATGGAGAAACTGTATTGATTAGAGGTTTTATGTTAAACCACAAACACCAGTTCATCTCTCTTCCATCTTTCAAAGGTCAAAGTTTTGAAAGAGTTGTCTATGTTTGGTGTTTCTCATTTCCATGATTGAATCGCATAACATGCATTCTTGAGGGCCTTCCTGTAATTCCAGGGTCTCTCTGATTTTTTTTTTTTTAAACCACAGCCAAGCTGGAAATATGACAACAGCCAATCATGTCCTTTTCCCAACCTTCAAACAATAGGATGAAGACATAGGTATGGTCCAAAGCAGTAGCAAGGTGAAAAGTTAGACCTTGATGCTTTAGAATCAACCAGAATAATACTAACAGCTCACTCTGTTCCAGTCACAGCAACCTCCTTGCTAGCTCTCAGATACTCCAAACTTTCGCCTCAGTGCCTTTGCACATTATGCCTGGTTCTCCTCTTTCCCTAGATACTCACATAATTCACTTTCTCAATTTACACAGGTCTTGAAGAGGAACTACAAAGCCTCTTGATGAAAGTGAAAGAGGAGAGTGAAAAAGTTGGCTTAAAGCTCAACATTCAGAAAACGAAGATCATGGCATCTGGTCCCATCACTTCATGGCAAATAAATGGGGAAACAGTGGAAACAGTGTCAGACTTTATTTTTGGGGGCTCCAAAATCACTGCAGATGGTGACGGCAGCCATGAAATTAAAAGACATTTACTCCTTGGAAGAAAAGTTATGACCAACCTAGACAGAATATTCAAAAGCAGAGACATTACTTTGTCAACAAAGGTCCGTCTAGTCAAGGCTATGGTTTTTCCAGTAGCCATGTATGGATGTGAGAGTTGGACTGTGAAGAAAGCTGAGGACCGAAGAATTGATGCTTTTGAACTGTGATGTTGGAGAAGACTCTTGTGAGTCCCTTGAACTGCAAGGAGATCCAACCAGTTCATTCTAAAGTAGATCAGTTCTGGGTGTTCACTGGAAGGAATGATGCTGAAGCTGAAACTCCAGTACTTTGACCACCTCATGGGAAGAGTTGACTCATTGGAAAAAACTCTGATGCTGGGAGGGATTGGGGGCAGGCGGAGAAAGGGACGACAGAGAATGAGATGGCTGGATGGCATCACTGACTCGATGGACATGAGTTTGAGTGAACTCTGGGAGTTGGTGATGGACAGGGAGGCCTGGTATGCTGCAGTTCATGGGGTCGCAAAGAGTCAGACACGACTGAGCAACTGAAATGACTGACTGACTGACTACTTGCTCAAATAGGCACTCATCAGAGAGACCTTCTGGAACTCACTATCTAAGCGAGGGCTCTATCACTTCCTGTAACTTCTTCTGGCATTTTTCCTTAGGTGACATTTTTACTACCTAATATTTCATATATTTAGGAGTGTTTTGCTATTTGACGTTCACATGCAAGTGTAAATTCTATGATAGGAGGGACATTTTTTCCATTTTCCACTGCTGGGTCTCTGGAATTTGAACCATAATAGGGTCTAATAATTATTTGCCAAATAATTGTGTTTGTGCTTGAAAAATCTTAATAGATTCAATGTCTCTTGTACCCAGAGAGTTGGCAGCAAATCTGGCAAATGAATCTCATGAATATCCTTATTCTTACTCTCCCTGATGTCCATTAGGGCTGGACTTAATAGATAAATATAATAGCAGAGCTAAAACAAAATCTTCCTTTTTCACTTCAAGTGAGACTTATAAAGAATCCAGAATTCTGAGTTAATCTGAGAACACCACCTAAGGTGGAAGCTTTCATCATCCTTTTAAAGTTATCCCTCAAAAATAAACAAACACAATCAATACAAAGTGAGCTTGCAAAGCATGAGTAACATCAGGATAAGGACCTTCCCAGCCACCCTTCCTGCCCTGCCTCCCTTTCAACAAAGTTATTTCTTTAATATAATAATACATGTACACTCTGCTATATTTTAAATAGATAACTGACAAGGACCTACCGTATAACACAGGGAACTCTGCTCAGTGTTATGTGGCAGCCTGGATGGGAGGAGAGTTTGGAGGAGAATGGATACATGTATGTGTATGGCTGAGTCCCTTCACTGAAACTTTCACAACATTGTTAATTTGCTATTCTCCAATATAAATAAACCATTTTTTTTAATGCAGTAAAAGATAGGTAAGAGGTATTTTGATTCAGCTGGGCACTGTGAAGCTGTTTCACGACTCAGATCTAATAGGAAAGACCACTCAAGGGTAGGGGCAGAGAGGATCTGCTGAGTGTCACTAAAAGGAAGAGGACTGGCAGGGTGGAGAGGAGAGGAGAAGATATTAGGGGAAGGGAAGAAGAACGTTCAGG
Organism: Oreotragus oreotragus; assembly: GCA_006410675.1. NCBI lineage: Eukaryota > Metazoa > Chordata > Mammalia > Artiodactyla > Bovidae > Oreotragus > Oreotragus oreotragus. The sequence continues at coordinate 56,521 of SJYX01005434.1, forward strand.
GGGTATCTAAGAACCAAGATTATGGAAAGGTGAGTGAAGAACCTCCTGCTTATGGATGCTCCTTTCAACCTGCAGCTCTGCAAACAATAAAGACTCTAGGAGCTGCCCTCCTCCCGGTGCCCCATGCCTGTCTGCTCCTTCACTTCCCACCAGCATCACATATGAGCAACTGATGCATGTGGCTCATTTTCTTTGAGCTTTTATGAGCTTTTGCTTGGTGAGACCATCCCCACTGTGTTCATATTCTGTTTACCTACCGTACTACGATGTGATATTGAATTGAAGAGCATTTGAAAGGCCAGATGAAAGAAAATGAAACCTCGTCCTTACCTTGAATCACAAATCAGGAGCTGAAATTAGATCCCACCTCCTGCGAAGGGAGAGAGCCTGTGTCACCCAGCACACAGCAGCCCCCTTGACATATCCAAAGCCTCAAGTCCCCACCCCCTGGGTTTTGGCCCCAGAGGTTCCACGGCTGCGCCCAGGATAAAAGTGCTGTCCCCAGCTTGCTCTCGGGCAAAGACAGCCTGCTTTTAATTAGGAGCAGGAGCCGTTGTTAGATTGTATTTTTCTTTCCCTCTTTTATTTTTTTTCCCCCTGTGCTTGATGGCATGATGTGTGTTACATATTTAATTAAAGAGGATCTAATGAGTACTTTTAACAGCCCTGGGGTCAGAAGAGCCACTGCAGAGATTCATGCAAATGAGACGGGCTTTATTGCTTCCCCAGTGAGCATCCGTGATGTTGTCCAAAATGGCAGAGCCTGTGGGAGTCCATCAGCTTCCAACATCCACAGGAGAACCCCAGGGGAGGCAGGCAGAGAGAGGGTAGTAGACTTTGCAGGCCTGCGTTTGGGTCCAGAAATAAGTCTAAATATATAACAGGGGGATGTCTAAACCTTACAAAGAAAATGTACAAATGAGCCAGTTGGGTCAATGGCTTAGGCCCAAGAGCAACTCAAGGAGGACAAAGACTCTTAGGAACACACTTTTGGGTATAGTAAATTAAACCAGGAAAGAGCGAAGGAAGGAGAGATAAAGCAAAATCTGCTAAGGTATTTGTACTCCATTTTATGGGAAATGGGTCGTTAAATGACTTTATACATACTTTTTTCAACATGCTGTATTCTATCTGTAATAGCACTTTTGCTTTATCTGCAGACATATCTAGATCTCTATTAGACACTGCACTGACTCCTTGAGAGAGGGGACCCCTTATCTCCTGTCCCCATGGCTCCAACTAAACCTCCTCTCATATTCTTAAGGTATCCCACTGTATTATAATTGCCTATTGAGCTTCTGTCTACACTGCCTAATTGAGAGTTGACTGAGTATGAGGACTTTTTCCATATTATTTTTGTCACTCATGTTTTTATGCCTAGTGTCTAGCAAAGGGCCCAGAATATAGTATGCACTCAATAAGTCATTATAAAGTGAGTAAATAAATGAATGAGTCAAATATATTCAGTTTGATCTGACGCTAGTCTGAGCATAGTTATTGCATCCAAAGCAAAAAAAAAGACAGACCACCAATTTGTCTTGAAAGTATTAAAGAGTTGTTTAGGTTTTTATTGAAAGTCAGCTCCTGGACAAATGGCAAATGAGGTTATATTGCATATTATACCAGAAGACTCCTTTAAAACCCTCCTTAAACTAAGATATTGAATGAGAAAACTAATGCATTGTCCATGGCTGGATCTCAGTTTTGAAAAAGAGTCAGCTATTAAAGGCCTTTCTGAAATAATTGGGGGATAGTTGCTCCTAGATGATATTCATAAATAATTTTTATTGGTATGATAATAGAATTGTGTTATGTAGGAGACTGCCTTTGTGGAGACTTTTTAAAGTAGCCACAAAGTTTTTGACTTTGACCCCATGAAAAGGAGGACATCTCTGCCCCTTGCCCTTGAATATGGGTGTTTGTGCATATGTTGGCCAACAAGGCTCAGGGCAAATGATGCTTCAGGGCTTTCAAGGCTGTTGCAGAGAAGCCTAAGCAGGTTCCATCTGGTTCTCCTGGAATGGCCATACCTATCTTGAGATGCTCCCCACAGAATCCAAGACCCATGCTGTGAGATTCCCAAGCCACGTGGAAGACCACATAGGGGCTTTAGTCCACAAGCCCAACTAAAATAAGATTTGAGTCATTCCTGGGCTTATTTATAGAGGGCTTCCCTGATGGATGAGACTATGAGGAATCTACCTGCAATGAAGGAGACCCAGGTTTGAGCTCTGGGTTAGGAAGATCCCCTGGAGAGGGGAATGTCTACCCACTCCAGTATTCCTGCCTGGAAAATCCCATTGACAGAAGAGCCTGGTGGGCTCCAGTCACAAAGATTTGGACATGACTGAATGACTAACACTTTCACTTTCCAGATAATTCCAACCCCCAGTCATTTGAACACTTCTTGCTGAAATCCCAGATATTGTGGAGCAGGGGTAAGCCATCTCTCTGTTCATTCCTAACCCATTCCTGAATCCGTGAGTGTAATGACATGATTGCTACATTCGGCCACTAAGTTTGGAGTGCTTTGTTAAGCAGAAATAGTTGACAATTAAACAGCAACTGTCTTTGGTATTTTCTAGAGGTGCATACTAAAAAGCTGAGGAATGAGATCCCGTGATATTTTTAACTTACTTTTAAACGGTCCCTCCAAAGTGACTTCCCTGGTGGCTCAGATGGTAAAGCATCTGCCTACAGTGCAGGATACCCGGGTTCAATCCCTGGGTCAGGAAGATCTCCTAGAGAAGGAAATGGCAACCCACTCCAGTACTCTTGTCCCATGGATGGAGGATCCTGGTAGGCCCCAGTTCATGGGGTCACAAAGAGTTGGAAACGACTGAACAACTTCACTTTCCAAAGTGTAGACAAAGACAGCCATAGAGCNACCCGGGTTCAATCCCTGGGTCAGGAAGATCTCCTAGAGAAGGAAATGGCAACCCACTCCAGTACTCTTGTCCCATGGATGGAGGATCCTGGTAGGCCCCAGTTCATGGGGTCACAAAGAGTTGGAAACGACTGAACAACTTCACTTTCCAAAGTGTAGACAAAGACAGCCATAGAGCTAGACTGGTCACATGCAGTATAGCATTGGCAATTGTCAAATACAGATGGCGAGTAGGTGCCATTCACGGAGCGATTTTTCTGCTTTTCTATAAGCTTTAACATTTGTATAACAAGATTTTATTTTAAAAGTGTTTTTAACATCACTTTCTTTTCCCAAAGTTCCATTCCTCAGGAAAGCCTAAATTTATCACTCACATATCTGTCTGATGGCTTGCAAGTTTCTTTATACAACTGTCTTTGAATGGTTCCCGCTTCTGCCTCCTTCTTTCTCGTGGTTCCAATGAAGAACACATAAACCAGTGCTAGTAAAATCACCTCTCTTTTCTGAGAGCTGTTGTTTTAGAAGGCAGAAAAGGGGATTAGGATTGTAATAACTGATACTTTAATATGGCTTCTTTCAGAGGAATGACATAATTTTAAAAGACTTAGAAGCTACTAAGCTTAGTTAAAAAAAAAAAAAAGAAAAGAAGATCTTCCTTAAATTTAATATTTATTAGTAAAACAAGGGCAAAAGTCTTCCTGCATGCAAAACTTAACATTTCCCAAGCAATGCTATGGATTATTATTCTCATCAACAGAAAGCAAAGCATTTTTCTAACTCATTGTAGGGCAAATCAAGCCCCGAAAAGGAACATTAAAAAAAGCTTTGATCAGAAGTGTTTCTGCCTCTATCCAGACTGTCAACCCCAGGCTCCCTTTACTGTATAATTCACTCTTGAAGGTCCATTGTTAACCCCTCCCTCCTTGCCCAGCTCCTGGTCACTTCCCTGATCATCTGTCCCCTTCTTCTCTTGAAGGTCACTGCTTCCCTGAAGAGGAGAACCAGGGTGAACCTTGGAATCATAATTCTGTTGTAGACAAAATTACTCTCTTTGATAGTTTCTTTAAATAATCCTCCCTACCTGTCTACAAGAGCAAAATCACTTTTCTCCACTTCTCTCCACTCCTTCCTATACACCGTTTTCAATAATAATAATAGCAACAGTAACAGCAACAGCAACAACGGGAAGCTAATTTTATTAAATGGCTGCTACACAGTGGCTTTCTGTTACTCTCTTTCTTAAGAGATAAAATACATATCTTTTAAAAATTTTTATTGAAATACAGCTTATTTACAATGTCATGTTAGTTTTTATACTACTCTTATTATTTCAATTAATCTTCACAGCAGTCCCATGGAGTAGATACCATCATTATTGCCATTTTAGAGATGAGAAAACCAAGGCAAGGGATGGTCGAGCAGCTCACCCAGGACCACTGAGTTAGAAATGGACTGAACCAGTATAGAAACCAGGGGTTTGACCAAGAACCCCTGCTATAACCATCATGCATTCTTGTCTCCCCTAGAAGGCTTCCAACAAACTCCATTTCTACACTCCACTACCCCCAACAGCCAAAACCAGAAGGAGCCTGCTTGTGCACACTGCAGCCTCCGAACCAGCATCCCCTCACCGTGCGGAGAAGCCTGCTCATCCCGGAAGCCCACACTCTACTGTCCTCATTACCAATATAGCGCTTGGACACCTAAGGGTTCCTTGATTTCAATTTATGGACGCCATTATACTTCTGCTATTGCTCCCTGATCCTATATGTCAGCATTCATGCTGATGATCTTCTAACTGTAGGATCTTCAGAGACTAGATAATCTTCTTAACATCTTATAGTCATGCATCACCATCACACAGAACTGACTCTTCTACCTCTAGGGTTTTGAACTTAAAACAGTTCCTTTCTGATTCCTCCATCTTTATCTGCTATTTCCCTTCAGCCTTTGCTTCTACTTAAAGCAGCCTTCTGTCTCAGCCCTAAGTCCCAGTAAGCAAGCCATTCCCTGTTCCCCTGTAGCTCGCAGCCTCCATGGCTCACCTCTCTTCCTAATCCCCTGTGTTATGCTGAGTCATTGCACCACCACAGACCCCCTGTCCTTCTTGTCTTGTTTCCCCTTGACAGTTCTCAACTGTGGGAAACTACCCTCTGCTTTTTCCATTTGTCCTCAGTATGAAATACAACTGGTGGGCTTCATAAAAACATGTTTAATCTTTCTAAAGCACCAATCATTTTAATTCAACCCAGCTGTCCTTTTCCTTTCATCTGAAATCTCATCACCTACTTATATTAATATCAAGTCCACATCTCACTTCCCCTGGAAGATGACTGAATCTCTATTTCCAGACCTACCCAATCCACCCATTGCTCTAGCAGATGACCCTGAGAATGTGGACATAATCTGCAAAGAGTCTAGAATGCCATTCTTGGCTCACCCTCTCAACCAACCCTCTTACAACAGAAGAAACCCCCATTGCTTCTTCTTAAGACCAATCTCACTACTTGGATTCCTTTCCCACCACTCACTCCTTTCTCAAAGATCTCTCACTACCAAAAATCTCCTCAGTCCTCACCTTCTGTCTCATAGCTTCAGTTAGTCTCTCTTCTCTGCCTATTTCTGCTCTATTTACAAACATATCTCTATTTCTTCTCAACCACAATATAAAACATCTTTCTGCTCTCCTGCTAACCTATCTTTCACTACCTTTAAAAGCTACCCTATTTTCTCAGCAGAGTCCCTTGTCCCCTCCCACTCCTCAATCCTCAGCAAGCTCGTTTGCCTTCATATACTAACCATCTATCCACTAATTAAACCTTTGCAAAATGGCTTTTCCTCATCAGTGTCTCAAAATGCTTCTCCCAAGGATATTGTTGCTGCTGCTGCTGCTGCTGCTAAGTCACTTCAGTCGTGTCCAACTCTGTGCGACCCCATAGACAGCAGCCCACCAGGCTCCCCCATCCCTGGGCATTCTCCAGGCAAGAACACTGGAGTGGGTTGCCACTTCCTTCTCCAATGCATGAAAGTGAAAAGTGAAAGTGAAGTCTCTCAGTCATGTCTGACTCTCAGCGACCCCATGGATTGCAGCCTACCAGGCTCCTCCATCCATGGGATTTTCCTGGCAAGAGTACTGGAGTGGGATGCCATTGCCTTCTCCACCCAAGGATGTTGGTAATCTCTAAATTACTAAAGCCACTGAGTGTTTCTTAGTCCTCATTTTCTGAATTCCCTAAAGAATTGGAAGCCTTCAATTATCTTCTATATCATGAAATTCTACCCCATCTGGATCTCCCTGTTCCCTTTCCTCTCTCTCTTTCCTGGTACTCAGGTCACATCTTTTATCACCTGGTTCCATAAGTTTCCTTCCCTTTCCTAAGATCCTTTACATGTCACTTACATGTAAAGTTATATATAAATGTATATCTTCAGTCCCTGCCTATTTTCTGCTGATCTCCAGTCAGGAATTTCCAAATGTTCCCAGATGAGTCTATAAATTACAGAGACCTAATTTCAGAACCAACACATAAAGCTGAACAGCCAGAGTGAGCATCTTACCTCAACTAGCCTATCCCTGTTTGATGCCAAGTCCACATCCACTAACTTGGCCAAGTGCCTCCGCACTCCCATCTCTTGCTGAATTAGGTCACAAATTTTCCAACTGGCCATCAACAGTCCACACGACGCAGCTCTCATCATGACAGCCACTGCACAAGAGCCTTTAAAGTCTCCCTATGGCCACTGAATCAAATTCAACCTCTTTGACCTGCGGTCAAGTTGACCCATGCTCTTACACATCCTAATTTTTCAGCATTTGCTCTTTTCCTGTCATAGATTTATTCATTCATCTGTTAAGCCAACCTGTGAAGAGTTTAAGTTATTTTAATATGTGCGTGCCATCAGTATATTCGTGAAACAATTGTGTACCTTACCATGCCTCTAAATACTCTCCAGGAGAACTTAGTGATGAAAAGCAAGGGCTTTGTGGTCCTGTTAAAGCACCTTAGAATCCTAAGTCTGCCCATCTGGGAGCTGTATTCCCTGGACAAATTACATAATTTCTCTAAATTCTGATGTCATCATGGTTAAAATGGGCATTTTAAGAATCAAATGAAATAATGCAGGCAAAGGCTTTCCAGAGTACCTAGCACATAGGTGACATTTTAAGTGCTTCCTATTTTGGGCTTCCCTGGTGGCTCAGAGATTAAAGTGTCTGCCTGGAATGCGGGAGACCTGGGTTCGATCCCTGGGTCGGGAAGATCCCCTGGAGAAGGAAATGGCAACCCACTCCAATACTCTTGCCTGGAGAATCCCATGGAGGGAAGAGCCTGGTAGGCTTCAGCCCATGGGGTCGCAAAGAGTCGGACATGACTGAGCGACTTCAAAAGAAAAAAAATTTTATTTTATCACACTGTTTTATAATGATGGGTCTCTACTTCAATCAGGGGTCCATCAGAAGAACCTTTATTCCAAGCCCACTTCATAAACAAGTAATGCTTTTGTATAACAAAGAACTGGGACCACATCAGGCAGAGTCCTTAAGTCCTTGGTTAGAAGAATCTGATCAAGCAATTCAGGTAAGCTCTCACTTTCCTGGAGTCCTCTTAAAACTGTCCAAACTAACTGAAACTAAACAATGAACACGGGTTTTCTTAAAAATTTTTGACTGTGCTGGGTCATTGTTGCTGCAAGAGGGCTTTCTCTAGTTGTAGCAATCAGGGGCGTTCTCTGTACAGGCTTCTCATCGCAGTGGCCTCTCTCCTTATGGAGCATGGGCTATAGAGTTCATGGGCTCAATAGTCCCCGCTCTTGGGCTCTTGAGCATGGGCTTAGTACTGACGCAGGGGCCTAGTTACTCAGGAATCTTCCCGGACCAGGGATCAAACCTGTGTTCCCTGCATTGGCAGGCAGATTTTTAACCACTGGACTACCAGGGAAGTCCATCACTTGGATTTTCAGTGGAGCCAAACAGAAGTCCAAGAACTCGTTTACTAACTGGAGGTTCCTTTCTTTGTTTTCTCGGCTCTGACTCTCTGACCCATAAACCAACTGACCAGGTTCTCTCTGAACTTGTAGTAAAATACCTGGGTTTTGTTCTGAATCTACTAGGGAGTCTCTCTGTGAGCAAGGTAAAGTACTACATTTTCTGGGCTTTTGCTTTCTCAACCTCAAAATAAAATAAGAAATCCCTTTACCTTCATCTAAAAGCCCAAAGAATGGCACACATTACAAGCTCAGTTGGGGCTTCCCAAGGTGCTGCTAGTAGGAAAGAAACCCCCTGCCAATTCAGGAGCCACAAGAGAGGCGGGTTCTATCCCAGGGTCAGGAAGATCCGCTGGAGGAGGGCCTGACAATCCACTCCAGTATTCTTGCCTGGAGAATCCCATGGACAGAGGAGTGTGGCAGGCTACAGTTTATAGGGTCACAGAGTTGGATATGACCAAAGTAACTTAGCATCCAAGAACATGCTCAGTTAATAATTTGTTAAATGAATAAGTGAGTACATGAATGAACAGCAATGAGTCATTAGTGCAGTCACACTTTGAAAAATGAAATAATGAATTCAATTTACATAACAAATTGTTAAGGAGAAGATGATGAGTACCTCAGTCGCCTAGACTCAAAGCATTAAGAACCCTTCCCATCCAGTGGGCTCTCCATATCCACGGTTCTGCACTCAGAGATGCAACCAACCATGGCCAGCTGTATTAAGGCATTTTATATAAGAGATTTGAGCATGCACAGCTTTTAGAAAATGCAGGGAATTCTTGGAAACATTGCCCCTGAGGACACACTCCCCCCCTCCTGCCCATCCCCCAGCCTCTCCTAGAAGCTGTCCCCAAATTCTAGAATAGCAATATGCCTTAGTAAAAGCACCACAGCCTTCCCATCCAGCAGCTCTCTGTGTATTGCTAGCACTTGGGCAGCTAACTAAATATCAATAATTTCTCCAGGATGTCGGTTACCAGTTCCTTTTAGCAGCAGATGAGGTCAGAGCCACGAGGCTCCTGGCGTCTGTCCTGGTCTGTCTGCTCTCCAGGTGACCCCAGCCCGCCGGCAGCCCCAGAGCACCTCCCTTGCACGCGAGCCCTGGAGTTCAGTCCCACTGGCTCACAGGTCTCGGCCCTCTCGGCTGGGAAGCAGTGACTGAGGTATAAACCTTGGCACCACAAACCCCACAGCCATAAATTTCACTTACATCCAGTAAAACACAGGCATCCAATTAAACCCATAATCCTATAAACTTGCCAGCAATCAAGCTCACAGTTAAAAATGAAGACAGACAGGTGCACTCAATCAATACCACCGAGGTTCCAGCCTGCAGTCTGTAGGCTGTTCCTACGTGGGCTCTTCGTCTGTTCTGGCTGCTGTTTGTTTTCTGCCTGGGTAGCAATAACAAATGTTCTTGCTTACTCTTCCATTATGTTGTCCTGGGCACCCGAGCAGGACTGAACCCTGAGGCTGACCAGATGTGGGACACGCAGGAGCAGAGAAGGCCCTTCCCGAGTGTAGCCCCATGCTCTGCTCACCCCACATTCCCACCTGGATGGTTCCTCCCTGGCCAGACCATAGTTTTAGCCTCTAGTGCCTGGAAAGTGGCCGAGAGACCCTGGGGGCTTCCTCTGCCTGGAGTGTGACCTCTGCTTCAAGCACCTCTTCTGACCTTTGCATCATTCCCTTGAACTTCTGACTGCCACTACTGGCTGCTTTTCCAATCCCCACTCCCGCTTTCTCTCCGCCCCCCACCTCCACGAGGGAGTTCCACTCTGTTGGGTGGCTATGGCTATCCCATGTACAGGGGATCTGGTTTAAAGATGGACATNTAACAGTTTTTAAATTTTCTAAAGTATAATGGTATGCACACACATATGTACTTTAAAAAAATTAAAAGCATAATTCCATAGATACTTTTTGATAACCTGATTAATTTACAAGTTGTATTATAAAGAAAATCACACATTGTGGTATATAGTGATCTTCTTTTTTTTTCTCCTCAGTTTTGTGATACTCTGTTGGGATGATTTACCTTCATTTAAAATTTTCATGTTTTATCAGTTTCCTTTCTACTGCCTCCTCTGTTACCTCATCTCTTAAAAATGTTCGTTTCCTCTTACTATCTCTATTCCAAGAACAATAATCTCCCTGCTTCTTAACCTTGTCATCCTTTTGTTTTCCCTCATAACCTTCACACATGCTTTTCCCTCATCCTAGAAAGGTCTTTACCAATATATGCGGACAATTAATCTCTTTATCACTCTTTCAATAGTGAATAAGACCCAATTAAATGAGATTTCTAACATTTATCTAAAATGACATCCTATCATACTCTGTACCCCTTCCTTCTTTTTTAACTTCTTAATTTGTTGTCACCTTCTTAGATACTTGCTTGTTTACTTTCTGTTTGTCTTCATTCATGAGAAATCAGCTCTGTTAACACGAGGACTTTGTCTATTTTGTTCACTTTTCTGTCTCCAGTGATGAGAAACCCTGCACAAAGCAGGTTCTCAGAAATCATTGCAGAATAAAAGTGTGTGAATAGCAAAGAGCCAATTACCTTGCTGAAGAGAAGTTGGTGATCTGTCACTTGATGTGAAATCCAATGTTTTCTCTCTGGAGTGTAGCTTGGATTATCTTGCTGAGAAATAAAATTGTGCTTTACTTGCCCCCAGGCTTAGGAACAGCGTACCTTGAAACTTTGTTAGTACTTCATTTTTGTCATTAAATATAATTGTCTTTCATTTCCTGGCACTTGGAGCTTCCCTGGTGGCTCAGATGGTAAAGAATCTGCCCACAATTCAGGAGACCCAGATTCCATCCCTGGGTTGGGAAAATCCCCTGGAGAAGGGAATGGCAACCCACCCCAGTATTTCTGCCTGGAAAATTCCATGGACAGAGGAGCCTGGCAGCTATAGTCCATGGGGTGGCAAAGAGTCAGACACAACTGAGCGACTAACACTTTCACTTCATACTTCAGCAAGTCTAAAACCACATGATTTGAGTTTCACATTTTATTTCTCTTCTCATCTTCTTATTAGCTAGGAAGATGGGGAAAGGAGGGAGAGGGTCTATTAAAGGTTCCAGAATCACAGGACAGTAGGGAGAATAAGAATATGGAAATGAAGACTCAAAAAGGGAAAAATGAAAGCAATAGTGGCATCATCTTGTTCATTAGAGACTTCCTTGAATTAGTTGAGATATTTCTGAATTTAACAGTATTTTAAATGTAATGGATACCCTTTGTTAATGGTTTCTGGTTACAGGTAACAAAAGCCAATTCAAGCACTTTGAGGAAAAAGGAAATCATAGCTGAGACAGACTAAGGAGTTAGAATTTACTAGTTGGACACAAGGATGTTTCATAGAATCCAGTTAATGTAAATCAGGAAACTGTGTAAAGCTCACTATCCCTTTGTAATGAGAATTTTATACTACTACTCTTATTAAATGATAATGAACTGAATATAACAATACTCACAATTTCTTAAAAAATCAATAAAATAACCACTTTTAATATAGGAAGATCCCCTGGAGAAGGAAATGGCAACCCACTCCAATACTCTTGCCTGGAGAATCCCATGGAGGGAAGAGCCTGGTAGGCTTCAGCCCATGGGGTCGCAAAGAGTCGGACATGACTGAGCGACTTCAAAAGAAAAAAAATTTTATTTTATCACACTGTTTTATAATGATGGGTCTCTACTTCAATCAGGGGTCCATCAGAAGAACCTTTATTCCAAGCCCACTTCATAAACAAGTAATGCTTTTGTATAACAAAGAACTGGGACCACATCAGGCAGAGTCCTTAAGTCCTTGGTTAGAAGAATCTGATCAAGCAATTCAGGTAAGCTCTCACTTTCCTGGAGTCCTCTTAAAACTGTCCAAACTAACTGAAACTAAACAATGAACACGGGTTTTCTTAAAAATTTTTGACTGTGCTGGGTCATTGTTGCTGCAAGAGGGCTTTCTCTAGTTGTAGCAATCAGGGGCGTTCTCTGTACAGGCTTCTCATCGCAGTGGCCTCTCTCCTTATGGAGCATGGGCTATAGAGTTCATGGGCTCAATAGTCCCCGCTCTTGGGCTCTTGAGCATGGGCTTAGTACTGACGCAGGGGCCTAGTTACTCAGGAATCTTCCCGGACCAGGGATCAAACCTGTGTTCCCTGCATTGGCAGGCAGATTTTTAACCACTGGACTACCAGGGAAGTCCATCACTTGGATTTTCAGTGGAGCCAAACAGAAGTCCAAGAACTCGTTTACTAACTGGAGGTTCCTTTCTTTGTTTTCTCGGCTCTGACTCTCTGACCCATAAACCAACTGACCAGGTTCTCTCTGAACTTGTAGTAAAATACCTGGGTTTTGTTCTGAATCTACTAGGGAGTCTCTCTGTGAGCAAGGTAAAGTACTACATTTTCTGGGCTTTTGCTTTCTCAACCTCAAAATAAAATAAGAAATCCCTTTACCTTCATCTAAAAGCCCAAAGAATGGCACACATTACAAGCTCAGTTGGGGCTTCCCAAGGTGCTGCTAGTAGGAAAGAAACCCCCTGCCAATTCAGGAGCCACAAGAGAGGCGGGTTCTATCCCAGGGTCAGGAAGATCCGCTGGAGGAGGGCCTGACAATCCACTCCAGTATTCTTGCCTGGAGAATCCCATGGACAGAGGAGTGTGGCAGGCTACAGTTTATAGGGTCACAGAGTTGGATATGACCAAAGTAACTTAGCATCCAAGAACATGCTCAGTTAATAATTTGTTAAATGAATAAGTGAGTACATGAATGAACAGCAATGAGTCATTAGTGCAGTCACACTTTGAAAAATGAAATAATGAATTCAATTTACATAACAAATTGTTAAGGAGAAGATGATGAGTACCTCAGTCGCCTAGACTCAAAGCATTAAGAACCCTTCCCATCCAGTGGGCTCTCCATATCCACGGTTCTGCACTCAGAGATGCAACCAACCATGGCCAGCTGTATTAAGGCATTTTATATAAGAGATTTGAGCATGCACAGCTTTTAGAAAATGCAGGGAATTCTTGGAAACATTGCCCCTGAGGACACACTCCCCCCCTCCTGCCCATCCCCCAGCCTCTCCTAGAAGCTGTCCCCAAATTCTAGAATAGCAATATGCCTTAGTAAAAGCACCACAGCCTTCCCATCCAGCAGCTCTCTGTGTATTGCTAGCACTTGGGCAGCTAACTAAATATCAATAATTTCTCCAGGATGTCGGTTACCAGTTCCTTTTAGCAGCAGATGAGGTCAGAGCCACGAGGCTCCTGGCGTCTGTCCTGGTCTGTCTGCTCTCCAGGTGACCCCAGCCCGCCGGCAGCCCCAGAGCACCTCCCTTGCACGCGAGCCCTGGAGTTCAGTCCCACTGGCTCACAGGTCTCGGCCCTCTCGGCTGGGAAGCAGTGACTGAGGTATAAACCTTGGCACCACAAACCCCACAGCCATAAATTTCACTTACATCCAGTAAAACACAGGCATCCAATTAAACCCATAATCCTATAAACTTGCCAGCAATCAAGCTCACAGTTAAAAATGAAGACAGACAGGTGCACTCAATCAATACCACCGAGGTTCCAGCCTGCAGTCTGTAGGCTGTTCCTACGTGGGCTCTTCGTCTGTTCTGGCTGCTGTTTGTTTTCTGCCTGGGTAGCAATAACAAATGTTCTTGCTTACTCTTCCATTATGTTGTCCTGGGCACCCGAGCAGGACTGAACCCTGAGGCTGACCAGATGTGGGACACGCAGGAGCAGAGAAGGCCCTTCCCGAGTGTAGCCCCATGCTCTGCTCACCCCACATTCCCACCTGGATGGTTCCTCCCTGGCCAGACCATAGTTTTAGCCTCTAGTGCCTGGAAAGTGGCCGAGAGACCCTGGGGGCTTCCTCTGCCTGGAGTGTGACCTCTGCTTCAAGCACCTCTTCTGACCTTTGCATCATTCCCTTGAACTTCTGACTGCCACTACTGGCTGCTTTTCCAATCCCCACTCCCGCTTTCTCTCCACCCCCCACCTCCACGAGGGAGTTCCACTCTGTTGGGTGGCTATGGCTATCCCATGTACAGGGGATCTGGTTTAAAGATGGACATGTTTGTTGTTATTTAGTTACCTCAGTCGTGTCCGACTCTTTGTGACCCCACGGACTGTAGCCTGCCAACCTCCTCTGTCCATGGGATTCTCCAGGCAAGAACACTGGAGTGGGTTGCCATTTTCTCCTCCAGGGGATCACAAGTAACCTGTCTCTTATACACATCTCATGTACAGGGGATCTGGTTTAAAGATGGACATGTTTGTTGTTATTTAGTTACCTCAGTCGTGTCCAACTCTTTGTGACCCCACGGACTGTAGCCTGCCAACCTCCTCTGTCCATGGGATTCTCCAGGCAAGAACACTGGAGTGGGTTGCCATTTTCTCCTCCAGGGGATCTTCCTGAGCCAGAGATCAAATCCTTATCTCCTGCACTGGAGGCAGATTCTTTACCCCTGAGCCACCAGGGAAACCCTCAACTATGAATTAAGATCTCCCAAAGCTTTCCTTGCCCTTTTGGTCAACTGAAATAAAGACTCGAAATGGGAAACTTAAATGATCAGTGAGGAAAATGTAACTGAGTAACAATATCTAGGGCCAGTCATTTGTTTGAATCAAAAGAGTGTTTGGTGACCAATGGCTTTTTTCTTCCTCTGCAAATTCCTAATGGAGTCTCTAGTTGGACCTTCTGGCTATTGCACGCGAAAGATCGGTGCCCATTCATTTGCCTCTGATGTGCATGGCTGCTGTTGGCTCAGGTACCAGGGACTGGCATTTGCCAAGTCTTGTTCATTATCCTGGGGACATGAGTCATTACAACATATAGGAGAAATGTTTCTGGCAGCGGGCACATCTGATCCCCGCAAGTAACAACATCAGGGAGATAGGAAGGCTTTGGAAGAAATTCAGGTCTATTTCTCACGTAAGCATCTATATTTCCTTTGTCCAGGTATAACGCAGCTCTTGAAATTGGAGGAAAGAGGTGCATTGGTAACATTAAGAGGATTATTACGAAAACCCAACCTTGTAGAAATGCTCTTTCCTTAAGAATCACATAGCTCACATTATATATATATATATATATATGATAGATAGATAGAGCACAGACAGATATAAATATAGATCTAGATATGGGCTTACCAGGTGGCACAGTAGTAAACAACCCATCTTCCAATACAGGAGACTCAAGAGATGTGGGCTTGATTCCTAGATAGGGAAGTGTCAAATGCCACAGCTGGGACTGTGCCATCCCTGATGGGTTTGGACTGATGATACCAAACACAACAGGTCTGCCCACTATTCGGAACGTGAGCAAAGCAGACGTTATCCTGCAGTATCAACCCCAGAAGGGTGGTGGGGCAGCTCTTTCCTCTGCTGCCTCTCCAAACCTGGGGACAGGGATAAACTCCACGAAAAGGGTAGGCTTCAGCAAGTGGGGATAATCTCCTGCAGACACTGGTGGATGTGAAATAGAAATATATACACACACACTTTGTCATTAAAATAACCCCATTTTTCTAAGCTGCTAATAGGATTATTCAAAATGTTTAAAGCAAAATCCCAAAGCCTGTTATTGGTTTGCCAAAGAAACTAAGTCTTTTCTTTATTTTTTTATCTTTCTATGAATGCTGATTCTGAGTCAGGCAAATGAATGGGCACCAATCTTCTGGGCTGTTCCTGTCACTCAACACAGGGATTTTCTGAGTCGATTTCACCAGTTCTGAGTCCTCAGGGCGGGTCCCTCCATTTACCTGCCCTGTCTGCCTCCTACCACCCTTCTCTTCATGAGAGAAAAAACACAGAATTCATCAAAGCTGGCTTGGCAACCTTCCTCAAGGAACCAGACAGATGGGCAGAAGCAGACAGTAATTGCATCTTCTTCCACTCAGTGCTCAGGTACTCATCTTGATCAGGAGAACCAGTGGTTTCTGAGGGTTATTTAGTAAGTACTCTCAAGTCACTTCAAGTTGGTATGTTTTCTCCTCGCAATTAGATTTGAAGGAATGTGAGGACAAAGGCAGCTTTCTGTTTCTTTATTCTGGGTTCCTGTGTCTCTCTTTCTCTCCCACTCTCCACCACACCGCGAGAGAGCCCCATGCCTGGGCTTATGCATCATACAGCATGCTGACGAATGAGGGGACAAGGACCCAAGAGAGAAGTCAGCCTTGGCAGAAAGAACTGCTTCTGTCTGAGGAAGCAGTCATAGGACTGAGTAAATGATAGGGCTCATCTTTTTCATAAAGATACCCAGGCAGATAAAGATTGAAGGGGGAGATGCATAAAGGTGCAATATCCAGAGTAGACAAACACCTGTATACATAGGTTTGCACGATGCTTACAGAAGCTTTACAGGATGATTATGGAAGGTAACATGGAGCTTCTCTCCAGACTGATGAACTAGCTCCTGTATGCTCTTGCTGCCACATCAGTCTACTCACCTCTCTTTTCTTCCCATCTCCACTTTCTTTCTCACCTATGCATCCTATGCCATGGCCACATACTATTACTGAGTTATTGTTTAGACTCTAAGTCGTGTTGGACTCTTTGGGACCCCATGGGCTATAGCCGGACAGGCTCCTCTGTCCATGGGATACTCCAGGCAAGAATACTGGAGTGGGTTGCCATTTCCTTCTCCAGGGGATCTTCCTAACCCAGGGATCAAACTCAAGTTTCCTGCATTGGCAAGTGGATTCTTTACTGCTGAGCCACCAGAGAAGCCCACTATTACTGAGGCTGGACTTAAACATCGTCTCCTTTTTAAAGTCTTCCCTAACTGTAAACTTCCCCACCTACACCTCAAACACTCTCAGACTGCACAGCCGTCTTCCCCAAATCAGGGTCCCAGTGGCTACTTGCTCTTCTTCAGTATAATTAGTTTATGATTCATCGTTCAAATTTCTGGTGCTAAGAACATCAGTTCAGTTCAGTCACTCAGTCGTGTCCAACTCTTTGTGACCCCATGAATCGCAGCACGCCAGGCCTCCTTGTTCATCACCATCTCCCTAAGTTCACTCAGACTCACGTCCATCGAGTCCGTGATGCCATCCAGCCATCTCATCCTTGTTCGTCCCCTTCTCCTCCTGCCCCCAATCCCTCCCAGCATCAGAGTCTTTTCCAATGAGTCAACTCTTCTCATGAAGTGGCCAAAGTACTGGAGTTTCAGCTTTAGCATCATTCCTTCCAAAGGAATCCCAGGGTTGATCTTCAGAATGGACTGGTAGGATCTCCTTGCAGTCCAAGGGACTCTCAAGAGTCTTCTCCAACACCACAGTTCAAAAGCATCAATTCTTGGGCTCTCAGGCTTCTTCACAGTCCAACTCTCACATCCATACATGACCACAGGAAAAACCATAGCCTTGACTAGATGGACATTAGTCGGCACAGTAATGTCTCTGGTTTTCAATATACTATCTAGGTTGGTCATAACTTTTCTTCCAAGGAGTAAGCGTCTTCTAATTTCATGGCTGCAGTCACCATCTGCAGTGATTTTGGAGCCCCCAAAATTAAAGTCTGACACTGTTTCCACTGTTTCCCCATCTATTTCTCGTGAAGTGATGGGACTGGATGCCATGATCTTCGTTTTCTGAATGTTGAGCTTTAAGCCAACTTTTTCTCTCTCCTCTTTCACTTTCATCAAGAGGCTTTTTAGCTCCTCTTCACTTTCTGCCATAAGGGTTAGTACACTCAATAAATATCTCAGATATAGAAGACAGCAATGACTGAGTGACTCAGATAGGTGAACGCCATTCCCTCTTCTGCCAAGTTATATCTTCACTTGTCATCATTCTTCCATACATTTCTACCCTAAATACAAACTACTGAAACCAGACTTTTCTCATCCTTCAGCCTACCTGCGTCTCAGACTTTGCAAACAATGCTAGGAAGTTACAGTGTAATAACATGATATTTATTTGTAGACTATCATTTCATCCTATATCCTCATGTTAGAGCTATAGGCTATAACAAACGCTAGAACCATAGAGTTGCCATGGACCTAGCAGCCTGGTGAAGCCCTCCATGGGTCATATGTGGAGAGCCAGGTTATTTGCCTGAGAGATACTGGAGGAAGAATTAATATTATAGGGAAAGAGACAATTAGCATAACAGGGTCCTTAAAATGACAGTGGAAAACATCACCGCTTCACAGTCCTACAAAGCAATCAGGATGTCCCAAAGTGAGAGACTGGTAATGACAATAAAAGAAATTGGACCTTGCTATTGTAGCTTCCCTGAGTCTGGACTTCAGTCTCATCTGGATCTGGGGAAGACCCTGAGCTTGTCTGCTGCAGTCAGCTGCCTGCATTCTTGGAGCTGGGAGACAACTAGAAGGAAGAGGTGGTAGAAGTTCTATGAGAGGTAGAAAGCAGCGAAAATGCTAAGAGCGGGGAATTGGAAGCATGGTCAGTGAAAATTCCTTGGCTAAAAAGTATTTGGGAGGGTTCCAAGGGAAGCTATTTGGTTTTGAAAATTTTTTTTTTCCACAAAAAATGTTGATCAGGATCTTTCTCTGTACTGGAAAATAGAAACCATGAAGTCTTTCACCCTCCAAGCATCAAATCTACCAAGGCTGCCCTTCATTTATCTTTTTCTCTCCTTTCACAAAGGGATATTCCAGCCACTCACTCACTCAAGTGAAAAAAAGAAAAACAGAGTTATCTTTGAATCTTCCTATTCCTCCATCCCTGTCAGTTGATGGAGCAGCAAATTCACAAGATCTCTTAAATGTTTCCACATGTTCGCTCTCCCCACCATAACCCTCCCCAGGCCAGTGTGCCCCTCTTACCAGGACTAAAGCAATAACTTCCCCAGTCCTGTCTGGTTTTCTACCCCAAAACTCCTCAACCTGTTCTCCACACAGGTTGTGTTCGTCCACCTGTTCATCCACTTCCAATTTGTATAATGTCCTGACACTGCTTGAAACCCTCAGGTTAGGGACCTCCCTGGTGGTCCCTTCTGTTCTCCCAATGCAGAGTGGCCAGGTTCACTCCCTGGTCAGGGAACTAGATCCCACATGCTGCAATGAATATCAAAGATCTTGCATGCTGCAACTATTCATAAGACCCAGCACAGCCAAATAAATACATTTTTTCTAACAACTCAGATTACTTCCCGTTCCAACTCAGATTACTTCCCGTTCCACTTAGAACAAAGCCCGAGCTCCTTACAGTGGTCTTTTATGTTCTACAGGATCTGGCCCTAACTCCTCTATTCAGCTTCTGGCCACACTTTTCCTTGTTTACTAGCCAATAGGCACCAGACAATTGCACTATTTATGGGTCTAGAAAATGCTATACCTTTTTATTCTTTTACTTATGGTTGAAATGCTGTCCCTTGCTAATTCTGACCCTTCCCTGAATGCTTCTCTGTCTAAAGTAGACCCTTTTCAAAATCCTCTCCCTTATTGTCCCTTTACTGATACTCATAAACTTTTCACAGCTTGCAACAATTTAATGCAAGTGTTTATTTACCTGTTCTTGGGTCACCTCCTAGAATATAAGATCCATGAAGGCAGGCACCCTCTGGGACAGTTAGGTTCACCAGGCTGCTCAGGGGATTCACTGCCATGTCTCAAACATAGTAGGCTTTTGGTTAGTTGGATGGACTCTAGCAGTTCAAACGAACTTAGAAATTAAAAGGACAGTGGTCTAATTATAAAGAAATGCACTCCTATGACTTTCAGGACATAGGACGTGTTCCTGACAAGGCCTAATTTATTGAACGGATAAGACTCATTTGTAGCTGGCAGCATCTATTTGTACCCATCTGCATCCCAGTAATTAATGCCAAGTTCTTAGAAGCAGTCTGTTCCCTTAAGGAGGCAGAATCTGTGTTTAAATTTGATAGAAGTGGCCTGGGTAATAGGAGAACTTGACTATAGTGTCTTGAATTGTTCTCTGGTTTTTCCATATTTGAGAGTCTTTTCAAACCAAATGTAAGTTGCTTAACAAGGAGGATTTCGCCTTATGTTTCCTCTCTTTATTAAAATCCGAAGAACTGCAAACTTTCTTTCTGTTAATTCTAAACACAGAATACATCCTTCATGCATGAGATAAGAGGTATGTGTGTCTGTGTGTGTGTGTGTGCCATCGTCCTTAGCTGGCAATGAATAGTGTGTTAGAATCTCATATCACCTTTTAATTCAGATGAAGAGGATATTACTGCCATGCTTCCCTCTTATTGTCTGTTGCTATTCAGAATATAATTGAAAAGAAAATATGAATTAATTCCATATAAATAGGCAAACATAAGAATTCCACAAAGGGAGGAGACAAGGCCTGTCCTGTTCATTGTTGATTTACCAGTTAACACAAAGCACCATGTCTGCCGCAATATAAATGCTCAATAAGGCCTGAACTGAAACAATTTCTGTAGGTTCGGGTTATGTCCATAGACTATTTCTTCTGTATCTTCTTCCTGGTCCATATTTCACAGGCTCATGGCAGTTATCTGCCAGCAAACACTGGCTGATTTTCCTTGACAGCTTAGGCTGCCCCCCAGTTCCTCCAGCTAAGCTCTTTTTGGAAAACAATACCTTCCCAGCAGTTTCAGTAGCCATGTAGTTTATCTGTGGGCAGTTTTTAAAAACAGCCAAAACAAACAAGAGCTCTGAGACCCCAAAATACTGCACAGCTCCTAGGGATTTTCACAGCTCTGAGCCCTGCAGGGTCCTTGGGGAAGGAAACTTGGCCATCTCAGTTCCCTCTGGCACTTCCAGAGTTAATGCTTCAAGCATTTATCCCTGTACCTTTTCTGTTCTCAGATAACTCAGAAATGGTTGGATTAAGAATGTCAAACGTGGCCTTTAGGTAATCCTCAGTGCAGAAGGCCGCAGAGTTAAATTTGAAGGGAAAAATGGTTAAAAGATAAAGAAGTTCTGAAGCAGCAGGAAGAGCCGACACTTCTTATTTTAGGGAGCATGGAAATATTTTCAGAACCCTTTTCATCAATCAGGTGCCTGGGTATTTTCTGCACTCTCACCACATCCTGCCCGGTGTGGGCTGAAAGTGAAAATGAAAGCATTAGCCACTTAGACCGGTCTGACTCTTTACGACCCCTTGGACTGTAGCCCACCAGGCCCCTCTGTCCAAGGAATTCTCCAGGCAAAAATCCTGGAGTGGAAGCCATCCCATTCTCCATGGGATCTTCCCAACCCAGGGATTGAACCCAGGTCTCCTGCACTGCAGGTGAATTCTTTACCATCTGAGCCACCAGGCGTGGGCAGCAGGAAGGCAAATATAAAGGGAAATCTTAACACCCTTCCACGTTTGGAATCTCACGGCTGGAGGCCTCTCTGTATTTTCAGCTCCTAGTCTTTGCTTGACCCGTCTGGGCTCAGATCCTGTTCTTGCCACTTGTAGGCTGTGGGAAACTGGACAAATTACTTATCCTTTTGAAATCTGATTCTCAACTGTCTAGTGGAGGTGTTAACAGTGTCTGTCTTACAGAGCAGTTGTTATGAGTTTGCCCATAACAATACTTCCCACAGGCATGGTACACAGTCACTGCTGCCTGAACATCATCCCTCTCATTTTCATCACCATCTTCATCTTCATCCTTAAAAACTCTCATCCCTTCTTTCCCTCCTCTCAGCATCACTGGGTGGCAGAACAGGACCCACTGTCCTCCCATGACAATAATGTGAGGGTCCACCCCCACTGCCCTCCCCTCCCGCACTGATGTGGGTTCCCACCAGCTATTGCCTGAATTAGACACTAGCTCGGAAGTTAGCCAATGGCCTCCAGAACATCTCCACTCCAAATTCCTCCTACTCACCCCTTTCTTTTTCAAACTGACTCTGGTCACCCTGCTAAATGAATCCTCAGTGCTATGGCCATTTACGGTGGCTCACTGCCCCCACACATAGCTTCCACCCATCACTAGCTCCTTTGGAGCCCTTTTAAACTTCCTGGTTTGTCCCCGGCCCCATTTCTGTTTCATCTATGTAAATTCAGCTTCATGCCACTTTCTCCATGAAGCTTTCCCTGACTTTTAGCTAGATGTGTATAAGAGACAGCCTGTCTANATTTTTTTTTTCTTCCCTTCTTGTTCTCATGTGGTTTGATGACTAGTGTTCTGTTTGGACTGCTTTTTCTTTTGTGTGTGTCTATTGTTGATTTTGGGCTTGTGGTTACCATAGGGTTTTGCTATAACAATCTCTATATGTGTGTGTGTGTGTATGCATCTCTCTCTCTGTCTCTCTCTCTATATATATATATATATAATATACACACACACAATATTTTTTTAAAGTTGCTAGTTTTTAAATTTCAAATGCATTTCCAATATCTTACATTTTTATTCTCATGATTACTGGTTTTGATACCATATTTGTGTGTGGAAAAATATCTATGTTTGCCTTTATCAGTGAGCTTTCCCATTCATCATTTCCCTCTTTCTCGTTGTGGCCTTTTCTGCCTAGAGAAGTTCTTTTAGTATGTGCTGTAAAGCTGGTTTGGTGGTGCTGAATTCTCCTAATTTTTGTTTGTTTGTAAAGCTTTTTGATTTCTCTGTCAAATCTGAACTAGAGCCTTGCTGAGTATTCTTGTAGGTTTTTCCCTTTCATCACTTTAAATATATCCTGGCATTGCCTTCTCATGTGCAGAGTTTCTGCTGAAAAATCAGATGATACCCAGATAAGAATTCTCTTGTATATTTTTGTTGCTTTCCCTCCTTGTTGCTTTTAATATTTTCTCTTTGCCATTTTCAATCAGTTTTTGTCCGTTTGATTAATGTTCCTGCTTGGATTTATCCTGTATGGGACTCTCTGCACTTCCTGGACTTGAGCATTTTCTTTCCAATTTTAGGGATGTTTTCAGCTATTCTCTCTTCAAATATTCTCAGGCCCTTTCCCTGTATTCTCTTTCTGGGCCCCTTATAATGCAAATATTGGTGTTTAATGTCCCAGGAGTCTCTCAGGATATCTTTTTTTTTTTTTCTTTAGTCAGTTCCGTAGCTTTGATTTCCATCAGTTTTAAAGCTCGCTTGTTCACTCTTTTGCCTCATTTATTCTGCTGTTGACTCCTCCTAGTTAGTGTATTTTTCATTTCAGCTATTGTACTGTTTGTCTCTATTCTCTGACTCTCTGGCTCTTTGTTAACCATTTCCTGTATCTTCTCAGCCTGCTGTAATTCTTTTTCTGAGATCTTGAACCATCTTTACTATCATCATTCCACTTCACTTAGCTTTGGAGGGAATTCTATCTTGGTTTTCATCTGGGTCTTACTTCGTTGCTGCCTCATTTTGTCTAATCCCACGTCTCAGGCTGCAGTTTTGTAGTTCCTCTTGCTTTCGTTGTCTGCCCGCTCGTGGGTGAGGCTGTTCCATGGTCTCATGCAGGCTCTGATGGGAGGGACTGGTGCCTGTTCCTGGTGGGTGAAGCTAAGCCATGTACCTCGGGTGGGCAGGGATGTGTTTGGAGGTGGCTGTGGGCTCGGGACTTCAGGCGGCCTGTCTGCGGTAGGTGGTGCTGAGTCCCCACTCTTGGTGGTTTGGCCTGGAGCCTAAACGCTGTTGTGTGGGGCCAGGTCTCGGTGCCAAAACAGCAACCTCTAGGAGAGCGGGCACTATATGCCCTGGGCTTCTACCACCAGTGTCCTTCCCCCTACGGTGAGCTGCAGCTTATTCCTGCCTCCCCAGGAAGACACTCCCGAGGCCTTCAGGTAAACTCTGTTCCAGGTGCCCATGGAGTCACTACTTTGCCCTGGTTCCTAGTGCTCATGAAACCTTGTGTGCACCCTCCCAAAGTGGAGTCTCTGTTTCCCCTGTGGCATTCCTGCTCTCAAGTCACACTTGGCTTCAAAATCCAAATGCTCTAGAGTTAATGCTTCAAGCATTTATCCCTGTACCTTTTCTGTTCTCAGATAACTCAGAAATGGTTGGATTAAGAATGTCAAACGTGGCCTTTAGGTAATCCTCAGTGCAGAAGGCCGCAGAGTTAAATTTGAAGGGAAAAATGGTTAAAAGATAAAGAAGTTCTGAAGCAGCAGGAAGAGCCGACACTTCTTATTTTAGGGAGCATGGAAATATTTTCAGAACCCTTTTTATCAATCAGGTGCCTGGGTATTTTCTGCACTCTCACCACATCCTGCCCGGTGTGGGCTGAAAGTGAAAATGAAAGCATTAGCCACTTAGACCGGTCTGACTCTTTACGACCCCTTGGACTGTAGCCCACCAGGCCCCTCTGTCCAAGGAATTCTCCAGGCAAAAATCCTGGAGTGGAAGCCATCCCATTCTCCATGGGATCTTCCCAACCCAGGGATTGAACCCAGGTCTCCTGCACTGCAGGTGAATTCTTTACCATCTGAGCCACCAGGCGTGGGCAGCAGGAAGGCAAATATAAAGGGAAATCTTAACACCCTTCCACGTTTGGAATCTCACGGCTGGAGGCCTCTCTGTATTTTCAGCTCCTAGTCTTTGCTTGACCCGTCTGGGCTCAGATCCTGTTCTTGCCACTTGTAGGCTGTGGGAAACTGGACAAATTACTTATCCTTTTGAAATCTGATTCTCAACTGTCTAGTGGAGGTGTTAACAGTGTCTGTCTTACAGAGCAGTTGTTATGAGTTTGCCCATAACAATACTTCCCACAGGCATGGTACACAGTCACTGCTGCCTGAACATCATCCCTCTCATTTTCATCACCATCTTCATCTTCATCCTTAAAAACTCTCATCCCTTCTTTCCCTCCTCTCAGCATCACTGGGTGGCAGAACAGGACCCACTGTCCTCCCATGACAATAATGTGAGGGTCCACCCCCACTGCCCTCCCCTCCCGCACTGATGTGGGTTCCCACCAGCTATTGCCTGAATTAGACACTAGCTCGGAAGTTAGCCAATGGCCTCCAGAACATCTCCACTCCAAATTCCTCCTACTCACCCCTTTCTTTTTCAAACTGACTCTGGTCACCCTGCTAAATGAATCCTCAGTGCTATGGCCATTTACGGTGGCTCACTGCCCCCACACATAGCTTCTACCCATCACTAGCTCCTTTGGAGCCCTTTTAAACTTCCTGGTTTGTCCCCGGCCCCATTTCTGTTTCATCTATGTAAATTCAGCTTCATGCCACTTTCTCCATGAAGCTTTCCCTGACTTTAACTCCCATATCTAATCCTGAATTTCTCTAACATTTTATAGCCTATTTCTCTCTTTCAAGAGCATGGTTAATCAGACACTACTATATTAACCTATTATCTATATGGGAGAGCAAACGAGCCTTGGCTCTATCTATGTGACTTTGGGGAAATGACTGAACGTCCCTGGGACTCAGTAGAACACACATAAAATGGAAGTAATTGTGTACACCTTGACTGGTCATATAAATGAGCAAATCTAAAAGAAGTCATGTTAACACAGTGCCAAGTTCATTTTAGGCATTTAATAAATAGCAGGTGAACCGCCCTGAGTTTGTGCATGTCTGGAAACCCTTCAAGGACAGGACTTTGTATTTCTTTGCAGGCTCATGTTGCCTAGAAAAATACTCTACTTGCTATATACCCTTAGTTTATGATTAATACCTACTCATTGAATGAATGAAATATGCTTATAACCACAAATCTTTTCTGTCTCAATGAATGTGTTTGCCATCCAGCTATCCTGGTATTGCATGGGTGTGTACATATGATGTGCAATTCCTCTAGTAAACCCAGCCTCTAAAATAATTAGAACTCTGTGAAGATCTAAGAATGGGGTCCCAATACCAGATTGTCACAAAGACTGAAATTCCATCATTAGGGAGATTTTCATGTGGGTGTGGGTTAAGCATTCAGTTCAGTTCAGTTCAGTTCAGTCACTCAGTCATGTCCGACTCTTTGCAACCCCATGAATCACAGCATGCCAGGCCTCCCTGTCTATCACTAACTCCCGGAGTTCACTGAGACTCGCGTCCATCGAGTCAGTGATGCCATCCAGCCATCTCATCCTTGGTCGTCCCCTTTTTCTCCTGACCCCAGTCCCTCCCAGCATTAAAGTCTTTTTCAATGAGTCAACTCTTTGCGTGAGGTGGCCAAAGTACTGGAGTTTCAGCTTTAGCATCATTCCTTCAAAGAAATCCCAGGGCTGATCTCCTCCAGAATAGACTGGTTGGATCTCCTTGCAGTCCAAGGGACTCTCAAGAGTCTTCTCCAACACCACAGTTCAAAAGCATCAATTCTTCGGCGCTCAGCCTTCTTCACAGTCCAACTCTCACATCCATACATGACCACTGGAAAAACCATAACCTTGACTAGATGGACCTTAGTCGGCAAAGTAATATCTCTGCTTTTGAATATGCTATCTAGGTTGGTCGTAACTTTTCTTCCAAGGAGTAAGCGTCTTCTAATTTCATGGCTGCAGTCACCATCTGCAGTGATTTTGGAGCCCAAAACAATAAAGTCTGACACTGTTTCCACTGTTTCCCCATCTATTTCCCATGGAGTGATGGGACCGGATGCCATGATCTTGGTTTTCTGAATGTTGAGCTTTAAGCCAACCTTTTCGCTCTCCTCTTTCACTTTCATCAAGAGGCTTTTGAGTTCCTCTTCACTTTCTGACATAAGGGTGGTATCATCTGCCTATCTGAGGTTATTGATATTTCTCCCGGCAANCACTGTTTCCCCATCTATTTCCCATGAAGTGATGGGACCGGATGCCATGATCTTCGTTTTCTGAATGTTGAGCTTTAAGCCAACCTTTTCACTCTCCTCTTTCACTCTCATCAAGAGGCTTTTTAGCTCCTCTTCACTTTCTGCCATAAGGGTGGTGTCATCTGCACATCTGAGGTTATTGATATTTCTCCTGGCAATCTTGATTCCAGCTTGTGTTTCTTCCAGTCCAGCGTTTCTCATGATGTACTCTGCATAGAAGTTAAATAAGCAGGGAGACAATATACAGCCTTGACATACTCCTTTTCCTATTTGGAACCAGTCTGTTGTTCCATGTCCCGTTCTAACTGTTTTCTTCCTGACCTGCATACAGATTTCTCAAGAGGCAGGTCACTTTGGTTGACTTTTGGTTCTAAGGTGTGTAATTAAGTTGCTCTTTCCAAAAGAGCAACACGTGCAGAATTATTTACATGGGAGTAATCTCTGTAAAAAACGATGAAGGATGAGAAGTATTATGTATGTGTGCACACGTGTTGTTCAGTCATGTCTGACTCTTTGTGACCCATGGACTAGAACCTGCCAGGCTGTCTGGCATGGGACTCTCCAGCCAAAAATTCTGGAGTGAGTTTCCATCTCCCTCTCCTATATATATATTTTTTATGTTTGTGTATCTGAGAAGTGGTAAGTTTTATAAGAAACTGAAAATAGTTATCTTTGGTTGGGGAGAACTGCAGCAATGGGAGCCACAGGAGGAAAGGACACTTTGTATCATTTCATTTTCTAATATGAAATTTTAAATTTCAAAATGCAGTTATTAAACCCCGAATTCGGCTCACATCCATACTGAGTAAAGCAATAAACATGGACTCAAAAATGCAAGAAAATTTAAAGGCAGTATGTGCATATGGTAAAGTCAAATAGTAACAGTGTGGAGTGAAAGTGAGTCTCTTACTTCCGACTCCCAGTCCTTCAGTGCCACCAGTGTTTTGTGTAGCTTACCAGAGATGGGCTGTGGCTATACAAGTGTGTGTACATGTACATACACATGCCGTCCCTTTGTGAAAATCAAGTATGAACTGACTTAAACACTTTTCTGAAATATGCCTTTTTACTTAATAAATTTTGGAGATTGTTCTACAATGATGTACAATCTACATCAATACATACAGGTATACTTTGTTTTTAAATAGGCTGTATAGTTTTAACATATAAGTATTCTATATCTTTGCACAAAGATATATTACATATATTATTTTTGCACATGTATATACAATGTATTTGTGGTAAGTGTGATAGTATGTGTGTACTTACTGTGGAATTGTTGTGCTAAGGATATACATGTTAACATTTTTATGTATTGTCTAATAGAGCTCTAGAATCAACTTATCAAAAAATATCCTTTTGAGATTGTGCTTGGAAGTACTTCTTGGAAGGCACATCTAGTGGTAATGACCTTCCTCGACTTTAGATTGTCTGAGAAAGTCTTTCTCTCTGCTTCATTTCTGGTGAACAGCTTTTCACCACAGACAGTGTTGTTGATTGTCAGGTTTCGCTCAGCACTTTGAATTATATCACTCCGCTCTTTCTTGGCCTGTAAGGTTTTCACTGAGAAATCTGCTTAATTATAGTATGGAGGTTCCCTTGTAAGTTTCAAGCTTCTTTTCTCTTGCCCTTTTAAAGATTGTCTTCTATAGTTTTATTATGGCATGTCGTGAAGACGATCTCTGAGTTTGACCAATGAATTTCCAAATTTTCCCTCAGATTTGGGGAATTCTCCTGTTCTCAGATTCTCAGCTGTTATTTCCTCAATAAGCTTTCTACCCCTTTCTCCCTCTGGAATGCCAATAATTTGCAATTTTTTCCTCTGATTGTATCCATACATCATGTAGGATTTCACTATTCTTTTTCACTTTTTCTTCATTTTCTTCTGACTGAATAGTCTCCAAATTCCCATCATTTATCTCACAGATTCTTTCTTCTGCTTGACACATTCTGATATGCTGTTTTTCATTTCATTCATTGTAGTTTTCTACTTCAGAATTTATTTGGTCCTTTATGGTTTCTCTTTGTTAAACTGTTTATTCATGTTTTCTTGATTTCATCAAAATTGTTTTTAGCTGAGCTTCCTTACAACAGTTATTTTTAACTCTTTCTCATGTAACACAGATCTCCACGTCTTTGGGATCAATTGAAGATTATCATAATCCTTTAGTAGTGTCATCTTTTCTTAAAAGTTTTGCTTTGTTGCCTTTGTATTTGAAGAAGCAGTCACTTCC
This sequence comes from Oreotragus oreotragus, assembly GCA_006410675.1. NCBI lineage: Eukaryota > Metazoa > Chordata > Mammalia > Artiodactyla > Bovidae > Oreotragus > Oreotragus oreotragus. The sequence continues at coordinate 85,282 of SJYX01005434.1, forward strand.
TTTAGTCTTCAATAACTGCTTCAGGAGAGAAGTAACTCGAGTCATCCCTGTGAGATTCTGAGGCTTCCTTTGATTAGCCATGGGTAAGTCTGCTCCACAGTCCTTGCTCTCTTATAGCAGATTTCTTAAGCTTGTATGTCTTCTCTCGATTCTGCAATGCAGAGAGCTAGATGCTGAGAACTCCCTTCTGCTTGCCCAAGAGTGGGGCTAAAGCTCGTTTGTGGTCTCTCTCTGGCCTGCAGATTCAGGCTGGCTTTTTTTTTTTTTTCATGTTCACTAGCAGTCTGCTTGCTCTCAGGAGTGCAGGCACGGAGCTGGCCATAGGATGGTGCGTGTGTGAGAGGCACTGGAGCACTGCTGGTTCCCATGGGCCAGTCGTGGAGATCCAAGGGTAAGGTGTCCCCTGTGAGCGAGCTTCTCGATGGGACCGTGAGTTAGGACCCATGCATGTGCTTGCATGCGTGCTATTGTGTCTGATTCTTTGCCACCCTATGGACTGCAGCCCACCAGGATCCTCTGTCCATGGAATTTTTCAGGCAAGAACACTGGGGTGGGTTGCCATTTCCTACCCCATGGGATCTTCCTGGCCCAGGGACTGAACCCACAACTCCTGCATTGGCAGGTGGGTTCTTTACCACTGTGCCACCTGGGAGACCCCAGGAGGACCCTTGGAGGGCTTTAAAGGGTCAAAGAGCCTCTCTGCTGTTCTCAAACCAACTTTTCACTTCCCTGCCATGCAGCTCATGAGTCTGTCATCTGGAGGAGGCAGGAGAGAAATGGATCCTTTTGGCAACTTCCCATGCAATTGGAAAAGCTGGGAACAAACTCACTCACACTTTCCCATCCAGGAGAAACCACAGGCTGAGGAGGTCTCTCTTGGCCCTGAACTGTGCCACCTTGGGGGAAGGGTAACGAGGGTAAAATCAAACTCTTCCTCTTCAAAACCTAAGCTCAGTTACTGCTCCAAAAGTGTGCTGAAAATGCTCCACTGGAAACACAGACTTCCACAAAGGCGCTCTTGTCTGTGGGTGACTAAGACAGTACTGTCCAGGGGTTTCCACACTGCAGCAGCTTCACAGCCACTGCAGGGTCCAAGCCAGGACCTAGGTCTGCATGCCTATTAGCCAGTCCATGGGCAGGAGAGATTCCTACCAGGCTGCCTGGAGTGTGGTGTTGGATCCCAAAGCTCTCACCAAGTCAGCTGTGTCTGTAGATGGATGCCAAATTGTTTGGGTTGGGTGACACAAACAAGGGAAAACTTACTCAGCCAGGTTGATGCCACTTCCAAAGTTGCTTGTCTTTTGTGAAAGCAGCTAGGAGAAATAAGCTTTCAGTAGTCTCTTCTCTGTGGTCAGATTTTCGCTTTCTCTTAGCTTTGTCCTTGTTCTTCAGGCACAGCTGAAGGCTAGAAGTTCAAGATCGAGGTGTTGGAAAGTTTGGTTTTTCCTGAGGACCACAGGGGAGGGATCTGTTCTGGGCCTCTCTCTTTGGCTTAGAGATGGCTGCCCTCTCACTTCCTCACCATATGCTTTCTGAGTACTTGAAATTCCACATATTCTTAAAACTAGCTAACAAACACTGGTATTTCTTATCCTGGCAGTTTCAATATATTAATTTTTTTAGCTGCTGGAATCCTAATGAACAAAAATGAAATTATAGCCAACTGACAAGGCCAATGTGTTGACTCCCTTGGGCACCTGCTTAAGGGATCGCCTCAGGGCCTCTGATGACCCAAACAGCTGTATTCTTTAGTCCCTAGGCTAAAGTTGTTCAGGCTGCAAACAAGCCTTGCAAATAGTAATAAAATGTGAATGCTTACTACTTTGCAAGTGATCTCTCTCTCTATGCTTCAAACACATGAGCAGACCTGTTTACTCTGGTTTTCATTCTTTTGGGAATGCTCTTGGGCATGGTACGGTACTACTGTAACCTGGGTCTGTGCCTCTTAGTCACTGGAGTGTGAACATCTGTCTTTCTCATCAGAGGACCTCTAATACACAGCACAGAGCCTGCTCCTCAGGAGGTTATGCATAACTAAACAGGGTAGTAAATTAAGACGGACTTTTTCCCTCTCTCCTTTTTCCTATGCCCCATGGGGAGATATACTGAGCTAATAAGAGGAAAGGTAGAGTGTGGCAAATGCAGTATTTCTCTATAAATAAGAATACTAGAAGACAGATGTTACTGATGGTACTGAAATACTTACCACAATAAATACCCAGAAATACCACAAAAATATAAGTTTCAATGCATATATATAGACATAGTTAATTTGAGAACCTCAGTGCTATTTATTTCTATTGCAGCTAGACACAAAATACTCAGATATAAAACAAATGATACATATTTTACAAAGGTGAAAATATAAAGATGACTATAGATTTATGTTTGCAAACAATTTTACTTCAAACCTGTAAAAAACCTAACAGTTTATCAGACTTTGACACAGCTATCTTAGAATTACAGTGGACAAAATTGATGAAATCCTAATCAGTAACCTATAGCAACTGATTATTCTAATTAAAACTAGTATGACCTTCAACTATTCTAAGTACTGCTGCTACAATTTTCTATTTCTAAAAACTTTTATTTTGGGAGAACAAAACTGACCTTAATGCTATTTTGAGAAAGAGAATAAACATTAAATCTTCAATCTCAACTTTTAAAGCTTAGAGCTCTTTAAGTATTTCTGCTAATCTTAAACTACTTTTGGTTCAGTGCTAACTTTTGAACTCTTAGTCAGTGTGATTTAAGGTCTTTTTTCTTTTTGTCCAGATAGTGCTCGTGTTTTTTGTCTCTATACCAAAGCAGTAAGGCGAGAAAGGTTTTCCATTTTCAGGTCATATACTATCTATCCACTTTAGAATGTAGGGACTGAAACCACGCCAACAATCCTACCAACAGGAAATTAAGGCTGCCATGGTTTTCCTTTCTATTTAAACCATAACATAAGATTAGCAGTGTTATTGCCTACAAGTGTTGAATGTATAAGCATTTACGCTTAAGTCACAGGACATCAATATTGCCATTTCTGTGTGTGTTTCAATTTCAGTTACTAAAACACTTTTCACAATTACCTTTGATAAGTTTGAAAATGAAGTCAGAAAACACTACACAAAAGCTGAAACTGGGTGACTCTGCTACAGGTGAATGATGCCTGGAGGGACAAGAGTGGTGTTCTGGTGTCTGGTCAGTACTGGTGCACTGTGCCCCCAGCCCTGCCGAGTGCAGGGCGCCCTCCAGCCAGCACGACACAGGTGCGGGCACTTCAGTGCCCCAGAGGGCCTGGCCTGCTTGACTAGGCGAAATGTGTGGCTTTGCAAGAACTGCCAGGTGCCAGTTTGAAGTACATCATTCTCTGAGGCGAGCCCTTCTAGATATGTAAAGAGAAAAATCACATAACCTAGTCTGCAAGAGTTTCTAAAATCCTTTCCTAGTATGAATGTGAACCAGGCCTTGCAGAGTACATTTGCTAGTGTTAGCACCATAATTAAGCCTGAATTGAGGTAAAGATACACTCGCACACTTTGGGTAGAAATTACAACAGCAATTTTGAATGGGGTATTTACAGCAGTGTCCTTTCTGATTACTAAAAAAGCTGTTTGAAAAGCCACTTGATCCCAAGAGTGTGTGTGTGTGTGTGTATAACACACAAATATATATTGAAATTGATAAGTTACAAAGCTAGGTATAAGCGTAATGAAACAGAACTCATTTTTGAAATTTGAACTATATCATTTTTGGCTTGATGAAGTCAAAGATTTTGATTAAATACTCTGAGCCAATATCACAGAGCCAGTGTATCAGATAGCAATGCCCAGAAACTCTGCTTCTCAGAGTATAGTTAAGCTTACTGTAGATGCTACCCAGTCAACATTCAGCCTCTTCCTCCATTTAATTTAAAAAAATAAAAAGGTAAGTGGCTTCTCTCTTGCCCAACTATTTAGGTAGAAAAACCTCTCTGAGACTTGTATTTTCATTTACAAAAAGGAATAGAGAGGAACGGGGAGAAAAGACCCTAAAACCTGGTTAAAATTTTGAAGAAGTATGATATATTTCAGCAAATGAAAACCAAGTTTAGCTAAGGGATAACTGGACAAAAATGAATAACTTTAAAAATAGCTTTTCCCTTCCACATTACTTAACATATAGGTAAATAAGTCTTAAATTTATTTTCTAGCTTGTGGGGATACAATACAGACTGATTTTTCAGAGGAGAATAATTACCATTATTTATTAAATAAGACAGACCCCTGGAGTTTGAACACGAATTCAGTCTCCAGGCAGAGATGGTCTTGGTGCTCAGGCAGGGGCACTAAGACCAACGCTTATGGCTCAGGAAGAAGCTGGTCATGCCATCTGACCAGGATTCCTCAAAGACACTCAGCAGCAGTATTTTCAGCTGACTCTGAGATTCAGATAAGAACAGGAGTAACTTTCCCCTGGAGCCTACAGAAACATTTTAGGGAAACAGTTTAACATTTGTTCTCAACTTAAATACTGCAGATCATTCTCCAGAAAACTCATGTAAACAGCCATTCTTCTTTCATAAGTCTGCTGGCGCCAACTGCACCCACTGGTAATATACATGGAGGTGTAACTTAGCTATGTTCACAAGAATACTATTTAACATATAAGGTCTTTCAGTTCCCTGTCAGTCAGTTCATTCACTTCCATGATCTTCTCTAAGTGCTCCATATATCGGCTATGGTCCTGCAAAAAGTGAGGAATCCTCATGTTTTCAGTAACTGCCAATCCTTTTAGGCGATCCACATCTTCATAAGAGACCTGAAAAAAGATGCGTTAATTTTTAAATGTAACTACCAGTTAAATTTTGAAGGGCAATTTCTTCCCTTGGTCTTAGTGAAGTTTGAAGTAGGTAAACTGTTTTTAAATTAATACCTGGAAAATAAAACTTTACTGTGTGGATGCATACCATCACCATATTTTGAAAAGTCAGTATGTGATTTAACAATCTATCTTGGATTTATAGTTTGTCTAGAAATTAAACAACTAAACAAATCTCCTGCCTAAATCTAAAAGAACTGAGAAAATAGAATGTAAATGCTGTATTAATATATTAGGAAAATCAGCACAATTGTATATTAAATTTTTTCTATTTAGTTTGAGAAATATAATTTGTTTTGTTAAATTCTCTTGCTTTGAAATTTTTAAGTATTTTAAAAATTTTCACATCTCTGTCATCATTTGAGGAAGAAGCCAGTCTTTCACAGGAACTATATTAAGCTTAGGGGTAAAAACTTTAAGTTCTATAAATTATCTGTGCAATGTGAAATTCCAAAACATGGTCTGCTGCTGCTAAGTCACTTCAGTCGTGTCCGACTCTGTGTGACCCCATAGATGGCAGCCCACCAGGCTCCCCCATCCCTGGGATTCTCCAGGCAAGAACACTGGAGTGGGTTGCCATTTCCTTCTCCAATGCATGAAAGAGAAAAGTGAAAGTGAAGTCGCTCAGTCTGTCCGACTGTTAGCGACCCCATGGACTGCAGCCCACCAGGCTACTCCGTCCATTGGATTTTCCAGGCAAGAGTACTGGAGTGGGGTGCCATTGCCTTCCCCGAAAACATGGTTTAAGTACTATTATCTTCTGATCAACACTCAATTATTTTATTGAGTATTTATGTCACTAACTATAGTGGGTGATAAGAAATAGGTTTGGTGTTGATACTGATGTAGTTTTATCTTAAATCATTCTGAGTTTAATGAGACTAATGGTGGGAAATAAGGTTCTCATTTTAAGAAAAAGAAGATACACACATGGAAAGCACCTTGTGGTGTCTGATTTGAATTAGAATATCCTTATGATTTAAAACAAATATACAGTTTGCTCATTGAAAAGGTCTAGAAGTATCAGCACCCCAGAAGTGATGTACACACCTTGCGCTGAGATCTTGTTTTCTAAATATCACTTCCCACTAAGAAGGATCAAGACTTCCTTGAAGAAATATCTAAGGTGAGCCCAGAATATACCACTTTGCTGGGAAACATGCAGGCATGTTTTAAAAGCATAAGAGCAGTCATTGGAAGAGCTGAAGAAAAGGGAGCAGTGAAATGCAACAGAATTCAAAGGTCTCTGTTTTGCTACTACCCGTGTAGTAACTGATTTGGGCAAAAGTCATCAAGAGATGTTAAAATCACTTCTAGAAAGGTTAGAGAATAGTACCTTTAAAGTTATCACCCCACAAATTACTTACTAATGCAATGGTGAAAAGGTACCTTTACAAAAAGAGAAATCTGGCAGGAACTAACTTACCCGGGTAATTAAACACAGGTAAGGTAAAGTCGCTCAGTCGTGTCTGACTCTTTGCGACCCCATGGGCTGTAGCCTACCAGGCTCCTCTCTGTCCATGGGATTTTCCAGGCAATAGTCCTGGAGTGGATTGCCATTCCCTTCTCCAGTGGATCTTCCCGACCCAGGGATTGAACCTGGGTCTCCCACATTGTAGACAGACGCTTAACCGTCTGAGCCACCAGAGAAGTCCTAATTACACACAGTGTCACTAATAATGGGACAAAATAATACATGCTGCCTGATGTGACACACTGGGAGACACATGACTCATTTAAGCAGTATTTCTTGGCAAACATGTTTAACCCGAAGCTAATTATAAGAAATGGCGATGGCACCCCACTCCAGTACTCTTGCCTGGAAAATCAAACAATCTGATAGTCCAGATTCTAGGAATTCTCAAGGAAATTGTCCTGAATTCTTAAAAATGTCACAAAAAAGAAAAAGCCTAGGGTAAGGGGGACTTTATAAATTAAGAGTTTAAAGAGAACAACTAAATGCAAGGCATAACTCTTGACTGGATTTAGCGTCATGAAAAAGCTACAAGGGACATTTTAGGGATGATCTGGAGAATATGAAGGGACTGTTTTTTCAGGCATTATATGGAATCAATGATAAATTTCTTTAGAAAATCATATGGTCACGTCAGAATATCCTTGTTCTTGGGAGATCATGCTAACACATGCAGATGAATAGAGTTATACCTGCAGCTCGCTTTAAAGTATCGTAGAAAAATATGCATATAAAAATAATTCCAAATTTCCTTTTTTTACTGTCCACAAAGAAACACTGCAACTTGGTTCTGTGACAGAACCCCATTTCTTCCCTCTTATCATCACATAAGGAATATGATTTTATAGTTAAAGAGTTTCAGCTTGAGACCTATTTAATCATGAAATGAGCTGGAGGAAATGCTGACCTGGTATGTCTGGGTGTGCTGTTGGTTCTCACTCACCTTCCCCAGGGTGGTCAGAAGATGGAAGTCAATGGTCTCTCTATAGCGGAGGATTTGCAGGATACCATCCAAGTATACCTGGTCTTTACTGAAACACCCTGGAGGAACCAAAATAGTGTTTACTTCTGATTAAAGAAGCTAAGTAACTAGATACCAGCCCATTCACTTTACTAGAGGAATCAGTCCTGTGTATAACAAAAAAAGGGGTGGAGCAAAATTAGAAATTTAACTATCACCGTAACATAGAATGTAAGGTGCAAGGTCTTGAGTACTACCACAAATGAGTGCAGCCGAGTAGCTTCCTTTAAGAATTCCTTTTCCCTGGCTCCCCATCATCAAAACAGCATTTTCCCCTAAAGAAACACTAATAATTTAAAATACATGATTCATAATTATCCCACCCACTCTCTGATCCTAAACTTAACTCCCATGATACACTGAAGCCATCTGGGTGGGGAAAGTAAGCTGTAGAACAGATTTCAGAAATCCCTTTGTTGTTTTTTAAATAGTACCCTTTACTCTACTAAAATTAACTGTAGATGATTTTGATTCTACTCCTTCCCCCAATGAAACCAAAAACTAGAACTGAATTTGTAAAGAATATGTAATATGAAAACCAGGATGAGATCTGAGCCTAGATAAAAGATGGTGTTCTACTTACAAAGAAAACCTTTCTCCCATCATGACATAACTTGTATACATTTTTAAAAATTTTGCTCTAGGTTTAAATGGACTAGAAGGAACTAGAATTTTACCAAATGGAGAATCCTATATTAAGAAATTCAAGAGTTCCCAAGATGATGGGCTAGGAAGACCCTAAGCACAGCTCCTCTCAGAGGCATTCCAAGACTACACAATTCACAGAGCAAGTGTCAGTGGGGAAGACCAAAGCCTACCAGGAAATACTGCTACACGAAAGAGGCGGAGGGGGAGCCACAGCTAGGTGGGCAGGAGGCGGAATCGCAGTGCGGTGAGAGGCCGACGGACGGAGACTAACGGCAGGGAGAGAGGCCTTACAAGGAGCAGGGGAAGAAGCCGGACATCGCCCTCCCCAGCCCAGGCGTCCTGTATGGGGAAGACCAGACCCCAGAGTGTTTGGCTTTGAAGGTCAGAGGGGCTTACTCTGGAGAGATCCAGACACCGTGGAAGAGAAAGACTCCACTTTTAAAGGAAAAGGTGCCCATGAGACTTCACATGCTGAGAGGCAGAGAAGGAGCAGTGATTGAAAGGAGCCTGGTCAGAACTACCGTCGGTCCTAAGAAACCTCCCACTGGGGACGGCCACTTTGGGGAGCTGGCTCTACCATCTCAGGACTGGTGCTGCGAAGCGCTGTTCTGGAATCCTCCCGGCAGCGTATAGCCTTGTGACCAGGTCCCAGGCCCACCCGACTCACCAGCCTGAAGGCACCAATATTGGGTCATCTCGGACCAAGCAACAAGCCAGGCAGAAATAAATCCCAGCCACAGGCAGACACACACAAGCCCTGGGACAATGGCAGTTTCCTATGCCAGGGCTCAGCCCAGCCCGCAGCAGCTGGGAGCAGTCCTGACACCTGGTGGGCCTCAGCCACCAGCAGGACAGCAGCTCGAGACACTCTGGGCATCTTGGCCAGCATGCAGGAGGCGGAATCGCAGTGCGGTGAGAGGCCGACGGACGGAGACTAACGGCAGGGAGAGAGGCCTTACAAGGAGCAGGGGAAGAAGCCGGACATCGCCCTCCCCAGCCCAGGCGTCCTGTATGGGGAAGACCAGACCCCAGAGTGTTTGGCTTTGAAGGTCAGAGGGGCTTACTCTGGAGAGATCCAGACACCGTGGAAGAGAAAGACTCCACTTTTAAAGGAAAAGGTGCCCATGAGACTTCACATGCTGAGAGGCAGAGAAGGAGCAGTGATTGAAAGGAGCCTGGTCAGAACTACCGTCGGTCCTAAGAAACCTCCCACTGGGGACGGCCACTTTGGGGAGCTGGCTCTACCATCTCAGGACTGGTGCTGCGAAGCGCTGTTCTGGAATCCTCCCGGCAGCGTATAGCCTTGTGACCAGGTCCCAGGCCCACCCTACTCACCAGCCTGAAGGCACCAATATTGGGTCATCTCGGACCAAGCAACAAGCCAGGCAGAAATAAATCCCAGCCACAGGCAGACACACACAAGCCCTGGGACAATGGCAGTTTCCTATGCCAGGGCTCAGCCCAGCCCGCAGCAGCTGGGAGCAGTCCTGACACCTGGTGGGCCTCAGCCACCAGCAGGACAGCAGCTCGAGACACTCTGGGCATCTTGGCCAGCACTGCAGGTCAGGCCCCACTTACCAGCGAGCCAACAAAAGCGTCAGGACACAACAGACCAACTCCCAACTGTGTCAAAGGCCAGTGAGCCCACTGGGAGTTTCACTTCCAACATCATGCCCAACCACCTGTGTCAGGAACCCGCCCACATTGCTGGCTCAGCAATCTGACAAAACTCAGAAATCCCAGGAACTAAATAAACAATTCTGCATGTTGCTAGTNAAGCGTCAGGACACAACAGACCAACTCCCAACTGTGTCAAAGGCCAGTGAGCCCACTGGGAGTTTCACCTCCAACATCATACCCAACCACCTGTGTCAGGAACCCGCCCACATTGCTGGCTCAGCAATCTGACAAAACTCAGAAATCCCAGGAACTAAATAAACAATTCTGCATGTTGCTAGTCACACATTAAATTAGAAAAAAGCAAAAAGGAGTAAACTTACATCTGAATATAAATAAGCAGATGCACAGTGAAATGTAAGTCGACTACATTCACAAGCACTTAGGAGTTAAAGGGTACCTGGCGTCCACAAGTGTCCCAGAGTAGGTATAAGAAATGGAATACATAACAGGGGAGATTTCCCAGAAGCCAGTATCAGGAGGTCAATTTTCATCACATCTTCTTAGACACAACATGTTCCAGAAAATGCAGACGATATACTCCTTACTGGAGAACTGCAAATCGAAACGACAAGGTGTATCCCCCTAGCAGTAGCAGAATGGACATCACCAAATATCTGCACAGGATAAATGCTAGAGAGGGGCATCCTTGGAGTGGCAGGCAATGGAAACTGGTAACAGACACTGCAGAGCAGGATGGAGGTTTCTCAGGGAAAGAGAGAGTCACCTGATGATCAAGCAGGAGCTCTCCTGGCCAGTAAGGGACAAAACCACAGTGCTTCGCAATGCTTCAAGACGCATGCACCCCATCCGTGACTGCCACACGGTTTACAGCAGCCAGGACAGAAAAGCAACAAAGTGTCCATCAAGAGAGGCAGGAATATAGAAGCTTAGATACACACACACAAATGGATACTACTCCTCATGAACGAGAAGTGGAATAATGTCATTTGGGACCACACGACTGGACCTGCAGAACATTATACTGCATGACCAAAATCAGAGAAAGACACATTCTATGATAACACTTAGAGGTGGAAACTAAGATTTAGCAAAAAAAAAAAAAAAAAAAAGTTTGAGAGATTCACAGAGGGGAAAAAAAAACCATACAGTGCCCCCAAGAGAAGGTACATGAGCAGGGAATTTCATTAGGTCATTAGGATTTAACCGGTACTCATTTATACATTTGAATAGATCATCAAAAAGGACCTAGTGTATAGCACAGGCTTCCCTGGTGGCTCAGATGGCAAAGAATCCGTCTGAAATGCGGGAGACCTGGGTTCGATGCCTGGTTCAGGAAGATCCCCTGGAGGAGGACATGGCAGCCCACTCCAGTATTCTTGCCTGGAGAATCCCAAGGATAGAGGGCCTGGTGGGCTACAGGGTCACAGAGAGTCAGACACGACTGAGCAAGTAAGCAGTTACAGCACAGGAAAGCAGACCCAAAATCTTAACAACTATGGGGAAAGAAGCCTAAAAAGAGTAGATCTCTATCTGAAACTGAACCATGTGGGTGCACAGGAAAAATAAAAGCGCCACTGTAAATAAGCTGTATTTCAGTATCAGCTAAAACCTAAAAAAAAGCGTACCCTCGTCCAGGGGTTCCTTGCAGTCTGGTGATTACACACCCACATGGTCAGAGCAGGCTTGTGTGCCGGGGCTGGCAGAGGGCTGAAGGAGTTGCGAAGGCTGTGCCAGAAAATGACCTTGCTTGTAGTGTAGTGCCTGATCCTCCTGAGATGAGCACAATCTCCAGATCCAGCGGGCACATCCCACAGCCAACTGTTGGCTACGCCCACCAACACAGGTGGACTCTGTGGGCCAGGTGAGCTTTGAGAGGCACCTGGCCGCCGCCTCTGCCGACGGCTTCCCTGTCTCTAGCCTCCCTCATTAGAGACGCCCAGAGTATGGACACAGCACCCTGCACAGAGATCTTCGAGGGCTTGGCATTCCCCTGGGCCAAAAGGAGAAGGGAGAGGAAAGAAACACACACAAGCGCTGGGCTGTGTGTTTCGCCACATGCCACTCTCATTCACAACCCGGCGGGCGCGGGGAGGAGGAACTTGCCGAGTGACTCTGGCTGCCTGAGTCAGGCATGAAGAAAGCCTGCCGCCTGGTGGCTCTTTCTCGTAACTACACCGTTAATACAGGCACTGAGGAGTACAGCATGTACGCAAGGACTGTGAGAGGGGAACGCACACCTGCCATCCAGAGATGTCCCGGCGAAGGTGTGAGAAACAGAATTCAGAGGAAGGCAGACTTCCCAGAAGCCAATTTCAAGAGGCCAATTTTCATTAAACCCTCTTATACATAAAAACTGTCCCACCAAAACACATAAGTACCACTCCTCAGTGGAGAACTGCAAATCTATAAAGTACAAAGACCTGGATCCCCTGGCAGTCAGCAGAATGGCCATCACCGAATGATTACACACGATCGATGCCGGAGCCCTCTGCCTCGACACACAGGGCCCTCCTACGATGTGGCGGGGAATGGACACTGCTGACAGACATCAGCAGAACGGAGGCTTCTTAGGGAAAGAAATAGAGTCACCTGATAATCGAGCAACTGCACTCCTCGTCAGTAAAGGGACAAAACCACAATGCATAAAGATCTGTGCACCCCACCCTTGACTGCGGCACGGTTTACAGCAGCCAGGTCAGAAAAGCAACAAAAATGTCCATCACGAGCAGCTGGGATATAGAAGCTCAGGTACAAACACACAGAGGAATATTATTTCTCCCAAGAAAGAAATGGAATAATGCCATTTGGAGACACATGGCTGGACCAGCAGAACATAACCGGAGGGAAAAAAAAATGCAGTATGATAACACTTAGAGGTGAAAATTCAGATTTATCAAGATAAGAGCAGCTTAACAAAAGAGACTTACACAGAAAAAGAAAAAATATGGTGCCCCAAAAAAGAAGGTGCAGGAGCAGGGAATTCATTAGGTCATTGAGATTAAAAGGTACCCAGTTATAGGTTTGAAATATATCCTCAAAGAGGACCTAGTGCACAGCACAGGGAATCCGACTCCAAACCCTAACAAATCGTGGAAAAGAAGCCTAAAAGGAGTAGATCTCTAAATATCTGAATCTGAACCACGTGGGTGCACAGGGAAAATAAACATGACACTGTAAATCAGCTATACTTCAATATAAACTAAAAAATAAGAAATAAAATGCCTCGGGGTCCCGGTGGATACACATCCACGTGGTCAGAACAGGCTTGTGTCCGAAGGCAGGGCTGGCAGAGGGCTGAAGGAAACGGGAAGGCTGTGCCAGCAAATGACCTGGCTTGGAGCTATAGTTCCTGGTCCTCTCTGAATGGGACCACAATCTATAGATCCAGCGGGCACATCCCACAGCCTGTTTAAGGCAGGTGGATTCCGTGGACTGGAGAGCTCTGAAAATTCGCCCGGTCTCCTCTTCCGCTGATGGGTTCCCTATCTCTAGCCTCCTTCCTTAGAGTTGCCCCAAGTGTGGCTTACACATGCACAGGTATCTTCGAAGGTTTGGATTCATGCAGGGCAGTAGAAGGGAGAGGAAAGAAACACAGACAAGCCCTGGGCTCTGTGTTTTGTCACATTCCACTCTCATTCACAACCCAAGGTGAAGGTGAAGGTGAAGTCGCTCAGTCGTGTCCGACTCTTTGCGACCCCGTGGACTGTAACCTACTAGGCTTTCTCCGTCCATGGGATTCTCCAGGGGATCTTTCCGACCCAGGGATCGAACCCGGGTCTCCCACATTGGAGGCAGACGCTTTAACCGCTGAGCCACCAGGGAAGCCCAAGGAGGCGGCGGGTGGGGGGTGAAAAACTTGCAGAACGACTCTCGGTGTCTGAGTCTGAAGAAAGCCTGCCCCCTGGTGGCCATTCCCGTAACTACACCCATAAAACTGGCACTGAGGAGTACACCGTGGATGCAAGGACTGGGAGGTAGGAAGCATGCCTGCCATCCAGAAATGTCCCGGCGTAGGTATGAGAAACGGAATTCACGGGAGGCCAGGCTTCCAAGAGGCCAATTTCAGGAGGTGAATTTTCATCACGCCCTCTTATACACAAAAAGTTTCCCAGGAAAACACACATCATATTGCTCCCTACCAGAGAATTGTAAATCAAAAGAAGTGTATTCCCTGACTGGCAACAAAATTCCCATCACTGGACGATTACACATGATAGATGATGGAGAGGGGCCTGCACAAAAAAGAATGCTTGTACAATGTGGCAGGAAATGGAAACTGCTAACAGACAGACATCAACAGAACAGGATTGAGGTTTCTCAGGGAAAGAAATACAGTCATCTGACAATTGAGCAATTGTACTCCTGGCTGGTAGAGGGACAAAACCACAATGCATAAAGATACACGCACCCCAACCTTGACTGCCGCATAGTTTAAAACAGCCCGGTCAGAAAAGCAATAAAAATGTTCATCACTAGAGGCAGGGATATAGAAGCTTAGGTACAAACACACGGAGGAATACTACTCCTCCTGAAAAAACAATGGAATAATTCCATTTGGGGACATATGGCTGGACCTGCAGAACATATACTTAGAGAAAGACATATATTCTATAACACTTAGAGGTGAAAAGTAAGATTTAGCAAAAAAAAAAAAAAAAAGAACTTGAGAATATATAAGAGGCTGACAAAGGAAAAAAAAAATCCATACGATGCCCAAAAAGAGAAGGTGCAGGAGCAAGGAATTCCATTAGGTCACTGGAATTAACAGTAACTGTTTATACATTTGAAACAGATCAATAAAAAGGACCTGGTGTATAGCACAGGGAACAGGATGAAAGAAACACTGACAATTCTATGGGAAAAGAAGCCTAATAAGAGTTGATCTCTATCTTTCTGATACTGAACCATGTGTGTGCACAGTTAAAATCAATGGGACACTGTAAATCATTTATACTACAGTATCAACAAAAACTTAAGATTAAAAAGACAATGCCTGCCCTCTTCCACAGGACCCTCAGCATCCCAGTAGACACACATTCACAGGGTGAAAGCAGGCCGTTGTCTCACGCCAGGGCTGGCAGAGGGCTGAAGGATCTGGGAAGGCTGTGCCAGCAAATGACCTTGCCTTGAACGTGGAGCGCCCTGTTCCCTTTGGATGGGAGCACAATCTCCAGATCCAGCAGGCACTCCCACAGCCAAAGGCGCCTAGTGCCGCAAAGGCAGGCAGACTCTGTGGACCGGAAACACTTTGAAAAAAGTCACCTTGTTCCACGTCTCCTGGTGCTGGCTTCTCTATCTCTAGCCTCCTTCCTTACAGTCACCCCAGGCATGCGTCACAGCATCCCGCACAGGGCTCCTGGAGCAGTGTGGATGCGCTATGGCTGAAGGAGAAGTAGGGCAAAGAAAGCCTGGGCTGTGTGTTGTGACGCACTGCATTCTCATCTGGTTGGGTTCTATGTGGCCTCAGTAGCGTCTGAGTCCTGCGACCTTATGGACTCTAGCCCACGAGGCTCCTCTGTCCTTGCAATTCTCCAGGCAAGCATACTGGAGCGGGTTACAATGCCCTTCTCCAGGATATCTCTATTCTCATTTATGACCCAGGAAAAATAAGTTTCAGAAGGCTCTAGTTTCTTGAGTCACAGACTGGGGCATCAATAAAGGCTGCCGCCATGTGGCTGTTTCTTGTAACTACACCTTTAAAACAGGCACAAAAGGGCACATCATATTCAGAAAGACTGGGAGGTGGTGAAAGATACCTGCCCTAAACAGATGTGCTGGGGTAGCTGAGAAATGTAATTTATAAGAAAGCAGACTTACGCAGCCAGTTTCAAGAGGTATATGTTCATCTCACAGTTTTAAACACAAAATTGGCATACGGTAATATGCTCTATTTGGGTTGCTATTGGAGAATTGTAGATCAAAAGGACAACTAGATATATCCCCTGGCAGGACTCAGAATGGCCCCCACCATAAAGTCTTCAAAGAATAAAAGCTGGAGAAGGACACTGAGAAACAGTAACCCTCCTACCCTGCTAAAAGCAATGGAATCCTGAAGCAGCCACTCTGCAGAAACAAATGGAGGTCACTTGAATACTAAATATAGAGATACCTAAAGGAGATCAGTCCTGGGTGTTCACTGGAAGGACTGATGCTGAAGCTGAAACTCCAAAACTTTGGCCACCTCATGTGAAGAGTTGACTCATTGGAAAAGACCCTGATGCTAGGAGGGATTGGGGGCAGGAAGAGAAGGGGACGACAGAGGATGAGATGGCTGGATGGCATCACCGACTCGATGGACATGAGTTTGGATAGGCTCTGGGAAATGGTGATGGACAGGGAGGCCTGGCGTGCTGCGATTCATGGGGTCACAAAGAGTCGGACACAACTGAGCGACTGAAGTGAACTGAGTGATCCATCAGTCTCACTCCTTGGCATATATCTGGCAGAAACCCTGGTCTGAAATGACAATGGTAGCCAAGTGTTGATTGCAGGGCTCTTTACAATGACAAACGTTAAGTTTCCATCGTTTAGTCGTGTCCAACTCTTATGATCCCATGCCCTACACAGAAGTAACCTAAATATCCACTGACAGAAGAAGGGATAAGGAAGATGTTGTACATATTTCCACAGGAATCTTATCCAGGCATTGAAAAGGATGAAATAATACCACTGGCACCAACTTGAATGGACGTGAAGATTGTCATACTAAGTGAAGTAAGTCAACTATCATCTGAAGTTGCTTACATGCAGAATCTAAGTAAGATTGATAGAGATGACATAATTCATGAAGCAGAAAGAGATTCACAGACTTATAAAACCCACATATGGTTACTGAATTGTAAAGGTGGAGGCAAGGATAAATTAGGAGTTTGGGATTGACATATACAACCTACATTATTGAAAACAGATAACCAAGACAGACCTCCTATATAGCACAGATTGTGCCAATATTCTCTAATAATCTGGGAAGAAAAAAACTTGAGAAACTATGGATACATGCATATGTATAAAGGAACCATTTTGCTTCATATCTGGAACAAACAACACTGCTTATCAACTATACTTCAAATGAAAAATTAAAAGAAACAAATAGGACCTAAATAAAATGAAAATTTCTGCATTCCTGAAGAAACCAACACAAAAGGAAAGATCACCCTCACAATGGGAGAAAAGATTTGTAAAGGATCAAGCAAAAAGATTAATCATTAAAATATACAAACAGTTCACGCAGCTCAGTATCAATGAAAGCAAAGAATGCAGTCAAATAACAGGCGGAAGGCCTAAACAGACACTTCTCCAGCGAACACATGCAGAACCAGGAGGCATGCGGAGATGCGCAACAGCACGGATTACCAGAGGAATGCAGATCAAAACTACAATGAGATACCATCTCTCATCAGTCACAACGGCTATCATCAAAACATCTATGAACAAGAAAAGCTGGAGTGGGTATGGAAAAAACTGAATCCTAACTGTTGCTGGGCATGTAAACTGGTACAGCCAGCATAGAGAACACTGTGCAGGTTCCGTAAGAACTAAAAAGAGATACCACACGCTCCAGCAATCCCACTCCCAGGCACATCTGCCCAAACCCACGGTGCAGGAGATACAGGCACCCCAATGTGTTTTCAGCACTGTTCACAGCAACTGACATGGAAGCAACCTATTTTTCCACCAACAGAATAAGGAGTAAAGAAGATCTGATACACATGCCAAATGGAACCACAGAAAGAAAAGAAATAATGCCATTGGCAGCAATAGGAATGGACCTGGAGATTCTCATACTAAATGAAGTCAGTCAAATGGGGAGAGACGAATATCACCTGAAATTGCTAACGTGCAGACTCTAAAAAAATGATACAAATGAAATTATTTACAAAACAAAAACAGACTCACAAGCTTAGAAAACAAACTTAGGGTTATTACCAAGGGGGAAAGATGGCGGGCAGGGACAAATTGGGAGTTAGAGACGTACAACACATTATGAGCCTGAAAACAAAAGCCGAGAGGGACCTGCTCTATAGCACTGTGAACTCTGCTCAATACTCTCTGAAAACTTAAATGGGAGGAGAATTGGAGAAAGAAGAGATACATGTGCATGTATAACTGAATCACTGTACTGTGCCCTGAACTAACAGAATACTGTAAAACCTACTTCAAATTAAAATGAAAACTGAAAGAAACAAATAAGATCTAATTACTCTTAAAGGCTTTTGCACAGCTGGGGAAACCATGAACAAAAGACAACCCACATAACAGGAGAAAATATTTGCAAAGATTAATCTTGAAAATATACAAAGAGTTCGCGCAGTTCAATTTCAAACAAAACAAACAACACAATCTAATAATGGGCAGAAGACCTTAACAGACATTTCCCCAAAGAACACACACAGATGGCCACAAGGCACATGGAGAAATTCTCAACATTGCCAGTTATCAGAGAAATGCAAATCAAAACTATAATCAGATATCACCTCACACCAATGCAAATGGTCATGATCAAAAATCTACTAGACATGCAATCTAGAACCATCTCCTGTATATAAAAAATAAAAGAGTTGAACTGAACTAAAAAAAATCTATAAATACTGAAGAGGATGTTGAGAAAAGTAAATTGGTACAGCAAAAAGTAAATTATGGAGGACACTATGGAAATGCCTCAAAAAAATTAAAACTAGAGCTACCAGATGATCGAGCAATGCCACTCCGGGGCATATATCTGGGGAAACTATGGGTAAAGGATACGTGTACCCCAGTGTTCACTGCAGTGCTATTTACAATAATGGAGGAAACCAGGATGGCTACTGACAGAGGAATGAATAAAGCAATGGTATATATCATGGTATGTATCAATAAAGCAATGGTATACAATGGTATATATCACCCAGCCATTAAAAAGAAGCCATTTGCAGCAACATGGGTAGATCAGGAGATTATCCTTAGTGAAGACAGAGAAAGATCTGATATTGCTTATATAGCGCATCAAAAAAATGATACAAATCAAGTTTGCATCTGTTTGCAAAACAGAAACCGAATCACAGACTTAGAATGCAAACCTACGTCACCAAAGGAGAACGGCAGGGGCGAGGGTAAACTGGCTGTTTGGGATTAACAGATCCATACTGCTCTATCTGAAACAGATGACCAGAAAGGACCTGCTGCATAGAAAAGGGAACTGTGGTAAAGTTCTGTAGCAGCCTGAATGGGTGATGCACTTGGGAAAGAACAGATGCGTCTGTGTAACTGAGCAGCTTCACTGTGCACGTTCAGCTAACACGGCACTGTTAGTCACCTGTGTGTGTGTGTGCTTGGTTATTCAGTCGTCTCCAACTCCTTGTGACCCCAGTGGACTGCAGCCCACCAGGCTCCTCTGTACACTCCAATATAAAATAAATCTTAAAAGATAAATTAGAAAAAACAAAAACATTAGTATGACAAGAAACAAAAAACAGATCTCCAAGATGTCTCCCTATTAAAACTGGTTAAAGAGACATTGCTGCCAGAAGTAATGCATCAACAGTAATTTTTTTCAACCCCTGTAAAAGACATTTTTGGAGGAGTTGGGAATATTTAAATATGGTATATGGAAGAGTTGATACTGCTGAATTAAAACTCACTTTCTTAAGTGTGATAATGATAATGCTTTAAGTAGAAGAGAATGTTTTTAGTCTTAGGAGATGCATGCTTAAGTTAAGGAATGAAATGTCAAGTGTACAATCTGCTTTTAAAAATTTACAGAGAGGACTTTTCTGGTGGTCCAATGGTTAAGAATTTGCCTGCCAATGCAGAGAACATGGATTCGCTCCTCGGTCCAGGGAAGACCCCACATGCCATGGAGCAACTATGCCCACGAGCCACAACTCCTGAAGCCCGGTGTACCACGAGAGGCCACCACAATGAGAAGCCCACACACCACAATCAGAGAGTAGCCCTCACTCGCTGCAACTAGAGAAAACCCACAAGAATGACCCAGTGTAGCCAAAACAAACCAATGAATGCATAATTTTTTAAAAAGTCACAAAGAGGGGACTTCCCTTTTTGTCCAGTGGTTAAGACTTCATCTTTCAATGAAAGGAGTGTGGGCCCAATCCTTGGGCAGGTAGCTAAGACCCCTCATGTGTCTCTTGCCAAAATTCCAAAAACATAAAAAAACAGATGCAATATTGTAACAAATTCAATAAAGACGTAAAAAATGGCCCACATTAAAAAAAAAAAAACTTTAAAAACAAAGTCAGAATAGCATCAAGAAAATGAAAAGACATACTACAGGAGAAAATATTATTTGGTAAGAGATTTGTATCTATACTCTACAAAAAAAACCCCTCTTACCTCAATAATAAAGACAAGCCAATTAAAAATGGGCAAATTATCTAAACAGTTCTCCAAAGAAAATAGCCGATAATCACATGAAAAGATACTGAATATCATTAGCCAGCAGACAAATCATCACTTTATACCCACTAGTATGGCTATAATAGTAATTAAAACATGAAAATAGTAGGTGTTTTGGAGGATATGGTATACTAGAAATCCTCATACACTGTGATGGGATTGTAAAATGGTACAGCACTTTGGAAACACTGGCAGTTCCTCAAAAGGTTGGGCACAGAGTTACCTATAAGCCCAAAATTCCACCCCTAAGTATACACTCAGGAGAATCAGCAATATAAGCTTGTACACAAATACTCATAATAGCATTATTCATAATAGCCAGAAAGGGCAAACAACAAAAATGCCCATTAACTGGTGAAAGAATAAATAAAATGCATCATATGTATGCACCAGGACATTATTCAGCAATAAAAGGACTGGTATACCGATACATGCTACAATATGAACGAACTTTAAAAATATACTAAGTGAAAGAAACCAGCCACAAAGGATCACATGTGATTCCACGTACATGAAACATCCAAAACAGGCAAAAACTAATAAAATTAGATTAATGGTTATTTACTGCTGGGAACAATGAGGAAAGAGAGTAGGGAATGCCTGCTAACGGGATAAATTTCTTTTGGGGGTGATGAAATGTTCTGGAATTAGACAATGGTATTGTCTGCACAACTCTATGAACATTATAAACACCACTGAACTGTATATTTAAAATTGATGAACTATGTATCTCAATAATACTATTTTTAAAGTCAGGGAGAAAGCAAAAATGGAAAAATGTTAACAACTAGTGAATCCAGAGTATTGTAAGTGTTCATTCCATCATTATTGCCCAATTTCTGTAGGTTTGAAATTTTTCTTAAGAGATGAGCAAAATACTGCTAACAAAATGTGGTTTGGGAAAATCAGCACTGACCTCAAGTAACAAAAGTTTAATTTTTCAAAGGTGAGTGTATTCAATGATGGGAAGAGCAGGATGTGACCAAAATCAATAGACAAGTTACTCAATAAATCTCAAAATCTACAGCTAAGGCACTCTCACCTGGCTGAGAGGTATCAGTCCATCCCCTCTTGGCTCGTACACAATAATCCCATCTCGTATTGGGGTCCTTGACAAACTTTCCAAGATCTCTGAATAGTTCACAAAAAGACATCTGGCTGGCGCGATAAACAGTGTAGTAGAGGAGGGCAGCCCTCCATAAAAAGGGGTCTTTTCTAAACAGGACACTGTGAATACTTGCCAGTCCTTCCTCTGTGGGGTTGTTTGGCTTTAGTTCAAGTTTTTTACGGCCAGTCCAACTGTTCCATGGCTGCTGAAGGTTGTTAATACCGCGAAAATAATGTGTGCCTATAGAGAAAATAAGGCACATGAAAAGCAAGAAATGCATGCTCATTTTAGTTCTTCTCCAAGAAAAGATTCTACCAACAGTTCTAAAACCAAATTGATGTATACCTAACAAATCAAAACAAAGCAGAAAATGGCCTGACCCTAATGCCTTTGGGTTTGACTGAGGACACTGCCTTCAGAAGGATTGTATTTCTCATTAGAAGAGATATAACTTTTAAGGCAATTTATTTTCTTTTTAAGAGAAGAATTATAGACCTGACATTTGAAAAGAATCTGAGGTCACTTAATTCCATTCCCTCAGTTGAAGGTGGGTGAACTGGCAGATGCTTTGCTGTCCGAGACACCAGGGAATCCCGAACTGAAATCCAGAGAAGTTAAATAACTCCCCATTTACACAGTGCCCTAAAAAATTTAATTTGAAATGAGACACTAATATCTTTGGGTTTGACTGAGGACACTGCCTTCAGAAGGATTGTATTTCTCATTAGAAGAGATATAACTTTTAAGGCAATTTATTTTCTTTTTAAGAGAAGAATTATAGACCTGACATTTGAAAAGAATCTGAGGTCACTTAATTCCATTCCCTCAGTTGAAGGTGGGTGAACTGGCAGATGCTTTGCTGTCCGAGACACCAGGGAATCCCGAACTGAAATCCAGAGAAGTTAAATAACTCCCCATTTACACAGTGCCCTAAAAAATTTAATTTGAAATGAGACACTAATATCTTCACTTTAAGTTCAAGTGACACCTAACAATTTCATCACTTTTTGGCAAATATTACCAAGAAAAAAAAAAACATAAAAAAACACGTGCTTGAGGTAATTTGTTATTACAACTGAATAAGTGAAGAAGGGTGGTCGCTTACCTATTTCATGCCTTAGCATTCCTTCCAGCCAGTGCTCTCGTGCAGTGGAAACATTGATGGTCAACGTTGGACATCCATTTACTACTGTCATGGAAGCTCGGGAAAGCAGGTCCTCAGTGAGGTGAACTACAATCTAAAAAGGAAAAGTTAAAATACACACACACACACACACAGACGAAACACAGAAGGCAGGGGGAGAACGTTTTCATAGACAACAATAGACCCATAAATTAACACTTTTTTCTTTTGTTTACACCAAGAAACCAAGAAGCTGAAATGCAGAACCAATCACTTTGGCCCTTGGAATTTTGAGCTTTTGGGAACTCAAGAACCTTTACCAGATTGAAAGAAAAGTGGATAGCTATGTGGAGGACACAGGGACTGTCCCTCTGCTCTGCTCTCAAATACAGTCCCTGGGATGAAACGACGCAAAGGAAGGTGCAGGAGCCAGAGTCCTAGCCACTGCCAGGTCAACGCTTACTTTGAGACTGAACACTAGGAGCTGGCCATTAATAAGAAAAGCCAGTGTGGACCAATAAAAAAAAAGAAAAGAAAAGCCAGTGTGGCAAGGCTCTTCCTTATTAATTTTCCTAAAGCCATTCATATACTCCCACAAGCCACACAAAAATGGTAATAAGAGGAAAAATACACTGAACACAGCAATTCAATGCAACAAAAACTTAAACTTATATTTAAGTAGAAATCTGGATGACTTAATGAGTAAAATAATGTTGGGAAAACAAAACCTGCAGGAAACAAAAAGAAAAAACGCGTAGCACTCACTGAGAGTCACAATGTTCAGTCAACTCATCACGTTCACTCATGATTTCATACCTCACCCATGCAGCCTTCTTTCATCATGTACTTCCTAACATGACTCCAGATTCGCGTTTTAGACAGCAAGCTACCACCGGTGGCCTGTTCAAATTTTTCATAACTTCCATACTTTTGTAAAGTCAGTTCCATAATATTGATGGACTGTAGAAGAAACAGAGATAAAGTAAATTGTCTCCAATTACTCTGACGTGAGTAATGAGCTATATGCTTGTCATGACCTGTTCTGTCTTTACTGACTTACAAATTAAACTGTAGCTAAGCACATTTTTCTAATCCTAAAGAGTTTTCACTCATTCTCACAGGCTTTTACACAACACTTATGCACACACTTCTTAGCACGGGATAAAGGGGCTCCGGCACTGCACGCCTGTCGACTCTAACAGGCTAGGTTCTTAGTTTCTCTCGGCTTCTCTAAGACCATCTGGTGGTTTTGCAGAACTCAGAAGGTACGTCTCCAGTCTAATCGCTACTATATAATTACCACTTGGATAAAGAAAAAAATATTTTCAATTTTTAAGAACACACAAAAGAATCATCCATTTGTCTGTGATGATCCTATAGAAGTTGAAGTTCTCCTTTGGCAGAAACACAGTCTCAA
Organism: Oreotragus oreotragus; assembly: GCA_006410675.1. NCBI lineage: Eukaryota > Metazoa > Chordata > Mammalia > Artiodactyla > Bovidae > Oreotragus > Oreotragus oreotragus. Next base: position 108,954 of record SJYX01005434.1, read on the forward strand.
CATTATTAAAAATGCTTTTTATCTATCATTCAGGGCAGGGTACTATCTACTTCTCATTCTTCATAAATATTCACATGAAAAGAATATGAATGTTGAGATCTTTTTCTCTAAACAGAAATATATAGAAAGACCAAGAAAAGTAAGAAAACTGGTAGAACATCACAGATGACCGGCATCTATGGGAAAGCCACCAAAAAGGTAAACATAAGGATGGAAAATGCTATTGAAAGGTCTTCTGGAAAAAACATCTAGAAAATTCACATATCTATCCTATATGAATGGTGACAGAGGCTGGAAAATTCAGATACCGGTGACATTAAGTCTAAAATTTCTAGCTGTCATCAGACTAGTAAAGAGATGAAGAGTACAGCCTCTAGAGTCACACTGCCTGAGCTGACATCCTGGCTCTGCCACCTTCTGGCTGTGTGACTCTGAGCAAGTTACTTATTATAAGCCTCCTTATTAGCAAATGAGGAAAACTACAATAATGTCTACTTCATGGTTCTGTTGAGAAAAACTACCAACCTCTGTAAAGCACAGTGGCAGATACAAGTAGTCAATACATGTCAATTAGTACATCAGCACTGTAATCACCACCAGTATGTCATCATTCTTTATAAATATCACCACTGTAGATGACAGGCTCAACACAAGGACTACAGTAAAGTTCAGGCACTACAAGTTATAAGTAAACACATATATCCCCACTGGAAAATCATCAAGTTACTGTAACAAGAAATGGCTTCAAGAGGTCTGCCTGGCTTCTGTTCCCAGTTATTATGAAAGCCTTGCATTTCAGGTTATAGCATGCATTCTCAGTAGTGTCAGACTCTTTGCAGCCCATGGACTGAAGCCTGCCAACCTCATCTGTCCCTGGAATTGTCTAGGCAAGAATACTAGAGTGGCTTGCCATTTCCTACTCCAGGGGATCTTCCAGACCCAGGGACTGAACCCACTTCTCCTGCACTAGCAGGCAGAATTCTTTACCACTGTGCCACCTGGGAAAACCTTGGTCCAAAAGCCAGAAGCATTGGAATTGTCCTGAAAACTGGTTTCAACTTCAGAATTTTGCCTGCCTCCAAGATGCATGCACACTGAATCAGAATCTGCATTTTAACAACATTCCCCAGGTGATTCAGGAACACAGTGGAAAGCTAGAAGGGTCTCAGAGAATGGGAACACAGTAAATAACCCAGAGGCTAATTTACTTATCTGACAACCAGGATAATTAAAAGAACAAATTAGCATATAATTAAAAGCCCGTTTAGCAGGTTAGCTAAGGTATTTGCATACACTGGTCTAAAGGTCACTAGTCATCATTATACCAGAGTTAGAAGAAAGTGAGAAATTTTGCCTTAATTCCATAAGAGACAGAAGTGGTACTTCTATATTGGACTTACATTTAGATCTGAAAAAAGCTAAAGAAATTTTTTATTATATCTTGTGCTTATAAGTTTTTAAAAGTATCTATTTCATTTAGGAAAAGTTAGCTTTTCTAGCATATGCTTACTCAGTAGGAAAATGTTGTTATCTGGTTACTATTATAGCAGATATAAAACAGTCTAAAGAATTTAGAAAAACTTAAATACAGGTGATCCTAGTTATCACCAACAAATGGTACTTAATAGATGGCTACCAAGAATTCACATAGTAAGTATTCATTATATTCATAATAGGGAACACAGATTTAATTAAAAATTTATCAAAAACAGAAGAAGATATTAAGAAGAGGTGGCAAGAATACATGGAAAAACTGTATAAAAAAGATCTTCACGACCCAGATAATCACGATGGTGTGGTGTGATCAGTCACCTAGAGCCAGACATCCTGGAATGCAAAGTCAAGTGGGCCTTAGGAAACATCACTATGAACAAAGCTAATGGAGGTGATGGAATTCCAGTTGAACTATTTCAAATCCTGAAAGATGATGCTGTGAAAGTGCTACACTCAATATGCCAGAAAATTTGGAAAACTCAGCAGTGGCCACAGGACTGGAAAAGGTCAGTTTTCATTCTAATCCCAAAGAAAGGTAATGCCAAAGAATGCTCAAACGACCGCACAACTGCACTCATCTCACACGCTAGTAAAGTAATGCTCAAAATTCTCCAAGCCAGGCTTCAGCAGTACGTGAACCATGAACTTCCAGATGTTCAAGCTGGTTTTACAAAAGGCAGAGGAACCAGAGATCAAATTGCCAACATCTGTGCTGCGATTCATGGGGTTGCAAAGAGTCGGACACGACTGAGCGACTGAACTGAACTGAACTGATGATTACTCAGAAAAATTTTAAGCTCTAATTTTTTTTAGAGGCAATGTCAAGAAAACCTTTCATCCCAGTTCATTTGAACAAAACTGATACCCTTAGTATGAACCTGGCTCTGTACTTAAGTATATTCCTGAGGGACCTGCAGTCAAATGTGACATGCTAATAGACAGTTTTTGAACAATATTATAATGCTGTAATAGAGGGAGACGTGAAATCCATACTGCTCCTATGAAAACATGAATGAAAAGGATTGCAAAATTACAAAACTTTAAATAGATCATAATTGATGTGAAGAAGCTAAAGTGAAAAGCAACTTGATAGTTCAAAAGAAATATACATCTCCTTCTTTCTTGAGACCATTTAACTTATATTCTTTATACAGTCATAATGACGTTGAGCAATCTTATCTATCTCGGTTACTCACAAAAGAAATTAACAAAAATTGGGGTTTGGAGGAGACAAATATTTCAAATGGACAGTTTTCAGTCTTTTATCATCAGCTTCCTATGAAACTCTCCTATGTTTAGAACAGAATATCAAGTGCTCACTTATGGCACATGGGTTTATGGCTGTGCAACTTAATATATCTTTCTGTGGTTTATTAAACTGTAAGCATCTACTACGTAAGCATCCTTTAACAGCTGAAGCCCTAAGTTAGGTCGCGATGGGCAAGGCTGGGGGAGCCTCTGTGTCTTCATGTTTGTGTTTTTTTCTACAGTCCCCAGGGACTCAGCTTTACATACATTTATTAACTACTACCACCTTCTTTAAGAGATGGTAAAGATTGCAGGCTTTAGGATCAGAGAGATCTAGGTTTAAATCTTAGTTTTGATCTTTATTAACTAATTTTGGCATAATATATTTCTTTGATATTTGGTTTCCTTCCTCACAATGGGAGGCTCTACATCAATAAGACAAAATGTATAAGCCTCCTGATCATAATAACTGCTAAAAAATACTAACTACATTCTAGCCAAGGGTTCACAAACATTCACATGTGCTGACCAATAACTTGAGTGAATAAAAGTGGTGAAAAGTAAAAGTGCATCCAGTGATGGGAGCTCTGGGAAAGGGGAGGATACAAGAACATTCTAGAAGAAACAGCTGTGGCTCATCTCTAATTGAGTTTTTTTTTAAATGGCAGATAATTTTTTTAAATAGTGTAGATTTCTTCTACTCAACATTAAGCAAAAGGGACCAGACTTACCATCTACTTGAAACATCTGAAAAATCAGACCAAATCTAGAAAACAATACCTTTCAGGAAACTCATCATTTAAGAATCACTGGGCAAGGAATCTCTCTGAAAGGTGGTGAGCAAGCGGTGTGAACAGTACAACTGCTGCAGCTGCTACTGTCCAGGAGGAACTTCCAGAAGAGCCCGACAGTCTCTGAGCATCTGGGGGGAGTCAAGGGGCCCAGAGTTTGCAAAGCAGAGGAGCCCTGAAGAGAGCTCCAGAGAGAGACAGTGAGCTGCTTGAGAGATCTGCAGAGGGTCCCCCTCAGGTCTTCAAATCAGTCCTGATCAGTACATGAGCGTGTGAGAAACCACCTGACAGACAAGGAAACACTCAAAAAGATTACAGGAGAAAAATCCCCAAAGATCACCGAGGGCCAGGGATGGTTAACCTTTCTACCAATTCAAGTGGAAAAACTGGGTATCAGGTATAGCATCAATATAATACACAGAAGGTTTCGCCTTAGAAGTATGACAAAATTTGACCTAGCTAAATGCTTCTTTCATTCTCCCCTAGCAAAGTTTAAAAGCAAGGTCTAAACTTGTCAAACTGATTCCATGTGACTTAACTGAATTCCAACACACACACACACAAAAAAAAAAATTATAGAGCTGTACATGTATTCTATGGGGCTTCCCCAGTGGTTCAGCAATAAAGAATCCCCCTGCAATGCAGGACATGCAGGAGATGAGGGTGTGATCCCTGGCTGGGAAGATCCCCTGAAGAAAGAAATGGCAACTCACTCCAGTATTCTTACCTGAAAAATCGCATAGAAAGAGAAGTCTGGAGGGCTACAGTCCAAAGGGTCTTAAAGAGTTGGATACGTCTGAGAGACAGCACACACGGAAAGGTGTACAATATCCAACAAGGTGAAATTCCTAACATCCAGCATCTGCTTAAAAAAGTTATCTGACATGCAAAGAAATAGGAAAATATGACCATTAAGAGGAAAATAAATCAATGAAAAATGACCCGGGAATGAAAATATGATAGAATTAGTAAATAAAGACATTAAAATTACTATTATTCTGTATAATAAAGAAGTGACAGCAAAGAGTTAAGTAGAAAGATGAAAGACATAGCAGCTAAGTACAATATGGAGTTAAGTAGAAATGTGAAATTTCATATTTCTACTGAAATCTGTGCCTTTCACATCTCCATATGTATTTTCCCAAGATAAAATTTCTAGAGATTAAAAACTATAATGTCTTAACTAGTAACTGGACTGTTGCTGCTGCTGCTGCTAAGTCACTTCAGTCGTGTCTGACTCTGTGCCAGCCCGTAGACGGCAGCCCACCAGGCTCCCCCGTCCCTGGGATTCTCCAGGCAAGAACACTGGAGTAGGTTGCCATTTATTTCTCCAATGCATGAAAGTGAAAACTGAAAGCGAAGTCGCTCAGTTGCATCCAGCTCTTAGCGACCCCATGGACTACAGCCTATCAGGCTCCTCCACCCATGGGATTTTCCAGGCAAGAGTACTGGAGTGGGGTGCCAGTGCCTTCTCCGAGTAACTGGACTAGATGACATAAATAGCAGATGAGATACTGCAGAAGAAAAGATGAGTGAACTTGAAAACACAGCATAGGAAACTATTCAAAATAAAAAGATTCGTAAAATATATGATGGGTCAATTTTAAATAGTGTAATATGTAAATGGAACAAAATGCTACGCTAAAAAGACAATGGAAGGATACAAAATGGAATACTAAGAATAATGAATGAATCCAACAGAAGGTAGAAAAAGAACATAAAGAATAAATGGAACAAAAGAAAAACACACTGGAAAATGGTAGTTTGATAAGTTTTTGAAGAGTGTTAGTATTCTCCCAGGGCTTCCTGGGTAGCTCAGCTGGTAAAGAATCCACTTGCAGTGTGGGCTGGGTTCGATCCCTGGGTCAGGAAGATCCCCTGGAGAAAGGCATGGTAACCCTCTCCAGTACTCTTGCCTGGAGAATCCCCATGGACAGAGGAGCCTGGTAGGCTACAGTCCATGGGGTCACAAAGAGTTAGACATGACTGAGGGACTAAGCACAGCACAGTTTGATATACAACCTTCCCAATATAACATTAAATGTAAATTACCCAAATGCCTCAATTGAAAGCAGGGATTACTTATACAAGACCCAAATACATCCTGCCAAAAAGAAAACTATTTAAATTAAAAGACACTAGTAAAATAAAAGTAAAATGATACATATACTCCAGGCTCAGAGCACTTCACAATTTTCTCATAGAATTTCATGAGGTGAGAGAAATGTCATTTCCACTGAAACCATTCTCTTGGTCAGTAATGAATATTTATCCTTTTGTAAAAGTGACTGCCTAGGGAGCTCAGTTCAAAATCTAACACCTAAATTCAATAACTACTTTGGCCTTTTAGTATGTGACGGATATAATTTTTAGAATCACACAAATCAAATTCAACTGTGTTTAAATTATTAATGGTATCACAAGGCAGACAAAACTCCAGCGTAACTTTAACTTCAGCATTTGCCTCTGAAGATATGAGCACTGTTGTCCTAACTTTGTTGTGAGGATGAATGGAGATAATATATGTAAGATCACTCAGCAGGGTGACCTGCACTGAATAGATGCTCTCTTCACTTATCATTCTGCCTTGTCTGTCTGTCTCAAGTCTTTTTGCAATAGAACCTCTGCTAACTCTCATAATAATCCCTAAGGTTACTGAGCATACACTTTGTGTCCCCTTGTGACGCTGTCAGGCATTCAACTTAAAAGTAGTAAATTCATTTAAAAATGCAAATATGGTATTTATAAAAATGAAGGGAAAAAACACAGTTTAAATGATAAGTGAACTACATACAATGTCTGACTGGGTTAGATAAATTCATGAACTGTTGGCTGAGTTTACACACAGCAGTCTAAAAATCAATACCTTTTTTCCCTATCATATCCAGGAGTTGGCATTTCACTTTCAGCAAAAAATATTTCCACATGTATATAATTTATTCCATTCCCTGTTTGTTCTCAAGTTTTCTGATTTTTGAATACTCTAAAAAGAATAATTCACAATTTTATACTATAGTCCAAAGACGTTCCAATTCAGCCTCGCTAATATGCCCAAGGTTATGATGACTTTTTTTTTTCTCCATCACTTTTCAACCATATAAATTTGAAGCATTATATTTAATGTCTCTGGGCTTCCATTTCCTTATTTGCAATCTAGATAAAATACTATCTAGATCAAAGCACATTTTAAGAGAATTATTTATTTTATTTTATTTTATTTTACTTTACAGTACTCTACTGGTTTTGGCATACATTGACATGAATCCGCCACGGGTGTACACGAACTCCCAAACATGAACCCCCCTCTCTTCTCCCACCCCCCCATCATAACAGTGGCTTTGAGGACTAGCTCCATCATCAAGTCACCTAGTGATTTGGACAAGTTATGCAAATCTCTGACTGATGGGGACCTTGTGAATTAAGGTTGGTCGAATCAATGCCACAAGACTGTTATCAAGAGTATATAAGAATTCAGGAAAATGCTGGCACGTGGAAACTATTAAAGATATTAGCTTTTAAAAATACATATATTATTATTACTCTCATAATACTGCTCCTTTTAGGTCTGTTTTGTGAACTGTGGTTCATTGAATCCAAGCTTATTGCTACAATGAAAGCACTAGAAGGCTATGATTATACTGGACTCTTTCTGGATGCCTGAGTTCAAGGTAGAAGATTTCATGCCCTACTTTCCTCTAGAAGTAAGAACATATTTCTAGAGCATTTGATAGCAAAATTAATCATGTTAAAGACTTCAATTAAATAAAATTTAAGCAAGCACTGTTATTTAAATTTAATATTTTATTAAAGCAAATGCTGTGGGTTGAGTATAAATTTAAGGGTATAATTAAGCATCCTTAACTAGTTCTTACTTGTATATTGAATTGTTTTTATGCCTTTTTTTCTAACTCTAAGCTAAACTTCATAGAGATAACTTAATCCTTTAATTATCTATATATTTAGATATACTAGATAGATTATATATATATATATACTGAGCAACTTCGCTTTCACTTTTCACTTTCATGCACTGGAGGAGGAAATGGCAACCCACTCCAGTGTTCTTGACTGGAGAATCTCAGGGACAGAGGAGCCTAGAGCGCTGCCATCTATGGGGTCGCACAGAGTTGGACACGACTGAAGCGACTTAGCAGCAGCAGCCATAGTAAAAGTAATTCCTTAGTATCAGCCCTGAACATAAGAACTTCTAATCTGTGGAACACCCAGATGAAAAGTCCTTGTACCCTGTCTTCTGTTAAATTCAGATTACATCTGCTGCCAAACAGAGCATTTATTCTTTACTCCTCAAACATACTTCTCTGGAGATACAAATTTGACCTGATTTGGAGAAATGACATTAAAAACTTAAAATTTATTGGCTTAGAAATTTATGCTTCTACTAGAGGTGAGACACATGAAATTACTAGATAAAATTGTTAATTATAGCATTATTTTTAATTGGCAAAATGTGGACTCAATCTAAATGTGGATAAAACAAATTTTGGCATAACCAAACAATGACACAGTAATACTCTTCAGCAATGAAAGGAAAAGAAAAAAATTATAGATATCTGTTTCAGCATGAACAAACCTCAAATGCTTTAAGCTAAGTGAAAAAAAAAAAAAAAAGAAGTTGAGCAAAACAACATATTCCATTCTTGTGACATAGCCAGAAAAATGCAAGAGAGGTGAAGTGTGAGTAGTAGCTGCCTGGAGAAGGGAATGGGGATGGAGGTTGGCTAAAAGAGGCATTGGGTCTCTCTCAAGGATGAGAGACACACCTTAAAACCGGATTCTGGGGATGGTTTCCTAAATCTCTAAATGTATCTTTTGAAGAGTATAATTCAGTGATTTGCTGTAAAGCGTATAGCATGTAAATGCCTCAAAAAAGTATCTGAAACAAGCAAGTGGAAATCATGCAACTCTAAAAGACCGTATCTGAAATAAATATTCACTGCACAGGTATAATATGCAGATAAATACGACAGAGGAGAGACTCATTAAAGAAAGTTAATCAATGGAACTAACTTAAAAAGCTGTATTATGGAAAAATTATAACAAAGTCTTAGGGACCTACACTTAATATAGTGTAACTTGAATCCAGAGGGCAAAGATCAAGGGAGTGAAGCAGAAATATTTCTGAACAGACATTAACTGACAATTTTCCAAATTTAGAGAAAGATGAATTTTTAAATTCAAAAAGCTCAGCAAAACCCAAGCAGGATAAGTATAAGACAACCACGCTTCTACATGCTAGTCCTATTCCCATAAATCAAAGGGGAAAATCTTAAAAGATGCCAGAAAAAGGTTACATGCAGGGGAGCAACCAGTTGAATGACCTTTTATTTCAGAAAGCAGTGGGACAACATCCTTTATGAGCAGAAACGAAAGTGACAATGTCATTATTAAAAATAGTCATAAAAACTCTTTATCCAGAATTCTGTGTCCAGTAAAAACACTCTTCAAGAATGAAGACAAAATGAAAACGTATGTAGATACTGGCCAATTCACACTACAAGAAAGTCTATGGGAGATTCTTCAGTTTGAAGGGAAATGATATCAGATGGGAATCCAAATGATATAAGTTGCAAAGGAATAAAGAGCACCATAAAAGATACCAGTGAATAAGTGTAAGATAGTACTTTTCTCTTTATTTAAGATGCATACAACTCAAAGGCAAAATGTAACATTGTCTTGTAAAGTTTAATATAAAGTGTTGTAACACCTACAACAACTAAAGCATGAGAAATGGGAAGAGGACTAAATATATCTACATCAGTGCATTACATGATTGCAAGTTATATTTTATGTGAAATGGTACAAATTATATTTAAATAACCAATAAAATTAAGAATGTATATTGTAATTACCAGAACAATCACTAAAAATAAGGCAAAGAAACAAATCTAAAAGGATATAAATAAGTTAGAATAGAATTTTAAAATATTTACATATCGAAAAGAAGTCAAGCAAAGAACACAGGAAAAGTAGCAGTTGAACAAACAGAAGAGAGATAATATGAAGTTAGAAGCAAATCTACCTATATCATTACTCATTTTAAATATTATTAGGCTCAACATTTCAAACGGATTCAGATATTATCAAGCTTTAAATATAATGACACAAGTGGAACAAAAATAAATGGAAAAATATCACACAAACACTGAACATAAGAATACTGGAATGACTATATTAATATCTGATAAAGTAGGTTCAAAACACAGAGTCAGTTCAGTTCAGTCACTCCAAAATATGTGTGGGGGTTAGTATACCAACAGGCAATTCAACGTCAGCTGGGTCCCCCACAATCCAACCTAATCCTAATGCTACCTACCTGAGGATGGTGTCAGAGCCTATAAGTTAAGGATTTAATCCTACAAAACAGCACCCCACCAATTTAAATGCCAGTTACAAGTTCAGGTTTTCACCTGGGCTTCTGACCAGCAGACTATAGATCAGAGGCTCCAATGACCTCCTCCTTCTCAGGTTTGATTAATTTACTAGAGTGGCTCAAAGAACTCAGAAAAACATTTTACTTACCAGATTACTGATTTATTATAAAAGGTTCTAACTCAGGAAGAGCCAGGCAGGAGAAACATACAGGGCAAAGCATGGGGAGGAACATGGGGAATCCATGTTCTCTCTCTGGGCATACCAGCATAAACCTCCACATGCCCAGCAACCTGGAAGCTCCTAGAACCCTGCCCTCTTGAGTTTTTAATGAAGGCTTTATTCCATAGACATGATTGGTTAAATCATTGGTCATTAACTGAGGACTTTCCAGGTGGCTCAGTGGGAAAGGATCTACCTGCCAATGCAGGAAACTCAAGTTCGATCCCTGGGTCAAGAAAATCCCCTGGATAAGGAAACAGCAACCCTCTCCAGTACTCTTGCCAGGGAAATGCCATGGACAGAAGCACCTGGTGGGCTGGAGCCATGGGGCTGCAAGAGACTCAGACGCTGGACACGGTCTAGTGGCTAAATAGCAGGAGCGGCATTATTGATTGAACTCAGTCTCCAGCTGCTCCCCCCTCCCTGGCTGGGAGGTGGTGTAGAACTCAGAACTTTCCACCTACGAATCCCCTGGTTGGTTTTCCTAGTAACCAGCCTCCATCTTCAGGTGTTTTTCCAAAGTTACTTTATTAACATCACAAGAAACACATTTGTAGCTCTCCACACTTAAGCCAATTCCAAAGTTTTAGAAGCTCTGTACCAGAAATAGGTGGTGAGGGATGAGAGTTGTTAAAAAACCAAATATATATGTTTTATTATAAATCACACTATCACAATAAAATATTCATGAATTGAAAGGCTCAATTTTGTTAGACTTTCATTTCTCTCAAAGTTCCAGGAGGCATTTAAAAAAATTTTGTAGGGGAAGTTGTGTGTTGACAAACTAATTTTTAAATTTATATTGAAATGAAAAACACCTACAATATCCAAATCAACCTTGGAAAAAAGATGAATGAAATTAGAAGATTTACATTACCCAACTTCAAGATTTACTATAAAGCTATAATAATTTAGACGGTGTGAGTCTGGCATACATTGGACAGCTCTAACAAACAGAATAGAAAATCCAGATATAGAGCTACCCTTCTATGGTAATTGATATTTTTGGAAAAAATATCTAATGAATATAATGAAAAATGAATGAAATCTAATGAAAAAGGGAAGGTCTTTAGCAAATGATGTTGGAATCACAGTGTTTTGATGTGGGAAATGAAATAAAGCCCTATATAACAACATATGCAGAAATTAAGAAGTGTCATAGACTATATGTAACAGGTAAATTATAAAGCTTTTGGTGGAAAACAAAAAGTATTTTTATGATTTGAGGGTCGATGAGTGTTTCTTAGATCACTGAAAGCAATAAGCATAAAAAATGATAAGTTAGACTTCAACAAAATTTAAAACTTGTTCATCAAAAAGAAAGAAAGAAAAAATGAATAGTAAGCCACAGACAAGGAAAATCATTTGCAAAACATACATTTGATGAAAAATAGTGACCAAGACATATAAAACCTCTCCTCTTAGGTATTTACCCAGGACACTTAAAAACATAGTTGCAAAGGATTTGTGCAAGAATGTTTATAGCAGCTTTACTCCCTATGACTTAATACTGGCAACAGGCCTGGTAGCCTTTAATAGGAGTATGGATAAACAAACTCTGATATACTGATTTAATTGAATACTACTCACAAGTAAAATTATTAATACACTCACCAACTTAAATGAATGTCAAAAACATTCTTCTGAATGTATGAAACCTTACACAAAAGAGAACATACTACATTATTCCATTTAAATGACATTAACAAACAGAAAGCGAATACACGGTGTAAAATTTAAACTATTATTTGACACTGAGAGTGTGGTGTGATGGGATCTTGATAGGAATTTTGGTTACCCAGGTGTATATACTTGTCATTAGTTAGTGAATGTATACTTAATAGTTGTACATTTCATGCTTATACATTTTACATTAAAAATTAAACAAATAGAAAACTCTATTTGCACCATGAAGTCTTTGGGTAGAAATGGGCTCATGTCTTTGTGAAACACATTGAAAGACTGATGAAATAATGGCATAGATATGTAGATAATGGCATAGATATGTAGATAAGTACTAAAAGCAAGTAAACAAAATATTAATGGTAGAATCTAGGTTACTGAGTATACAAGTACTCACCATAATGTGTTTTGTTTTTTTTTTAAACAATGGTGTATGTTTTAAAGTTTTCATTTAGAAATTGTGGAGAAAAAAACAATCTAAACCTTATTGGTCTTGTGAATCCTCCAACTTAGAGTTCCAAGCAAAATAATCAGTTTTAGTTCAGAAATTTTTAGGAAAGAAATAAAATTGAATGTGAAAAGCTATTCAAATAACGGGAACATTTATAGGAACAAAACTATAGCAGAACCCCTTAATTATAGGTTCATGAGGCCAGGAGCAAGGTCTATATTGATCACCATGGCATTTCAGCTCTAACATGGTCCTGAGATTCCTACACTCTCCTAACATACTATTTATAACAAATCTCCAATATATTAAAAAATGCATTATATTACCAATATCACAAAATTTTGTAAAAAGAGATCGTGGTGTAGAGTTTCTGATACAAGGTCTTGTACATAGTATGTGCTCAATAAATATTAGTTTTTCTCTTTATAGCCAGGGGCATAGCCTAGGAGAGCATCCATCAGGGCAGTTCAATTTGGGAGTGAGATCAGCTTGGGGTGGCCTATTCCAAATGTTAGAAAGGGAGAGAGGAGAGGCAAAAGGCTTCACACATTGTCTCCAGAGTTTCAGAGTTACTGCTTCCTTTAACATCATTACATTAGTAGTAACAACCAGCAGATCAATATCTTGCCTGAAACATTTTTGTTGAACAGTGAATGTGTTTGGAGGAGGGCATAGTCCCCTGTTTCCCCTCAAGCTAGATTTTTGTCTATAGCGAAACAAAGAGTGTTAAGAATAGACCTACACACCTAATTTCTATTATTCTTACAATCCATGGTGATCAGGGATCACATAGTAATGTGGCAAGGAAAATGATGATGGAATAAAGATTAGCATTGATTCTCCAGATGCCAATAACTGTGAACATTTAGGCTCTCAATCAGGGACTTTGTTTAAAAGCCCGCAGTTTAAGAGATGCCTGTTAAGTCTCTTTGATAACTTGTGGCTGTAACAAGCAGTTTCAATAAACCAACAGTAGTCAATTTTTGGCAGGTTCAAAATCGTGAGATTAGAATTTTCCAAGGACTGGAAGAAAATAGTGCATTTCACCTACCTAGTCTGCCTTGCTTCCTTCATCTTCAGGTTAATTAAAGGCCACAAACACTAACCACCTTCTTGTCCAACGCAATGGGCTAATGTCAAGTATTCGAAGTGAGAGAAGCATCTGTTCTTATGTGACCGGAGGAGCAGACCTACAGGGCTAATCATGCCACCAAGTAGACTGGGCTAAGTGCAGGCATGGTGGTGATGGTGATGGTGACAGTGATGGTGATGGTGATGGTGGCAATGGTAACTTTTATCTCTGGAATGCTTCCTATATGGCAGATATCGCTCTATTAAACATAAACCATGTAGTCATCAAGGTGAGGTGAGGTGAAGTCACTCAGTCGTGTCTGACTCTTTGCGACCCTGTGGACTGTAACCTACTAGGCTTCTCTAAAGAATCTGTCTGCAAATGTAGGTGATACTGGAGACGTGGGTTTGATCCCTGGCTTGGGAAGATCCCCTTGAAGTAGGAAATGGCAGCCCACTCCTGTATTCTTGCCTGGAAAATGTCCTGGACAGAGGAGCCTGGTAGGCTACAGTCCATGGGGTCACAGAGAGTCGGACATGACTGACTGTGCTTTTTGTTTCTGTACTGAATATACTCAGTATATGGAAGAAGGAGTGAACAATTCCTGTATAACTGGTTCAGCTGTGGTCCTTCTCCCTTGACTATAATGCTACGGTAGGCCTTTTATAGAAGGTGCACAGCTACTGACCAACCTCCTCCAACAGGATCTATGCAAGAAGCCCCCCTGAAGTGGACCACTACCAAAACAACTTTTACGAAATTTAAAAGCACAACAGACCTTAATCAAAAAAAAAAAAAGAAAAAATTTCAAGGAAACAACCTAACCTGGTGTGTAAAAGAAAATGACAAACATACAAAACCTAAAGTCAGCAGAAGGAAGGAAATAACAAAGATTAGGGAGGGCTTCCCTGGTGGCTCAGATAGTAAAGAATCTGCCTGCGATGCGGGATACCCAGGTTCGTTCCCTGGGTCAGGAAGATCCCCTGGAGAAAGGAATGGCAACCCACTCCAGTATCCTTGCCTGGAGAATCTCACGGACAGAAGAGCCTGGTGGGCTACAGTCCATGAGGTCACAAAGAGTAGGACTCGACCGAGTGACTAACACTTTCTTTCAAAATTCTAAAGGGAGGGGATACTGAGCTTTTAATAACAATGATAATAGTGATAACCCCTCCTTCCTAGAAAATCATTATCATTCAGATAGCCCTTGCACTGGAAAACCAAGGCAACTTGACATGACTGAGCAACTGACACCTTCACTTTCTTCACACTCACTAGTGGCTCAGTGGTGAAGAGTCCTCCTGCCAATGTAGGAGATCCGAGTTCACTTCCTAGTCTGAGAAGATCCCACATGCCTTGGAGCTAAGCCCGTGCATCACAACTATTGAACCTGTGCTCCAGATCCTGGGAACTGCAACTACTGGGCCCACAGGCCTCAGCCCCTGAAGCCCACACTCCGCAGAGCCTGAGCTCTGCAACAGAAGCAGCCACCAGGATGAGAAGCCCACGCACAGTGCAGGCCCCACCTGCCACGACCAGAGAAAAGCCCGAGTGGCAGGAAGACGCCGCACAGACCAAATAAACGGAATCAAATTTCAAATTTCAATCTGTTATTCAGAATATCCCTTTCCTATCTTCAAATATATCACCACCATTTCTTTAACTTCCAATGACATTCAAGTATTAAAAGGAAAAAGGTTCAAGTTAACTTAACCAATTTAAAACATCAATCACATATCTAATTAAAGATTTTTCACCTCCCCTAGGCAGGGCCTGGTCTGGGGCCTAAAGAACTTTCACTAGGAAAGGAAGGCATAATCAGTGATTTGAGTGCCGAAGAATTGATGCTTTTGAACCATGGTGTTGGAGAAGACTCTTGAGAGTCCCTTGGACTGCAAAGAGATCCAACCAGTCCATTCTGAAGGAGATCAGTCCTGGGATTTCTTTGGAAGGAATGATGCTAAAGCTGAAACTCCAGTACTTTGGCCACCTCATGCGAAGAGTTGACTCATTGGAAAAGACTCTGATGCTGGGAGGGATTGGGGGCAGGAGGAGAAGGGGACGACCGAGGATGAGATGGCTNCATTCTGAAGGAGATCAGTCCTGGGATTTCTTTGGAAGGAATGATGCTAAAGCTGAAACTCCAGTACTTTGGCCACCTCATGCGAAGAGTTGACTCATTGGAAAAGACTCTGATGCTGGGAGGGATTGGGGGCAGGAGGAGAAGGGGACAACAGAGGGTGAGATAGCTGGATGGCATCACGGACTCGATGGACGTGAGTCTGAGTGAACTCCGGGAGATGGTGATGGACAGGGAGGCCTGGTGTGCTGTGATTCATGGGGTCGCAAAGAGTCGGACACGCAAAGAGTCGGAATCAAAACATAAAGATTAGGGAGGAAATAAAATAGATACTAAAAACAACAGAAAAAATCAACAAGAGCTGGTCCTTTAAAGGGTAAACAAAATTAACCTCTAGCCAGAAGAAATGAGAGAGTACCCAAACAAAATAAGAAATGAAAAAGGAGAAATCTTGAGTGATACTACAGAAATACAAAAAACCATAAAAAGAATACTACGAACAATTACATGGCAACCAATTTGACAACCTAGAAGAAATGGACAACTTTCTAGAAACATACAGCCTGCCAAAACTGAACCAAGAAAAAGATAATTTGAAGAGATGGATCACTAGAAGTGAAATGGAATCTGTAATCATAAAAAAAAACTTCCTACAAACCAAAGTCCAGGACCAGATGACGTCACAGGTGAAGTCCAATCATACAAAGAAGAACTAATACCAGTTCTTCTCAGACTCTTCCAAAAGACTGACGAGGAGGAACACTCCCAAAGACATTCTGTGAGGCCACCATCACCCCGAACCAAGGCCAGACAAAGACACCACCAGAAAGGAAGATTACAAGCCAGGGTCTCCAGTGAATACAGACGCAAAACTTCTCAACACACTATTAGCAAACCAAATCCCAACAACACATAAGATCACACACCATGACCAAGTGGGATTCACCCCCAATTCACAAGGACGGTTCAGCATACACAGAATCAACCACATTACAACACATTAACGAAAGTAAAAAACTACATGTATCTCAATAGATGTAGAAAAAGCACTTAACAAAATTCAACATCCATTCATGGTAAAACTCTTACCAAAGCAGGAACAGAGGGAACATATCTCAACATAATAAAAGTCATTTATGACAAACCCACAGATAATATAATGCTCAACAGTGCAAAGCTAGAAGCCTTCCCACTAAAATCTGGAACCAGCTAAGGATTCCCACTCTCACCACTTCTCTTCAACATAGTATTGGAGGTCCTAGCAGCAATCGGACAAGAAAACGAGGGAAAAGGTATCCAAACTGGACAGGAAAAGATGAAACCGTCACTATATGCAGATGATATGATACCAAAAATAGAAAACCCTAAGGACTCCACACAAAAACTAGGCAAAACATTCTCTGACATAAATCATACCAAGATTTTCTTTGGTTAGTCTCCCAAGGAAATTGAAACAGAAGCAAAAATAAACAAATGGGACATAATCAAACTTACAAGCTTTTGCACAGTAAAGAAAGCCATTTTTTTAAAAAACGAAAAGATAACTTATGGAAGAAAAATGCAATGGATGAGGTTGTAATCTTAAGATGTATAAATAATATCTCATACAACTCAATAATAAAAAACCCAATCGAAAAATGGGCAGATGACCTTAATAGACATTTCCCCAAAGAAGACATACAGATGGCCAGCAGACACATTAAAAGGTACTCAACACCACTAATTATTAGAGAAGAGCAAATCAAAACTACAATGACTTACCACCTCACACTGGTCAGAATGGTTATCATTTAAAAGTCTACAAATAACAAATGTTGGAGAGGGTGTGAAGAAAAGGGAACGCTCCTATGCTGTTGGTGGGAATGTAAGTTGGTTCAGTCCAAGGAAAGAAGTATGGAGGTTCCTCAGAAAACTAAAAAGAGAATTACCACATGATCCAGCAATCCCACTCCTGGGAATATAACTGGACAAAACTATAATACAAAAAGATACATGCACCCCTATGTTCATAGCAGCATGGTTCACAATAGCCAAAATATGGAAACAACTTAAATGTCCATCAACAGATGAATGGATACAGACGGTGTGGTACATACACACAATGGAATACTACTGAGGCATAAAAAAGAATAGTGATGTCATCTGTAGCAACACGGAAACAACTAGATTCTCACACTAAGTGAAGTGAGTCAGAAAGAGAAAGACAGATAGCATACGGTGGTAGTGGGTTAGTCACTAAGTCGTGTCCGACTCTCTGTGGCCCCATGGACTCTAGCCCGCCAGGCTCCTCTGTCCATGGGATGTCTCAGGCAAGAATACTGGAGTGGGTTGCCGTTTCCTTCTCCAGGGGATCTTCCCGACCCAGAGACTGAACCCACGTCTCCTGCACTGCAGGCAGCCGCAGGTTCTTTAGCACTGAGCCATGTGGAAAGCCCCATATTACCAATGGTATCACTTATATGTGGAATCTAAAATGTAGAACAAACGAACCTATCTATAAAAGAGAAACAGACTCAGGCTTGCCAAGGGGGAAGAAGGGAGAGAGAGAGGAGGACCAGGAGTTTCAAGAAATGGTGCTGGGATAACTGGATGTAAATAAAATTGGACCCCTACCACATATCATATACAAAAATTAACTCAAAATGTATCAGAGACATAAATGTTAGAGCTACACACAAAACTCTTAGAAGAAAGCATAGGCACACATTTCATGACCTTGTATTAGGCAGTGATTTCTTAGATATGACACCAAAACATCAACTAACCAGACAGGTAAGTTGGACTTCATCCAAATTAAAAGCTTTTATGCTTCAAAGCTCACCATCAAGAAAGCAGAAAAACAACTCACAGAATGGGAGAAAAGTTTACAAATTTTGTATCTGAAAATGACATATCTAAAATATATTAAGAATTCCTATAACTCAATAATAAAAATACAAATAATCCAATTTAAAAAATGGGCAAAAGATCCAAACACAGTTCTCCAAAGAAGATATACAAATGACCAATAAGCTCATGAAAAGATGCTCAACACCATTAATCAGAGAAATACAAATTAAAACTACAATGATATATCACTTCACACCCACTAAAATAGCTATAAAAACAAAAATGAGTTGACCAAAAAAGAAGAAGAGAGTTGACAATGATGTGGAGAAACTGAAACTCGTATGCTGTTGGTGGGAATGTAAAATGATCCAGTCATTTTGGAAAAGTTTTCCTTAAAAGGTTAGACACAGAGTTCCCATATGACCCATTATATATGATCTCTGATCTCCTACCATATGACCAACTACCATTTAATCTACTATTAATACTAGGTATATACCCAGGATGACCAAGACCATGTTCACACAAAAATCTGGACACAAATGTTCATCGCAGCGTTGTTCATAACAGCCAAAGGGTGGAAACAATCTAAATATCAACTGATGAATGGACTAATACAATGTAATATATATTATCCAATAATAAAAAGTACTGAAACATGCTATGATATGGATTAATCTTGAAAACATGCTATTAGCTAAGTAAATGAAGCCAGTCACAATGAACTATGTATTGTATGACTCCATTTATATGAAATGTTTGGAACAGTTAAATTCATAAAAAGAAAAATAGACTGATGGTTGTCTAAGGCTGGGTTGGGGTGGGAGTGTTGATGAGAAATGGTGAGTCACTTCTAATGAGTACAGGGCTTCCTTTTTCAGGTGATAAAATGTTCTCAAATTTGATAGTGATAATGACTACATAATCCTAAGCATATTGACAATCACTTAACTGTACACTTTAGATGGAGTAACTACATGGCATGTGAATTATATCTTCATAAAGCCATCATTTAAAAAACAAATAGTAATCAAACAGCACAGTATAATATTTAAACCACTAATTCAGAAAACGAAAATCTCTGTAGAAAACTTAGAGCACTATCTCGTATGATATAGCAAACTTTCTGAAAAATCTCAACACTGTTGAATGATCTACTTTTGGTTTACTTGCTGATTCTGTTGCTGGTTAGCAATTTGGAAATCTCACTATCAGTCAAAAGCCACTTCAACAGTCATGTGCTAAAAACCCATTTCCCTTTTCAAATGCAGCTGTCACTCAATGAAAAGCTATATACAACAGGGACACTAACACAATATGAGCCTTGATGACACTGTGGAAGACTAGAAGTCAAAAGATCTGGTTTTATGTTGGTGTCCTACCTTTTACTGACTGCATGATCTTAGGTCTGTCGTTTCAGGTTTAGTTTCTTCAATAGCAAAATGGAGATGAAAATCTTTGCCCTCCTTACCTAATAGGGCTGGTGTGAGGATGAAATTAGAGGTAGAGAGAGAGTAAAAGAGGGGAGGGAGAGAAAGAAAACTTGTTTTGTCGTCTATTTCCCAAATGACTGTGGGCTTCCCAGGTGGCTAAGTGGTCAAGAATCTGTCTGCTGACGTGGGTTTGATCCCTGGGTCTAGAAGATTTCCTGGAGGAGGAAATGGCAACCCACTCCAGTATTCTTGCCTGGGAAATTCCACAGACAGAGGGGCCTGGCAGGCTACAATCAATGAGGTCCCAAAAGAATAGCACATGGCTTAGAGACTAAACCACAGAGGAAACAGAAGAGCATCCTTATATACCAATGTTTTTAGAAACACTGAGCTGTCCCCTCAAAGAAACATACGTGCCCAATGAACTTGACCCTGAGTCACAAATTTGGATCTACTGTTTGTAGAGTATTTCATTGAATTTCTAGCATACCATTAATAACATCTTTCATTCATTCATCTTTATGGTTACTTTCTTTCTGCCAATCCCTGCTTTTATGTTTATATTTTAGAATCTTTTAGAAGCTAATTCCAAGCCTGACCATTAGACTGACAGAGATTACATTGAAATTTATATAGTTTAATAATACTGTTGGATGCATGAATAAAATTTTGTGAAAACACAGAAAGGTAAACTAAAGTGGGGCCCTAGAGGAAACAGAGGATATTCCAGGTAAAGGGGGATAATATTGTCAAAAGCATACACAAAGCAAAGAAAGTGAAATACAGAGCTTTTAGGCTAGACAGGCACCAGGAAACTCATTTATTTAGTGCCAGCAACTAAATGAAACTGGAAATCTAAATGAGCTTTTCAATCTAAATGAGATTTTGATTTTGAGATTTTCAATCTCTGTGAGATTCTGGGAACAGTTGAAATAAATAAAATACACTTTTATAAAAGAGGTTAGTCTCATGGTAAAGGCAAAAAAAGAAACTTAAGGATGATAACAGAGTGACACATTCTGTGACAGATAATCTGCACAAGATGCTGTGGGAGTACAGAGTTGACTTTGGAAACCTAAGCCTGAGCTAGATCAGGAACCATGAAAGACCTGCAGGCCATGGTAAAAATTCTGGACTTTAATCCTTAATTATGAGGAGCTCTGAAGTTTTGCAGGAAGGCAAGTGACACAATCAGATTTGTACCTTAGACACTGACAGTAGTGTGGAGAGCAGAAGAAACTGCATTTGCCAATAAGTCAGTTTTCTGTAAGATAGATTGTTAAACTGTGACCAGATTATAATAAAAAAAGAAATGCTTCAATAAATTATATTCTACATATGCAGAACCCAGGAAATAGATCGGAGACACTGAGTCTGCCTTAAATGAAGGACCAAGGGAAAGAACGTAGAGGACAAAGAAAACTGTCACCTACAGCCTTCCCTTCAATCCCCTTCAGCCCTGTCTGTCTTCAGGGTTAGGGGTAGTTTGGATGTATACAGTGTTAAGTGGGAGAGTGAGAGGATAAATGCTACCAAGAGAAGATATTTGTAAACAGTACAAATTAGTACTGCCAACTCTTCTTTCACTACCTACAAGGAAGAAGCAGATATTCAAGCTGTTTTGGAGAAAAGAATTTGTTAAGATAAGAACCTGAGATTGCAGGTTAGGCAAGTTTTCAAAGGCACATCAATGAAGTGTTGTTTCAATGAGTCATCAAGGTCATACCTTCTTCCAAGGACACACAATCTGNAGATATTCAAGCTGTTTTGGAGAAAAGAATTTGTTAAGATAAGAACCTGAGATTGCAGGTTAGGCAAGTTTTCAAAGGCACATCAATGAAGTGTTGTTTCAATGAGTCATCAAGGTCATACCTTCTTCCAAGGACACACAATCTGATTGGGGTGTTTCCATCTCTGTAAGAAAATCTTCCTTGATATTAGGTTAAGAAATGACCTTACGTCTCCCATCTAATACACAAAACTACTATGAGAGGTACTGAACTCAAAATAATCTTTTAACTTTAATGAATCTGGAAAAAGGCTTATGATTTGCTCAACAAAAAACTGAGTCACCTAAGGAGAAGCATAGTTTAAAGAAGGCTTGCTTTTCCCTCCCCCTTTATAGTCTGGACAACTTGAGGTCTACCAATGCAAAATACCTCAATACTAGTACAATTAAAACATGGCCTCAAAGAAATTTTATATCCAGACATTATTATCAGTGAAGGTATTTGATTTCCAATGGTGTTATTTCTACCAAAAAAGGAAAATGCACATTTGTCTTGTTTTAGAACACAATGTCATTTTATGTAATATGCATGCATTTTAATCTAACAATAAATTACCTATTCCATTTTCACTATAAACTCCAAAAGCAAGACATTTTCTGGGGATCACATTTAAAAAAATCTTTATGTTATGCTATCTCTGGCCTCAAAACAGAGCTTATGTGTAATAGATCTGGTCAATCAGAGGTGGCAAACTGGCAACCCAAGGGATGACTGTGGCCCACAAACAGGTTTTCATTGAACAACTTTTTTTTTTTCATTTAGGCAGATGTAGAATATATTAATACCAAGTAATATCCTAACTCTTAAATAATATGGTTATGATGAAAGTAGTCTTTTTGAGAGACATCAAATACCTTTAAAAAATCAACTGTTTCTTGCAGCTTGCTTTCTCAACTGGTACTGTTTCACTCGTGGACATAGCTTTTTATAAGAATTCAAGTTTATGTCATACTTAATGTTTTGTTACTACTAATATGCCTGCACTTGGTAACACTATGACTTTGTACTCAGTCTCCAAGCTGTTGGAGCCCCTGTCTGCTCTGAGGTATACAGTTCCTTTCCTGATGACTACTCTCCTTTCCAGAAGGTGCCTTGTCTGTGCTTTCCCCTCAAGATGCTGCTGGACTTCTGGTGACAAGAGCTGATCTTACAATCCAATAATGTTGAGTGTAATACCTTCCTACTAAGTTTCAGGTTCTCACATTTAAAATTTTTGCCCCCATACTACATACTCATGTAAACATGGTTGCCAGAGAGTCAGTAAGGAGTTTACATTTTCCTAAAGATACGTTGTGAGGTTTAATGAAAAATTCACATGAATTTAATATAAAATATAGATTTGCTCATACCCTGATTTCCTTGGCTATTCTCTTCCCATTTCTGCTGTTAGGCTACCTTCTCAGTAACCTTAGTTTAAAAAGCATTCTTTAGAGTTGTCAAGTTGAACACACACTGAACACACATTGTAGAAAGAAGAACTGCATTGAAATGTTTTTTTCCACTAGGTTTTGCACTTAGAGAAACAAATCTCACTTACTTGTAAAGTTAATTTTAGCAAAGCAAAATATTTGCCAATTATGGGTTGAGTTAATAAAGCACTGATATCTGAAGTAAAAGAATCTTCAGTTAACACAGCAGGCAGAAACTGAGCTTTTCTGTGATTAACACATGATGTGGAAAGATAGTTAAACATTTTAACAAAACGCATGACACAACTGAATACATAAGGACATGAAATGGAACCTTTAAGTGATTAGCCATAGAATTTTGTGGGCTGGAACTTAGGTGTGTGGTCCTAGAAAGGGTTCTCAAGGATCACTGAGTCCATTCCCCTCAATATATATATGAGGAAAATGAAGCAGAGACTGTGATGTTTACATGAGTATTTAGTATGGGTGCAAAAATTAAAAACGGAAACATTCTGCACCACGGTGTACAAGAAAAACTTCAGAGATTGGGTCTACCTCTCTTCTAGGAAGAGCAAGAGTCCTAAAAATCAATCATACGTCAAAGAATACTTTTTTAAAGAAGGCAATTCTTCAATTTCTTAATTACATTTATATGTCTAATAGCCTCTTACTTAAGACAGTGATTCTTATAAATAGCTATAAGATCCATTTCACTATTGGCTAAGAGGGTTATGTTTCAAAATACTGAAAAGATTAACATTTATGGAGTGCTCTGATATGCTAAGATGGAAAGAAGAAAAAGACATTTTACTGTATGTTTTTTACATTTTTTTTACAAATATATCTACACATTTCTTCTAGTAATTACAAGCCCTTACCACCTGTTCTCCATTCACACTAACACTCTTCAATACTTAATCCCCCACCCCATCTTTCCTAACTGCATCTCCTCCTCCAGTGGTTACAAGATAAGATGCCTGGAACCAAATCAAAGGTTTCAAAAAGTTTTCTTCATTATAAATCACTTCAGTGGATTATTTTCACTTAGATGGTGGATGTTAAACATCACTCCCTTCTACAACCTCCACTGCCATTAATATGGATAATCAAAAACCGATTGTATTTGCAAATAACAACTGTTTGTGGCTTTTTCTGTTGCTGTGTTTTCCACTTACTATGGCTAATGTAGCGGCATCACAGCAGGAAAGCTAAGATGACTGCCTTGATGAGAACTATTCGAGAAGGAGGGAGCAGGGAATAATCTTGCCATTTTAGCCAAGCCATACCAATGTTTCCTTCCATTAATATGGATAATCAAAAACCGATTGTATTTGCAAATAACAATTATTTTGAAAAATGTAATGCCTTAGAAAAACAATGGATATACTACTTCACTGAAGACATTTTGAAAGTTCAATTATTTTGTTTCAGCTGAAAATAACTTAAATTTTATTTTAACCCTCTTGTCAATTCCCAGTTGTGTATACTTCACATGAAATAGAAAGGAAACAGAAGAAATGCAATGAGGACAGTGGTCAATAGAGAAAAGGTATATATTGTGGGAGCTGCAGAATCCCATGGACAGAGGAGCCTGGTGAGCTACAGTCCTTAGGGCCACGAAGAGTCAGACACAACTGAAGCAACTTAGCACAAATGCATGTGGGAACTGTAAATGTTTCTGCTTTTTCCCTGGCAGAGTCAAAGGGGCATGCGGAGAGAAGTCAGTCATCTACAATGCTATTACAGCCTTAGGGGCACTCTGTACTTGCTTATTTCAACTTATTCAGTTTACAGTCTAGGCACCCAGGTTTAACCTTGCTACTCTTTCCAAGGCACTAAATGACGATATATTATGGAGTTGAGACCGCAGCTGTAGCTGGAAGATGGGGATGGGTGCCGAAACAGCAGAAGGTAAACACTCATCTTAAAGCTTCAAAAAATCAGCAACTAATAACCACTCTTTCACAGGTGGGCCCAAGCTCAGTTTGTAAATGGCATCCCCTGACACTGTGCCATACAATGGTCCTTTACAAAGCTGTAAGAAGCCAGGCCTTATAACTCACCAGGAGTCTCAAACTGACAACGCCTATAGCCCATAGAGACGTTTTACTTGAGCAATATTGAGCTTTTTTTTTTTTTAAAGTAGTGAGTTTTGTATTCTTTTTTCTAAAATCTGAATGTAAATGCCCTAAAAAAAAAATTTAACCTAAGCCCACTATTCCCCATTTCTTATATCCTGTAAAGTCTGCAGGAAACCAGAAGTAGCCTCAAAAGAATCCTTTCACAATGAAGTCACAGGATGCAATTAACTTCTTCAGCAATTGAGTTGTAAAGAACATGTAAAGACTGGTCTACTAATGAAACGGATTACACATTCAATGCCCAAGATTTTTTAATCATAGGCTAGTCACATAAGCACCCCTATGCCTAGAAAATCTAAAATTCCAGGCTCCCAAAAGGAAAAAAGGTATTCAATAACATAGTTTGTACAATGAGGCATGGCAAGCTCCTCTTACCACTCAGGGAAAGTTTATTTCAGTATTGGAAACTGTTCAACAGTCAAGTTCCCAGACACTAGGCTCCAATTAATCTTGCAACCAAGGCTTTCTAACGATGGTAGTCTCAGGCCTATTATCTTAACTTCTCTTACATATCTTTACCATTTCTTCCTTGACAGCCAGCAGGGTAGCCTCAGCCCAGGGTCTTTACCCAACACCCCAGAGCCTTCCTTCTCCCCCCATTTCCCAATCACTTATGATCCCCACTGCTCCAGCTTTACTAACAAGAACATAATTCAAACTTTAATTTATAAGCCAAACAAAAGTTAACTTATTTTGCTTATGTTATTAACTTTCACTCGACCAATCAGGGCTTCCAGTTAACAGGATACTAGCCATGATTTACAATGAGATATGGTTCCACCAAATCCAATACAGTACTGTAAAGTAAAATAAAGTAAAAAAAAAAAAAAAAAAAAAAAAAAGGAGAGATATGGTTCCANGTTATTAACTTTCACTCGACCAATCAGGGCTTCCAGTTAACAGGATACTAGCCATGATTTACAATGAGATATGGTTCCACCAAATCCAATACAGTACTGTAAAGTAAAATAAAGTAAAAAAAAAAAAAAAAAAAAGGAGAGATATGGTTCCAGTTAGAGTGGAAAATCAGTTGACTTAAAGCTACCCACTGGCTTTACCATATAAACATATAATTTTCATTTGACTGCTGGAAATACTGCCAAAGATTCCTATCATCTTGTTCAACAATGTGCTGGGTGTGAAGCCGTTATGGATTTGATACCTAGGTTTTCCAGGATGGTCAGCCACAGAGAAGTAAGGTAGAATGTAGTGGCTGCCAGGTCACTGCTCAAATGTGCCACTAAGGTTTTACTTCTGACTCATTGGTGAGGAGACACCTGACCCTGCACAGCTTTCAGCATTTTCTCATCCCAGATCCCTTGCTCTTTCCTGCAAAGGCCCACAACCTCAGAAAACAGACAGTCTCAGCTTCTGACCTCCAAGGGTTGAGGAGCTGAGAGGAGCTGAGACTCACAATGGCTGCCAGCAAGAGGCTAAGCAGCGTTCAGCAGGCTCCATGTGGAGTTATTTTCACGTTCTGCAGCCCATGCTAGATGCTATGAACCACCTAAAGGGCCCAAGTACCTCCTGAGGAACCTACTGCCTAGACTAGAAAAAAACTGAGTCCTGGAACTCCTTGACATTGACAGCGCAACCAATTAGGAATGAACAGAACCTGGGCACTACCTTGGTTCCACTATGGTAGACTTATCTGGCCTGGATTTACCATTGCTCTGCCAATCTGTGCACTAAAGAAGACCACAGTCACTGTCCAACAACAATACAGACTGCCTGCCTTGGAAAGATCCAGATCATGAAACTTACAAGACTACCAGCTAGGGGTTGGCAAGGCCTCAAGGGTGGAGGCCAGAGACCAGTGGGCTAGTTGGCTACCCTGACCCCTCTGAGGAGCACAATTCTAAGTCCTGAAACTAGGCCTGAAGCTGCTGCTTTAAATTCATAGCTGGGAAGGGGAAGGATGTATCATGTCAGAATTCATTCAGATGCTAAGTAGGAACTTAAGCATATTTTATGGGGGCCCTGTTCTGATGAATCTCCTTTATTAGATTAAAGTGGTGTGAAGTACATTTGCCTTTTGTTGTGATCATTCTTCCAAATGTTGGCATTTGAAGTATTTAATACCAGCCAGCTAGGATTGCTGGTCCTATTTAGAAGTTTCAAATGACCCATAAGATGTTGTAATTGGGCTAAAATAAAGATTTTAAGGCCAGAAACTAAGCTCAATCTTTGGAGCTGCTGATGCTTCCTAACTCCCATCCAAGGACATGAAAGAGCATTCATTTTAGCCTAATAGTGGGAAATCCCTTTACCAACTGGTAGGGCTTGCAGGAAGACTCCAAATTAAAGAATAAAGAAATCTCAGCCATCTCTTTTAGCATTAAGGGGGAAAAACACAAATAGCATTTTTATATTACTGTCAATTTTAAGGGAATGTAATACACACTACTGTATATAAAACAGATAACTAATAAAGACCTACTATATAGCACAGGGATCTCTGCTCAATATTCTATAATAACTATATGGGAAAAGAATCTAAAAGGAAGTGTATTCATGTGTAACAGATATACTTTTCTATACACCTGAAAAAATACTGTAAATCAACTATACTCCAATTAAAAAGGTGGGGGGGGGATGCACTTTCCTGAGCAACTAAAACAAAGAAAGAAAAAGCTTTAAAAGACTGGTCAGATTTCATATAATCTATAACAAACAATAAAAAAATTTGCTGGCCACAAGTCCAAAGAACTTGCACTGCAGCAAAATGCTAAAACAGGGCATCTGCTAAAGACAAATGGAATCAAGTTGCTTCATGAAGCCTACAGATTTCCAATCAGTGATGAAGCCAAGTTGAACCTAATGCATTATAAAAACCCTATGCAAAGTTAATTTAACCAAATGTAGTCTGCTTTTAAGATCTTAGCTCTATGCCCTGAAGGTAAATATCAGCCAATTTCTCCTCAAAAACTTAAGCAGATTTTGAAGTTCATAAGACCTTAACACAAAACAACTATGTGCTAAATACCTAAATTGGGCAATTGGAAAGAGATGCTTTTATCATCTGCATCATGATTTGTGAACCCTGAAGGTAATTTTAAAAATTCCATTATTTTCTTCTTTAAGTGAATACTGAAATAGTTATCTGATGATTGTTAAAAATTTCAGTAAAGCATTAAAAAGTACTTTGGCAAGTTTCATGCCTCAGTCCCCAAGATGCCGTATGGGGCCTAAGCAAGCTGTGAATGTAATACAAAAAGGAGAACC
The DNA here is from genome assembly GCA_006410675.1 of Oreotragus oreotragus. Lineage (NCBI taxonomy): Eukaryota > Metazoa > Chordata > Mammalia > Artiodactyla > Bovidae > Oreotragus > Oreotragus oreotragus. Next base: position 137,212 of record SJYX01005434.1, read on the forward strand.
AGAGATATGCATGCTCCATCTAATGCATTCAAAATCAAAAAGAAAACACAAACACTTGTATGTGGATTTATGAAAGGGCCACAAGTCTGTAAATCCCAAATGAAACCTTAAGAGTCAGAATCTGAAGCTTTTTCCTAATATAGTTGCTTCCTGACACAATGTTTACATAGTAGATTCTTTATAAATTTTGATTAGAGTGAAGTAATTTAAATGTGGGTTGACACTCACCTAGAGATTTTTTGTCACATATTTATGTATCCTAGATGGGAGATAACTATAAATAATTGGAGTATTTTCAAACTCTTTTGGCTTTTTTTTTTTTCTTTTTTGGCTTTCTATAAGATGGCAAATAATTGTTTTCACTACATAAAGTGAAATCACATGACCGAAGTAGCATTTTACCTGCTTAAGAAATCGATCAGATGCATTGCTGTGCTTGGCCAATACGCTTGGCAGAGAGGGATTAGCATACTCAAACTGGGGATTGTAGGTGTAGTCAGACTTGAAGAACCTCAGTTTTTCTTTCTCCAAGTTGGTGGGCTTTATAGCAGTCAGTATACAAAATTTCTTTCCAGAAAAATCATCTCCTTTTTCAAAACTTCTCGACAGCAGAGGCTTTGGCTTTGGAAGTGTGGAGAAGAGGTGTCGCTTCACCCTTCTTTCACTTTTGGGTTTCGGCGGCAGTACTACGGCGTTTCCTGTAACAGAGATATCATGCGTAAACTTGACAGGACTTGACACTGGACTGGTGACAAACACAGCAGGCTGCCTTTCCAGGCAGCACCAAGTACTACTGCTCATCACAGGCACTGGAGCTTTCATCCTGCGAAGGTCTCTACTGCGTGAAGAGCTGGGAGATTTGCTGGGTTTTCTACATCTTTTGGAGCCAGTAGAGGAAGGCTGTTTTTGTGAATGATGCTTTTTCTCCTCTTTGCTCTGTAGTAGGACATTGTAACTACTGGTTCCAGTTGTGAAAATGTCCTTCAGTATTCCAGGAGATAAATGTGAAATGCTTCTTTTGCTGTCAATGATCAAGGACGCTTCTGCATTTAGAATGGACTTCTTAGCAAGCTCTTGCTCAGGCCAGTGAAGCTTTTCTGTGTTAATAAAATCAAAACAAAAAAAATAACAAAGATGCCAGATGAAGCAAATTGCTTATTATATAAAAAGCATCCTGAAGGGTCTTTAAACTTTTATAATTTTGCAACAAATCCCATGGACAGAGGAGCCTGGCAGGCTGTAGTCCATGGGGTCGCAAAGAGATGGACCTGACTTAGCAACTATACAACACAGGTTAACATTAAAGAAAATCAAAATTTTTCTTGCCAAGTCTTTTAAAAACATAATTACTACATAGGATGTGTATGCAAGGTAAGTCGCTTTGGAAAACACATTTTAAATATTAAAATGAAGTGAAGTGAAGTCGCTCAGTCGTGTCCAACTCTTTGCCACCCCACGGACTGTAGCCTACTATGCTCCTCCATGCATGGGATTTTCCAGGCAAGAGTACTAGAGTGGGTTGCCATTTCCTTCTCCAGAGGATCTTCCTGACCCANAGTAAGACCAAAAAAAAAAAAAACCCAAACAAATGACAACAACAAGTGAAAGTAAAAGTGTCTGACTCTTTGCGACCCCATGGACTAGAATTGTCCAGGCCAGAATACTGGAGTGGGTAGCCTTTCCCTTCTCCAGGGGATCTTCCCAACCCAGAGATTGAACCCAGGTGTCCCACATTATGGGTGGATTCTTTACCAGCTGAGCCACAAGGGAAGCCCAGGAATACTGGAGTGGGTAGCCTATCCCTTCTCCAGTGGATCTTTCCGACTCAGGAATCAAACTGGGGTCTCCTGTATTGCAGGTGGATTCTTTACCAATTGAGCTATCAACAAACAAACAAAAACTTCAAAATAAGAATTTAAAAACTTTTACAGATTTTGAAATACAAATTAAAAATGTAAAAACTTCCCAGCTAACAAGCAGGCTGAATGCTCAGAGCTAAGTGCTACCATGGGTTCTGCAGGGTCAGCCTCCAGAAATAGGCTACAGGAACCTCCCTGGATGAGTGAGAGCCCTGCAGTCTTGGTCATTGGAGGAAATGCTTCCAATTTGCCTCCTTCCCAGGGTGGTCCCGACCTGTAGTATGATGAGGTCCCTGGGAGAGATCTCAACCTCAGGGCGGGGCCAGTGCTGGCTCCTGTCACCTGACCCCTGGGAACTGTTCCTCCCACTTTTCTCTGCTCCCTGCCACCCACCACTGAGTGTGTGTGCTGTGTACATGCTAACAGTTGTGTCTGACTCTGCACCCCTGTGGACTGTAGCCTGCCAGGGTTTCTCCAGGCAAGGATACTGGAGTGGGTTGCCATGCCCTCCTCCAGGGGATCTCCAAGCTTGTTTGAGTTTCTCAGATGAAACCTGCTTTTCCTTTCAAAAGATCTTAGCTGGAAGGGTCTCTGCTCCCTAAAATATTCTTCCTTCTCCCTTCCTACTTTTCCATCACCTGGAGGAGTCAACTCTGCTTCATGTTTCATCTGAAAAGTCATCTCTTTTGTATATGATAGTTATATTTACTGTCTTGTGTGTGGTGATGGTTTATGGGTATCAATATATGTCAAAATGTGATAAATGTGTATTTTTAATATATGTGCAGTTATTACATATTAATTATACTTCAGCAAGCTGAAAAAAGTCACTTCCCCAGAAAGGTAGGTCTGAACTTCTTCTGTCCCCACCTCCAATACCCCAACCATATTAACCTTCTTTAGTCTGTACCATGAGTAGGAGTAAATGTCTCATGTTTTTATGGTGATGAATGAATGATTGAGGGTAAAGGAGAGCCAACCTGTGTTCAGAGGATGGTGGAGACTCCAGGAGGGAGGAGGGGGCACAGTAGGGAATCTGGAGATGGCAAGTCCAGAGAGGTCATAATCCTCTGTCCATGGGATTTTCCAGGCAAGAATACTGGAGTGGGTTGCCATGCCCTCCTTCAGGGGACCTTCCTGACCCAGGAATTGAACCTGTGTCTCTTACGTCTAACCTGTATTGGCAGAGGATTTTTTATCACTAGCACCACCAGGGAAGCCCACTATGTACGATATATTGTACAAGGAGAGGTCAGTTTTGCCTTTCTCCTCCATGGATCACAGCCTTGCTGTGGCAAAAGGGCCTGCACAGCTCACTGAAGCTATGAGCCATGCTATGCAGGGCCACCCAAGACAGACAAGTCATAGTGAAGAGTTCTGACAAAATGTGGTCCACTGGAGGAAAAAATGGCAACCCACTCCACTATTTTTGCCTGGAGAACTTCATGGACAGTATGAAGGCAAAAAGATACAAAACTGGAAGATGAGCACCCCAGGTTGGAAGGTGTTCAATATGCTACTAGGGAAGAGCTGAGGGCAATTACTAATAGCTCCAGTAAGAATGTAGTGGCTGGGCCAAAGCAGGAGCAATACCCAGCTGTGGTTGTGTCTGGTGATGAAAATAATGTCCAATACTATAAATAATACTGCATAGGAACATGAAATGTTAGGTCCATGAATTAACGTAAATTGGACGTGATCAAACAGGAGATGGCAAGACTGAACACTGGCATCTTAGGAATCCGAGAACTAAAATGGATGATGGGAGAATTTAATTCAGGTGACTATTTACTACTGTGGGCAAGAATCCCTTAGAAGAAATGGAATAATAGCCCTCAAAGTCAATAAGAGTCCAAAATGCAGTACTTGGGTGCAATCTCAAAAATGACATCATGATCTCAGTTCATTTCCTAGGCAAACCATTCAACATCACAGTAATCCAAGTCTATGCCCCAACCACTAATGCCGAAGAAGTTGAAGTTGACTACTTCTATAAAGACCTACAACACCTTATAGAGTTAACCCCCAAAACGGTATCATTTTCACCACGGGGGACTGGAATGCAAAAGTAGGAAGTCAAAAGATACCTGGAATAATAGGCAAGTTATTGGACTTGGGAGTACAAAATGAAGCAGGGCAAAGGCTAACAGAGTTTTGTCAAGAGAACACACTGGTCATAGCAAATACTCTTTTCCAAAAACCCAAGAGATGACTCTACACATGGAAATCACCAAATGGGAAATACTGAAATCAGACTGATTATATTCTTTGCAGCCAAAGATGGAGATGCTCTACACAGTCAGCAAAAACAAGACCGGGAGCTGACTGTGGCTCAGATCATGAGCTCCTTATTGCAAAATTCAGANCTACACATGGAAATCACCAAATGGGAAATACTGAAATCAGACTGATTATATTCTTTGCAGCCAAAGATGGAGATGCTCTACACAGTCAGCAAAAACAAGACCGGGAGCTGACTGTGGCTCAGATCATGAGCTCCTTATTGCAAAATTCAGACTTATATTGAAGAAAGTAGGAAAACCCACTAGGCCATTCAGGTATGACCTAATCAAATCCCTATGACTATGCAGTGGATGTGACAAATAGATTCAATGGATTAGATGTGGTGGACAGAGTGCCTGAAGAACTACGGACGGAGGTTCGTAACATTGTAAAGGAGGTGGTGACCAAAACCATCCTGAAGACAAAGTAATGAAAGAAGGCAAGGTGACTGTCTGAGGAGGCTGCGGAAAGAAGAGACGTGAAAGGCAAGGGAGAAAGGAAAAGATATATCCAACTCAATGCAGAGTTCCAGAGAATAGCAAGGAATGATACGAAGGACTTCTTAAATGAAAAATGCAAAGAAATAGAGGAAAACAGAATGGGAAAGGCTAGAAATCTCAAGAAAATTGGAGATATCAAGGGAACATTTCAATCAAGAATAGGCATGATAAAGAACATAAACAGTAAGCCCCTATCAGAAGAGATTAAGAAGAGGCAGCAAGAGTAACAGAACTCTAGGGCTTTAATGACCCAGATAACCACAATGTTATGGTCACTCACCTAGAGCCAGACAGCCTGGAGGATGAAGTCAAGTGGGCCTTAGGAAGCATTATCACCAACAAAGATGATGGAATTTCAGCTGAGTTATTTAAAACCGTAAAAGACAATGCTGTTACAGTGTTGTACTCAATATGTCAGCAAATGAAACAAGCTCACCAGTGGCCACAGGACTGGAAAAGGTCAGTTTTTATTCCAAACCCAAAGAAGGGCAATGCCAAAAAATGCTCAAGTTATCATACAGTTGCACTCATTTCACATGCTAGTAAGGTTGTGCTCAAAATCCTTCAAGCTAGGCTTGTGTTGTGTGCTTAGTCACTCAATCGTATCTGACTCTTTGTGACCCCCATAGACTGCAGCCCACCAGGCACTTCTGTCCATGAGGATTCTCCAGGCAAGAATACTGGAGTGGGTTGCCATGCCCTTCTCCAGGGATCCTCCCAACCCAGGGATCGAACTCAGGTCTCCCACATTGCAGGAGGAGTCTGTACCAACTGAGCCACTAGGGAAGCCCTAAGCAGCACCAAAAGCTTCCAGATGTACACGCTGGGTTTCAAAGAGGCAGAGAAATGAGAGATCAAACTGCCAACATTCGTTGGATCATGGAGAAAGCAAGGGAATTCCAGAAAAACATCTCCTTCAAAGAGTACACTAAAATCTTTGCGTAGATCACAACAACTGGAAAATTCTTAGGGACTGGAATACCAGACCACCTTACCTGTTTCCTGAGAAACCTATACGGAGATCAAGAAGCAACAGTTAGAATCTTACCTGGAACAACTGATCGGTTCCAATATGGGAAAGGAGTACAATAAGGCTATGTACTGTCTCCCTGCTTATTTGACTTGTATGTGGAGTATATCATGCAAAATGGTGGGCTGGATGAATCACAAGCTGGAATACAGACTGCAGGGAGAAATATCAACAACCTCAGATATGTAGATGACACCACCCTAATGGCAGAAAGCAAAGAGGAATTAAAGAGCTTCTTAATGAAGGTGAAAGAGGAGAGCAGAGTGCATTCTTTCATTCCACAAATACAGGAGTATTGCTAATAGGTACATGAATCTGAAAAACATTTGTATAATTACATCGTCTTGTCTTCACCTAGCCTCTAATATGGCTCTGAAGGTAAGGCAGTTCTATGAAGATCTGAGTACAAATACGAAGTAGTATAAGCTTAAATATGAAAAACAAAAGGTACAGACAATCATCTAGAATTCAGAGAAGGAAAAGAACAATGTGAAGAGAAACACTTGAGAACTTAGCTGAACCCTTTAAGAGCTTTCACATTCAATTAACTGACCAAGCGTTCCAGTTTGTCTTAAATTGTCTTATTTGAATTCCTATCAGATCATGTCTGCCTATAAAACCTTTTCTAAATCCTTTCTGCAAATGTGATACATGATTCTCTCAAACAGCTCTTTTGCAAGTCTTATGGATCCTTACACCTCTAGTTCTCAACCTCTGGCTCCTACTATGGAGGCAATTTCAATGCTAGCTGACTTGGATAGCTGCCTTTCTTGCCAAGAAAGACAATCCATTAATTCTATTTCAAAAAAACTTTATCTACATAGATCTGTCACTCATCTATTCAAGATTAGACATTCAGGGATCCTTTCTATGATAAGTAGTAATAAATAATTTAGAAAAGGGAGAATGAACCAGAGATCAAACTGCCAACATCCTCTGGATCACAGAAAAAGCAACAGAGTTTCAGAAAAACATCTACTTCTACTTTATTGACTATGCCAAAGCCTTTGACTGTGTGGATCACAACAGACTGGAAAATTCTGAAAGAGATGGGAATAACAAACCACCTTACTTGCCCCCTGAGAAATCTGTATGCAGGTCAGGAAGCAACAGTTAGAACCAGACATGGAACAACAGACTGGTTTCAAATTGGGAAAGGAGTATGTCAAGGCTGTACATTGTCACCTGCTTATTTAACTTCTATGCAGAGTACATCATGCGAAATGCCTGGCTGGCTGAAGCACAAGTTGGAATCAAGACTGCTGGGAGAAATATCAATAACCTCAGATAGGCAGATGACACCACCCTTATGGCAGAAAGCAAAATGGAACTGAAGAGCCTCTTGATGAAAGTTAAAGAGAGTGAAAAAGCTGGCTTAAAACTCAGCATTCAAAAAACTAAGATCATGGGATTTGGTCCCATCACTTCATGGCAAATAGATGGGGAAACAATGGAAATAGTGACTGACTTTATTTTCTTAGGTTCCAAAATCACTGCAAGTGGTGACTGTAGCAATGAAATTAAAAGACGCTTACTCCTTGGGAGAAAAGCTATGAGCAACCTCAACAGCATATTAAAAAGCAAACATTACTTTTCTAACAAAGGTCCACCTAGTCAAAGCTATGGTTTTTCCAGTGGTCATGTCTGGATGTGAGAGCTTTTCTCTCATAAAGAAAGCTGAGCACTGAAGAACTGATGCTTTTGACTTGTGGTGTTGGAGAAGACTCTTGAGAGTCCCTTGGACTGCAAGGAGATCAAACCATTCAATTCTAAAGGAAATCAGTCCTGAATATTCATTAGAAGGACTGATGTTGAAGCTGAAGTTCCAACACTTTGGCCACCTGATGTGAAGAAGTGACTCACTGGAAAAGACCCTGATGCTGGGAAAGATTGAAGGCAGGAGGAGAAGGGGACGACAGAGGATGAGATGGTTGGATGGCATCACTGACTTGATGGACGTGAGTTTGAGCAAACTTTGGGAATTGGTGATGGACAGGGAAGCCTGGCATGCTGCAGTCCACAGGGTCGCTAAGAGTCAGACATAACTAAGCAACTCAACTGAATAAATAATAATAGCAGCCACTATTTGTTGACACATTTATGTGAGTTTGGGATTTCACCAAAGACTGTAATGTTTTATCATTTAACCTTCAGAAATGTTAAATAATTTGCTCAAGGTTATATGACAAAGTAGTGAAGAACAAACTATGATCCGAATGTGTCTGATTACAGAGTCCATGTTCATTCTAAAGGACAGTCATTCAATTATCAACAGACATTCAGTATTAAATCTGCTACACACGCCTTTCGTCCTCTGTACAAGACATGGCACCCTATTAAGACATAGTAATCTGAATCACTAATGTACCGAGATAGGTCCCACGACCATGGTTTATTCATCTTTCTCTTTCCAACATCTAGCAAGGTATCTGGTAGACATTCAGTAAAGGTACACTGAATAAATTAATGAATGGCAAAATCCTTAATCTGCCACTCTCTCACCACTATGGATAAGCATGTATTTGTAGTTCTAGAACCATTCCATATATCTATGAGGAGACCACTGCAGAAGTGGAAAAATAACCTGGAAGACCTTGAGCCAGTGGCTCTCAGCTGAGAGCAACTGTGCCGTCTAGGGCACACTTGGCTATCACAGCCCGGGAGTGACGCTACTAGTATCTTGTAGTTAGAAGCCAGGGATGAGGCTCAACACCCTTCAGGGCACATGACAGCCTCCTTCAACAAAAGCATTCATCCTAAAATAGTGCTAAGGTAGAGAAACTGTGCACTAAATACTAAGCTTTAAAACCCAGAAATCATAGGATTTAAGGTAAAGAAACAGTATGAGGTTAAAAGTGGATAATAAACAATCCAAATACATAAGGTACTCAGAAGTCCTCCTAGTTAACATTTTCTAGGCGATGGCACCCTACTCCAGTACTCTTGCCTAGAAAATCCCATGGACAGAGGAGCCTGGTAGGCTGCGGTCCATGGGGTCGCAAAGAGTCGGACACAACTGAGCGACTTCCCTTTCACTTTTCACTTTCATGCACTGGAGAAGGAAATGGCAACCCACTCCAGTGTTCTTGCCTGGAGAATCCCAGGGATGGCGGAGCCTGGTGGGCTGCCGTCGATGGGGTCTCACAGAGTCGGACACGACTGAAGTGACTTAGCAGCAGCAGCAGGCCAATATATGAAATCTGAATTCTACTGTCTAAAGATAACATGAAAGTATAAATTGTGTGTGTCTGAAGTCACTTCAATGGTGTCCAACTCTTTGTGACCCCATGGACTGTAGCCCTCCAGGTTCCTCTGTCCATGGGATTCTCTAGGCTGGAGTGGATTGCCATGACCTCCTCCAGGGGATCTTCCCAACCCAGGGATCAAACCCATGTCTCTAAACTAGTAGGAGCTAAATAAACTGTCTATTACATGGACAAGCTTAGAGGTAGAAACTAGACTGCACAGGGACATGCTGAAGGCTGACTATACAAAGGGGCTGTTCAGTAACATAAAAAAACAGCTCCAAGTAAATAGAACAAATAAAACTTTCATCAATGCTGGTAGGTCCCAGATCCTCACAGGTTTNTGTCTCTAAACTAGTAGGAGCTAAATAAACTGTCTATTACATGGACAAGCTTAGAGGTAGAAACTAGACTGCACAGGGACATGCTGAAGGCTGACTATACAAAGGGGCTGTTCAGTAACATAAAAAAACAGCTCCAAGTAAATAGAACAAATAAAACTTTCATCAATGCTGGTAGGTCCCAGATCCTCACAGGTTTAATACTTAAGTGTTGCCAACTGATAGTCAAAACTGGGTAGGCTGGGCAAACACGGGCCAAGGAACACAAGCTGCAGTCCAAATGCCCATGAACAGTGTCGGTTTCCCTAGTAAAACAGCGCAAACTTAGAAGACAAGAGGTGATAATCAAAGAAAGACTGAAATGGACACTGCAAGGGAAAAAAGAGAACTGAGATAAGAACAAGCGTGTCATAAACCTAGAAAAGTCAGGTAAGTGCTAGGCACAGCCAGGAAGGTAAAGCGAGGTAATCAGGTGTTTTTCATTGCTCTTCATAATAAAAAGGAGGGAGTTACCTCAAATTAAAATCAGTGAATAAACTGCTCTGAAGAATTCCTAATTTAGGTGGTTTATTACAGGTTTTTTAAAAAAATGAATATTCAATATAAAAGAGTTTTATTTGGTTCCTAAAACTTAAGAGTTTTGTTTTGTCATAAAGCATCAGTGACCAAAATTCACAATTTTGTCCCACTGCAAACAAGTTATAAACTTCAGGATAGTTAAATTCTAAACTATCTACTAAAACACTCCCTCCCAGGAGTTTCAGTTCACTTGTGAATTATCTACCTGAGAAATTTAGCATTAGTCCTTTTTGAGCTCCACCTGCTATTGAGTAGGCTGGGAATACCAATGGTGCATCTGTTTCAATAAATGTGAATCCTGCCAAATGCTGATATCCCATGACATTCATAAAAGCAGGGCAGGTGGGCCTTCAAACAATTCTTACAAGATAGATATAAATTAATTTCTCAAGAGTCATACTAATCTTATTTTGTTGTTACTGTTCAGTCACTCAGTTGTGGGAGTGACTGGGGAAGGCAATGGCACCCCACCCCAGTATTCTTGCCTGGAAAATCCAATGGACGGAGGAGCCTGGTGGGCTGCAGTCCATGGGGTCGCTAACAGTCGGACAGACTGAGCGACTTCACTTTCACTTTTCTCTTTCATGCATTGGAGAAGGAAATGGCAACCCACTCCAGTATTCTTGCCTGGAGAATCCCAGGGATGGGGGAGCCTGGTGGGCTGCCGTCTATGGGGTCACACAGAGTCGGACAAGACTGAAGTGACTTAGCAGCAGCAGCAGCANGGGTCGCTAACAGTCGGACAGACTGAGCGACTTCACTTTCACTTTTCTCTTTCATGCATTGGAGAAGGAAATGGCAACCCACTCCAGTATTCTTGCCTGGAGAATCCCAGGGATGGGGGAGCCTGGTGGGCTGCCGTCTATGGGGTCACACAGAGTCGGACAAGACTGAAGTGACTTAGCAGCAGCAGCGCTCAGTTGTGTCCAAATCTTTGTGACCTCACGGACTGCAGCACATCAGGCTTCCTCGTCCTTCATTATCTCTAAGAGTTTGCTCAAACTCACGTCCATGAGTCGATGGTGCCATCCAACCATCTCATCCTGTATTGCCCCCTTTTCCTCCTGCCCTCAGTTTTTCCTAGCATCAGGGTTTTTTCCAGTGAGTCAGTTCTTCGCATCAGGTGGCCAAAGTACTGGAGCTTCAGCATCAATCCTTTCAATGAATATTTAGGGTTGATTTCCTTTACGATTGACTGGTTTGATCTTGCTGTCCAAGGAATGCTCAAACAAATCTTATTTTGTTGTATTAAGCAGTAGAGAACCTAAAAGACTGTTTTTGTAATTTTAAATATTGTTGCTTACTTTAAGAAAAAATGACTTTTAAAACAGGCTTAAGAACAAAAAGATTTCAATGAAGACACCATATTCGCCTAACCCAATTTTTACCAAAAAATTGAGATTTCTTAAAGCATAAGCAGGCTTCTTTGGGGGAAAGTGTAACTCACTTCCTCTGTTAAAAGTAGTAAAACTCATACTCTCATATTAAGTCACTATTTAAAGTAACATTTTAGCCACCAGCAATCTGCTTCACTATAGCCTTGGAGGAAATGAAAATCTACTGATCAAAGAAGCCATTCATCCCAAACTGATTACCCATATTGAGGGAAAATTGCAAAATAATATTACACTAAAGTTGGTGGTCAGTATAGTCACATATATACTGAAATTACCAACACAATGAAAGCTGAATTTGTATCTAGAACAGGGGGGAAGAATACCAGGATTCCTGGCTTCCATTCCCAACTCTTTCAATAACCTCTCTGTAATAGTAGCCTAATCACTAAACCCATCGGTGCCTCCTGTTCCTCATCTAAAGAAACAGGAGAGGGAGAGAACACTGTTTACTAAACTCTTCAAAGTGTTTCACAACTGAATAGGTGAGTTTTCACAGTAATTATAAGGTCTCTGGCTAAAGGAAAGATCAGATCATCAGCAACACAGCCTGGTGGAAAATACTATCCAACCAATTTTGACCCATAAAATGGCAATCTCATATATTTCACTAATACTTATGAAACCTGAGAAGCTGGGATAATTTTATACCACACAACAATAGGCTGTTTAATTACAAACAGAAGGCAAAACAAAATAATGCCCAACAAGATAAACAATTTAATTTCACCAGGTTGTTTATCAGTACTTAAATGTTATTTCTCAATAGTAGAAAGGATGAATAAATTATGATATATTTGTATAATAAAATATATTGCAATAAAAAAACCAATTAGGTTACAACAGTACAGATGACTCTCAGACAATACTGAGCAAACAGCCAGATCATGAGAGTTTATACTGTATAATTACATTTATATGTGGTTCAAAAACAGACAAAACTAACTTATGGTATTAGAAGACAGAACAGTGATTTCCTTTGAGGGAGGAGTTATAATTTGGGAGGCGGTACTGAAGTTTTAGGGGCTAAAAATGCCCTGTATTTTGTTCTGGACTGTGGTTACATATGTACAGATTCATCAGGCTGCCCCTTTAAGACTTGTGAACTTTACTGAATATAAGTTAGACCATAATTTTTTACATGGTATGTTAAAAATCGGTATCTTTGAAAACATTTATTGCCCAATTTGTCTGCATTATAATAGATAACCTTTTAATTACAATCTGAATTCAACATTATCCAATATAGTTTCTCAACTGTTAAGAATAAAGATGAAAAGGTAGTATCGTTTAAGAACTGAGAAACTCAACTGTATTTCAGGATTCTTAAAAATGTCATAGATTCCCAGTTAAGAGCATTTCAGTGTCACTCTATTAGTAGCAAGAATTCTTATAAAACGATACTACTGATTTTTGGCCAGACTGCTGAGTTCTATATGCATTTAGAAGCACGAAGAGTATTCTATAATGCCAGGAAATGATGGTTGTGGTAAAAGAGGACACATTAAACTGTCTAAAACAACAGTGAACATGCAAGAAAACTAACTTCCCCAGGTATTCCACGTAGGGTGAAGACAAAATTCCCCATCACAGCACATGAAGTCTCTGACGATCACTGCTCTGGCTCTCTGGCCTCGGGGCGCACGATGGCCACACACCCGCTGCCCCTTAATCAGTCCATTCTAGCCTCCCTTCATTCTGTCAGTCTCTCATACTCACCTCTCTCCAGACACAACACTTCATATTCCATTCTCTATGTATGAAGAGCTCTCCTCTCTGTTAGATTAATCCCTATTCATCCTTCAGTTCAAACTTGTTCAGGATAACTTCCCTGGAATATTCTTTTGACTCACTTGTCATCGTTGCAGTCTTACATTTGCTTATATGATGGCCTTCCCCATCACTGAAATTTTAAGTTCCATTACGGTATAAACCTATGTTTGTTTTTGCTCACTCACTGCTGAAAGATAACCAAGGAAGGAGAATATTTGAGAGGCAAGAAAGGACACAAGATTTAAATGCCTGAAAGTTGGGGAAAAAATCATACCTGGATGCATAAAAAAATGAAACAATGAGTGACGTTGAAGGTAAGTTTTAATGGCAGGTGCCTACTGCTGTAGAACAAACAGAAGCTATATACGTAAGTGTACTCATTCCAAATGGCCAGACACTGCTCTTAGGACTTCTGTCTAGTATTTTTAAACATTCACTTTTGTTACAAAGGAGCTTCATTTCCAAATGATTAATCACTTCTCATCACATACAAAATACAGGCAGTAGGAATTCACAAATGAACATAATCTTATATGGCTTCTGACAGCATTTTGTTACTCACTGAATGAGCTAGATGTCGTCTTCTCTATTTCAAAAACCATTTTATAGTCAGGTAAAATGTCATCTTTCCAAGCAAAAATTATTAGACTTGCCTGTGATAAAACTTAAAAACACCTGAAGTAAATTATCAGCTAACATAGCACTGATGTTAAATGAAATTTTCATGTTGAATTTTGTGGCTTAACTCAGCCTATCTTTTAACAAGTGTTTGACTTCCCTAGTGGTTGAGAAAATGGGCTTTGGAAGGGAGTTTCTCTGATTTGAATCTCAGCTATTTATTAGCAGCTGTGTGTGACCTTGATCAAACTACTTGACATCTTTATAAAGCTGCAGCTTCCTTATCTGGAAAATGGAATAAAAATACTACATACCTCACAGTATTAGTGGGAGGATCAAAAAAGTTAATATATGTGTAGTGCTGAGAACAATGCTGACCTGTACTAAGAAGTGGGTGTTAATTATCAGTATCAATATTATATTCAGCTTCTATAGAAACACTACATGGAACACTGTAAATACTCCAGTATTTGGAATCAAATCTTATTTTATTCCTCCAATTGGCAGTTCACTGGGATATCATATTTAGATATTAAATCATGACTAATACATCAAAAGTGAGATATTATATAGGAAATAATTTCAGAAACAAGTAACTGTGCTCCAGTGCTCTACATTTATAGCTATCCTAAAGCTGAAAAGAAATGAACAGTACTTTCCATCAGTACTCTCACCACAAACAAGAGCAATCTTAATGCTAATCAGAAGAACATGGGCTTCTAAGACATCAATGAACAGTGAGGGGATAGAGAGGGATAGTGAGGGGAGAGGAGGGTATACTTTTGGCTAAACTCTCTTCATAAAGTTTCTGGCCATTGAAAGTGGGTTTTCTGATATGTGGGATTCTAGAACATGGGGGTTCCTTTTAACTAGTCAAGAAACTTACAAAAGAAATGGAAAAACTAATTTGAAAAACGACCAGTTGTTTTAATTTGGGGCTTGAATTGTCTCAAATGACTATTTTAACTTTTATTGAACTACAGTAATCCACTGTCAAATTATCTTGGGATAGCAACAAGCAGAGTTGGACTAATAAGTGTATTGGCACTAAATGATGGAATGGGGGTTCAGACAAGAGAAGTAGGTCTACTATTTTATAAAGTATTTCTCCTCAATCTTCCAACTGTGTATATTGAAAAACAGGAGATCCACGTTGTATAGCTGACTGGTCAGAATACTCACTTTCTAAAACTAATATTACCATAATTATATTCTCTCTACCATTATTTTTGTGCTTTGGGAAAATAATTTTGATTGATATTATTTCTAAATTGTTATCTAATAACCCTCCTTTTACAAAATCTAACTAGATTTTTCTCCAAGGCAGTGGTTCTCAAATGGAGTGGGGGCGGTGGTAATTTTGCCCTCCAGGAGACATTTGATAAGGTCTGGAGATAATTTTGGTTGTCACAACTGTGTGTGCGTGTTGGGGGAGGCGGGGTGTTGTGGGTGAGGAGATTACTATCATCTAGTGGGAGAGGCTGGGGATCTGCTAAAGATTGTACAATGCCCAGGACAGCCCCTCACAACAAAGAATTACCCACTAATTCAATGTAGACAGTGCCAAGGTTGAGAGACCCTGCTCCAAGGTAAAAAGAAGATACAATATTTTAAAATAACTTCCAACATTTTCATTGTATTTTAGATGAAAGGACAGCACCTACATCAAATCACTTAAAAAAAAATCTAATGCCTCTGAATCTTAAATCTTAATGCTTCCTATCAACATAAACAACGATGAGACAAATCACAACAATGTCACGACTGAACAAAATCAGTTCCTTATTTTACAACATGGAACATGAAATATAGTATAATTAAACCATAAATATTTTCATTAAAACTTGATTTGGTTACACAATTAAAGATTTTGCAGGAAAATGGTCTACTAGGTATTACAATGCCTTAAAGTTAAAAAAACAACAACCTGGCCTTATTCTGATGTTAGTTTTAAGTTTAGAGAATTTCC
Source organism: Oreotragus oreotragus (assembly GCA_006410675.1). Classification (NCBI taxonomy): domain Eukaryota; kingdom Metazoa; phylum Chordata; class Mammalia; order Artiodactyla; family Bovidae; genus Oreotragus; species Oreotragus oreotragus. Next base: position 152,803 of record SJYX01005434.1, read on the forward strand.
TTTACTCTGCTGTTCTTAGATGTTTCTGGTCATGATATTAGACTATCAAGACCTCTGTCCTGCAGTAATGTTAAACAGAATCAAATGACAGGAAAATGGCCCAGGAAATTATTCTAATATTATGCAAGATCATTTTTAAATAGTATCCACAATTTTTTTAAAATAACACAAAGCAAATAACTTTCTGACCTGAGGTCTAAACATCCATTTTTTGTGCTTGGTATAATACATTTATTCAGTGACCTATTGATATCAACTCAAAACGTTCTGACTTAAGAATAAAAACATACATACAAACCAGTACAAATACTGACATACACAGAGACGTGCTCATTTGCTTAGCTCTTTTCTGAACATTCTAGAAAACTAGATTCCAGGGCACTATAATGCCCGATTACATATTTAATAAGCTTTGAAATAGAATTTAACAATATTTAGATTGTAGGGCCGGTAAGCCAGTAAAATTTACCCATTACAATCCACAGCACGTGGTTATTGATAACTGACAAAACCTAACGGTACCGTTTTCTCTTCCCTGCGCACCTTCTGGGGGCTCTGCACTGTTCTGGGCGTCGCGTTGGGCACCGGAGCCCAAATCCTACCGTTACCTCGGCCTCCGGGCGGACCCACCCGATACTCGCCGCAAGCGGCCGGGAGGGCGCTGACGGCTCCCGCCAGCCCAGGGACCACCATGCTTCCCAGCACTCACCTGTCACTCGAATAGACTCCAGCATCGTCCCGCTGAGGCCGCGGGCGGTGGGCTCCGCGGTCGCTGGGGGCGAGGCCAGATAGGAACCTGGCGAGCCGCCTCTAGCCTACGGCCGTGCCTCGGACCCGGGGTCGCGGCAGGAGGTTGCTCTCGGCGAGCAGGGGTAAAACAAGGTGGGAACGGACCGGCAAAGACGTGCGGACAGAGAGCTGCGCTCAGCGTTCCTTCCAGCCCGCAGGTAGCTGGAAGGTACTCAAGGCCGCCCAACGGCGGGCAGCGGCTCTGAGTACCCGCCGCCGTGACGTTGCCGCTCCCCCGTTGCTAGGAAACGCTACTCGCCGCCCGCGTGCGCCCAGCTTTCAGAGCCTGCGCGCCATAGGAGGCGCTCGAGCTACGGTAGCCTGACTCGAAGAAGAGAGGAGGAACTACAGCTTCCCTCGTGCACAGCGCTCGCCCACGCCTCGGGGGGGC
>SJYX01005434.1:168026-204095 GCA_006410675.1 Oreotragus oreotragus
TGTCCGACTCTTTGTGACCCCGTGAATCGCAGCACGCCAGGCCTCCCTATCCATCACCATCTCCCGGAGTTCACTCAGACTCACGTCCATCGAGTCCGTGATGCCATCCAGCCATCTCATCCTTGGTCGTCCCCTTCTCCTCCTGCCCCCAATCCCTCCCAGCATCAGAGTCTTTTCCAAAGCCACTGGTGGATTTAAAACACAGCTGTGTTTTTGTTTTTAAAGATTGCATTAACTGTTCTGAGAACAACGGAAAAGAGGATGAGAGCAGAAGCAGGAAAACCAGGCAGGAGACTCTTGCAGTGGGTCCAGTGATGGTGATGGTGGCCTAGAGTGTAACGGAAGCTCTAGGGAGGAAGAGAAGGAGGAGACCCAGGGTATACCTGGAGGCAGAGTTGATAGGCAGGTTGGGTATGTGGCTAGAGTAGGAGGAAAGGAAGCAGGAACTGACGATGACTCCTAGGATTTTGGCTTGAGCAGCTGGGTTGATAGTGGTACCATTTATGGAAACAGAAGATTGGAGAAAGAATAGGTTTAGTGGGGAAATTTCATTTTGGATTTGTTAAGTTTAATATACTAGTTAAAAGTCTAAGTCAAGATTTCATACAGTTAGTTGAACTTTCTTGTTCAGAGCTCAAGGAAGAGATCATGCCAAAGAAATAAATTTGGGAACCATCAGTATATAGAAGGCATTTTAAGTCAGTGGAACTGATGAGATCACCTAGGGCGTGTGTGTAGGGACACAAGAGCAACCAGGGTCGAATTTAAAGTTCTCAGGCACTTAGTTGTGGAGCAGAGGAAAAGGAGCCAATAGAGTTATCCACACACATCACACACAGAGATCTTCCTCAACTTATGATGGGGCTATGTCCCGATAAACACAACCCTAGTCAAAAACGCACTTGATGTACCTAACCTAACTTATTGCCTAGCCTAGCCTGGAAGTTCCTGCTCTGAACAATTACATTAGGCTACAGTTGGGCAAAATTATCTAACACGAGGCCTATTATATAATAAAATGATGACTATCTCAAGTAATTTATTGAGTACTGCACTGGAAATGAAAACCAGAATTGTCGTATGGGTATTGATTGTTTATCCTTCGGATCACACGGCTGATGGAATGGCATCTTGGTGCAACTGTGCAGCATTATGAGAAAGCATTGTACTGCTTACTGGTAGTCCAGAAAAAAGATCAAAATCCCAAGTACTGTTTCTACTGAAAGCATGTTGCTTTTGCATTATTATAAAATCCAATTATCATAAGCAGAACCATCATAAATCAGGGACTCTGCACACATACACACACACAGAGAAATTTACATATAACTACGTAGCTATAGCTACATATGTATATCTGTGTGTGTGTGTGTACGTTTTTGTTCTTTAGCTGCTAAGTTGTGTCTGACTCTTTGTGACCTCATGGACTGTAGCCTGCCAGGCTCCTGTCCATGGGACTTCGCAGACAAGAATACTGCAGTGGGTTCCCATGTGTCTTCTCCTGAGGGAGGAATTGAACCCACATCTCCTGCACTGCAGGCAGATTCTTTATCATCTGAGCCACCGGAAGAAGGTTACATATTGGCAAATTAAATGCAGCTTGCTTGGCACCTTTCAAGGATAGATGAACTACTTAGTGTGTGGCCTCACAGAAAAGGGCAAGATAGGAAGTCAGGGCTAATAAATACATAGGCATGGCTACAAATGAACTACATTTTCAATTCGACCAAGAATTGGAAGTGGAGCATGAACTGAAGTTTAGGGTTAGAGGGGGCTTGCAGGCTTAGTAGGCAAGAGGAACAGTGGGAAAGATAAGGATTTGATATTTCAATCAGGAGGCCAGTTTGGGGATTTGAAATCTTAAAGATGGAACACTTTCTGGTGCACAAGTAGAAGAGAGAAGGAGGTCAGCAGAGATGGAAGGTTTGTGGAATGATGAGATCAGAGTGTAGGAGGCTGTGTTCACAGAGAAATTATCAGCAAACATTTCTTGAGGGCTTAGCACCTGCCAGTCATGAATGTTGCTGAGAAAGATGTGAGAAGCAGGGGAGATGAGAATGAAAGTGAATGTCAGGAACCCTAACATTTGGAAGGGTTAATGACTGAGGAGAAGAACCAAGCGAAGTTTGGAAGGATTATGTGAGGAAACATTGTTGAAGTGTTTGGAAACTAAAGAAGTTCATGACAGACATCAGTGGAGTACAACGAACCTTCTTGTTTCAAATTTAAGAATATTTTATTTTTGAGGTTCCATAAAAAGAGTTTGATGTTTAAGAAACATGGACTTCTGTTATTCTTTAATATTTAAGAGCTACTTTTATATGCATGTGTGCTAAGTTGCTTCGGTCATGTTCCATTCTTTGGAACTCCATGGACTGTAGCCTGCCAGGCTCCTCTGTTCATGGGATTCTCCAGGCAATAATACTGGAGTGGGTTGCCGTGCCCTCCTCCAGGGGATCTTCCCGACCCAGAGATAGAACTCGCCTCTTTTATGTCTCTTGCATTGGCAGGTGGGTTCTTTACCACTAATGCCACCTTGGAGGCCCACTTTTCTTTTATATGGGATTGCTAAAAAATTTAAAAATAGGGACTTAATTGGTGGTCCAATGTTTAGGACTCCAAGCTTTCACTGACCAGGGTCCAGGCTCAGTCTCTGGCTGGGAAACTAAGATCCCACAAGGTGCAATGTGGAAATTTTTTTTTTTTTAATTAAAAAATAGGTTCTGTGATTATAGCTTTGAGAAATCTAGGTATGGAAAAGTAAAGGTAATATATAAATTATAATGCAGTAAGTACATAAAAGCGGAGAAGGCAATGGCACCCCACTCCAATACTCTTGCCTGGAAAATCCCATGGATGGAGGAGCCTGGTAGGCTGCAGCCCATGGGGTTGCTAAGAGTCGGACACAACTGAGCGACTTCACTTTGGCTTTTCACTTTCATGCATTGGAGAAGGAAATGGCAACCCACTCCAATGTTCTTGCCTGGAGAATCCCAGGGACGAGGGAGCCTCTATGGGGTCGCACAGAGTCGGACACGACTGAAGCAACTTAGCAGCAGCAGCAGCAAGTACATAAAAGAATTCATCTTTATGAAAGGATTTACTATGGTCCTTTTAAAGAATGGAATGATTCCCTTAATGCCCTTATAAACCACTTGAGAAAGTAAAAAGGAGATGAAAGCTATAAATTTTGAGAAAAGTTGATTAGATAAAGGGAATATGACTATAGTTGGATTGACTTTTGGAAACAATACAGTATTGTTAGAAAACACACAATCTGTTTTCCCTCAATTTGGAATATGAAACAGTTTCATTGCTTAAATTAGAAGAGAAAAACATCTGATGTTAAGACCCTTAAAACTGTTTAAACCCTTAAAATATGATACTAATGTCCATTGATAGCAGATACTGTAAGAAATAAACTACCCCATTTAGTAAACGTGTATGACATCACTTGATGATTCTTATTTCATTATAATAAATGTATAAAAGAAGTGGCCCTTCAGCCAGATAACCTGAAGTAGAGATCTTGACCTTAATCCTTCTTGCCATTGCTTTATGGTTAGATCTTGGCCTTTTTGATGCCTGTAAAAATAAGAATATTTATTTCATTGTATTATTTTGTGAATGAAATGAGAATGCGTATGAAAGTACTTTGAAAAATTAACTATACATACGTAACATAAGGAGTGTCCTTACTGAGGTAAATGCTTTAGACTTTTTGTTTTTCTGCCCTCCATTAATTTTATCTGTGAAAAAATGATCACTATTTCCTTTGTTAAAAAAAAAAAAGGATCTTTGAAGGAGCAAATATTAATTTATTAGGGCAACATTTAATTTTTAGTCATCTTTGCTTTGGAGCATTGATTCCATATTTAAATTAATATAATAAGCTGTAGTCTTTAAATAACTTGGAAGATTGTGCTTTTTATTCAAATAATTACAGAAACACTTTTGATGACTTTCAGAGTATTAATGTGATTAAGGCAAAGTGTATAGTCTAACTACTAATAATCATGTGAACATAACATGTATTTTCTTTCCTAATTTAGCAATTAAAAAAATTTTTTTAAGAAAGCAATTTTAAGGTTGTGATTTATTCAGCACTATATTTATAGCTCAAGAGCACATTTACATTATTATTTTGTCTTTTGTGATGAAAATAAACAAATTAACTGAAACGTCAAGATCATAAGCAGGATTTGAAGTCAGGCAGATCTGGTTCAAATTTTTAGGTGATAGTCTTAAACCAATAGCCTCTTTGTATTTCAGTTTCCCCCATCTCTAAAAATGGAATACTAGTTATGTTACATGCATTCATTTAACAAATATCTATTGAACTCATGTGCTAGGTAATAGCTATAAACACAAGTCCCTGCCATTCCATTGCTTCCACTCTAGCAGAAAAAGGAGATGGTTAAACTTAAACACATAATTACCCCCATATAAGTGGTAAGTGCAATGAAGAAAACACATCAGAATAATAGGATAGCAAGTGGCTTGGGGGTGAAGAGAAGTGGTGTGGCCACCTGATCAGGGAAGTCTTCTTTGAGGAAGTAGCACATTTAAGCTTAGACCCAACTAACAAGGAGCAGGCATGGGCAAATCTAGCAACGTCCAGGGGGTGGAAAGTTCTTGATGCAGGAGAAATTTTGGCACATTTTTATGACTAGAAGAAAGGCTTATGAGGCTGGAGACTAGTGGAAAAAAGGTAAAGTATTGTGATATTTTCACATGATGTACATGCCAGGCTGAATGAAACACAAGTTGGAGTCAAGATGGCAGGAGGAATATCAATAACCTCAGATATGCAGATGACACCACCCTAATGGCAGAAAGCAAGGAGGAACTAAAGAGTCTCTTGATGAAGGTGAAAGAGGAAAGTGAAAAAGTTGGCTTGAAACTCAACATTCAGAAAACTAAGGCCATGGCATCTGGTCCCATCACTTCATGGCAAATAGATGGGGAAACAGTGGAAACAGTGACAGACTTTATTTTCTTGGGCTCCAAAATCACTGCGGACAGTGACTGCAGCCATGAAATTAAAAGATGCTTGCTCCTTGGAAGGAAAGCTATGAAAAACCTACACAGCGTATTGAAAAGCAGAGCCATCACTTGCCCGACAAAGGTCCATATAGTCAAAGCTGTGGTTTTTCTAGTAGTCCTGTATGGATGTAAGAGATGGACCATAAAGAAAGCTGAGTGCTGAACAATTGATGTTTTTGAACTGTAGTGCTGGAGAAGACTCTTGAGAGTCCCTTGGAGAGCAAGGAGATCAATCCTAAAGGAAATTAAACCAGAATATTCATTGAAGGATTGATGCTGAAGCTAAAGCTCCAATACTCTGGCCATCTGGTGTGAAGAGCTGACTCATTGGAAAAGACCCTGATGCTGGGAAAGATTGAAGGTAGGAGAAGCGGGTGACAGAGGATGAGATGTTTGGATGGCATCACTGACTTAATGGACATGAGTCTGAACAACTCTGGGAGATAGTGATGGACATGGAAGCCTGGCATGCAAGTCCATGGGTTGTAAAGAGTTGGACACAACTTAGCAACTCTATAATAATTGTGATATTTGGGCCTCCCCAGGGGATGCTAGTGGTAAAGAACCTGTCTGCCAATGCAGAAGACATAAGGGATGTGGGTTCAATCCCTGGGTCATGAAGATGCCCTGGAGGAGGGCATGGCAACCCACTCCAGTGTTCTTGCCTGGAGAATCCCAGGGACAGGGGAGCCTGGTGGGCTGCCATCTATGGGGTCGCACAGAGTTGGACATGACTGAAGCAGCTTAGCGGCAGCAGCAGCAGGATACTAGGAGAGGAAGGTTAGTCCCAGATCATGTAGGGCCCTGTAGGTATGATAAAGAATTTGCATATTATCCTACTCGCAACAAGAATACATAAACTGGCTCTACACAAGAAATTGACACTGTATAATTTACAATTTAAAAAGCTCCTACCCTTTGGATAAATTACTAAAATATGATAGTTCAGTAGGTTTGTAATAATCATGTTCCTATATACTAATAATAGATAAAGTATAATTAAAAATATATAATTTAAAAAGCAATAACCACAAGGATGCATGTGAATACATTAAAGAGTATAAAGATCTTTATGGAAGTACATTATATATATTTTTGGAAGATGTTAAAGTAGGCTTAATGACGATATATCCATGTGCACTAATAAAATGGTTTGATGTCACAAAGATGTGGTATGTAAGATTACATAATTAAAACAGTTTGATATTGGAAGAGGACTAGACAAATAGACCAGTAGAATAGAATAAAGAGCTTCTAAACAGACCTACACGTACAGGTATACTACAAAAGTAGCATTACAGGTCAGTGGGGAAAGAATGGACAACTAAATAAATGCTGCTAAGACATTTGGTTTTCCAGATAAAAAACAAGATCAATTCAGATAATTTAAAGATAGAATTATTAAAAAAAAAAACCACACTTTTTAGAAGAAAATATGGGAGAACAGATTTACAACCTCAGGGTAGGGAAGGATTTCTTGAGACATGAAAAGTACAAACCCTATTTGAAAATATACATGTATTTAATTACATTAGTAGTAAACATTTCTGTACATCCAAGACATCCTAAAATGAAAAGACAAACCTTAAACTAGGAAAAGGTATTTTCCAGCCAAAAACCAGGAAGAGTTATTTTCCTATAAAAATAGTAAACAACAGAACACTTTGAATCAATAAGAAAAAGCAACCACATAGAAAAATGAGCAAAGAATATGAATTTGAAATTCACAGAAAAGGAAAACTGAAAGGCCAATAAACAGACAAAATAACGTTCATTTCCACTAGTAATAGGAGGAATTATACAAATAAGAATAATAGAAGCTAAAAAGCATCCAAGTACTGAGGGACTATAGTAGCAGACATACTCATAGAAAGGTGATTAGAATATAAATCGTTACAATCATTTTGAAGGAAAATTGATGGTGACTGTAGCCATGAAATTAAAAGACGCTTACTCCTTGGAAGAAAAGTTATGACCAACCTAGATAGCATATTCAAAAGCAGAGATATTACTTTGCTGACTAAGGTCCGTCTAGTCACGGCTATGGTTTTTCCAGTGGTCATGTATAGATGTGAGAGTTGGACTGTGAAGAAGGTGGAGTGCCGAAGAATTGATGGTTTTGAACTGTGGTGTTGGAGAAGACTCTTGAGAGTCCCTTGGACTGCAAGGAGATCCAACCAGTCCATTCTGAAGGAGATCAGCCCTGGGATTTCTTTGGAGGGAATGATGCTAAAGCTGAAACTCCAGTACTTTGGCCACCTCATGTGAAGAGTTGACTCATTGGAAAAGACTCTGATGCTGGGAGGGATTGGGGGCAGGAGAGAAGGGGACGAAAGAGGATGAGATGGCTGGATGGCATCGCTGACTCGATGGATGCGAATCTGAGTGAACTCTGGGAGTTGGTGACGGACAGGGAGGCCTGGCATGCTGCGATTCATGGGGTCGCAAAGAGTCAGTCACTACTGAGTGACTGAAATGAACTGAATACTGAAATATATTTTTTGAAATTATCCTCTAATTTTTAAGTATATTACTCTAAAGAAAGTTTTGCATGGAGACACAAAAAAATTCATGGCATCATGGGGTCTTTGGAATGAAAAACTGGAAATGAGCTAAACATCCACTAACAGGATAATGGATATATAAATTACAAGTATATTAATAAAATAGAATTATCGCAGTGATAATGAATAAAATACAGCTATATCTGTTAGTGAGGATGTATCTCATAAAGAGAATATTTGGAAAAGAAACCAATTGCAGAAATTTTTACTTACAGTAAAAACAAAATTTATGTAAAACACTATATATTGATATATATATGTAAATGTAATAAAAGTACATACATTTCACAGGAGTGATAAACATGAAAATCAGGATAGTTTAACCCCTGGGGAGTGGAAGGTAAATGACATGAAGGAGGAATACATAGGAGACTTTAATTACAAAGGTTTTTAAGCTAGGTGGTAGGTACATGATTATCTGTTCTATTCACTAATTTTTTGTTACACTGGAAATATTTTATAGCACAGTTTTTAAAGAAGAAAGATAGTTCTAACTATCAGGGGGTAAGAAAGGAAATAGGGAGACCTGTTAAGAGGTCTGATCAGTCCATCCTAAAGGAACTCAATCCTGAATATTCATTGGAAGGACTCATGCTGAAGCTGAAACTCCAATACTTTGGCCACCTGATGCGAAGAACTGACTCACTGGAAAAGACCCTGATGCTGGGAAAGACTGAAGGTGGGAGGAGAAGGGGAGGACAGAGGATGAGATGGTTGGATGGCATCACTGATTTGATGGACATGAGTTTGAGTAAGCTCCGGGAGTTGGTGATGGACAGGGAAGCCTGGTGTGCTGCAGCCCATGGGGTCACAAAGAGTCGGACATGACTGAGTGACTGAAATGAACTGAGACTTCAGTCTCTAGCACAGCTTCTGGCACAGAGTAGGGGTTTAACAAACTTCAGCTTTATAGAGTGGTTGCTATTATCATCATTATCAGGGTAAAGACAGAGAGATTGTGAATAAACATAAACTAAATATTCTGAGTAGTTATATTGTGCTACATGTTCTATTTATCTCATTTAGACTTATTAGAATCCAGTTATAAAGAATCTAAGGGGCTTACCTGGTGGCTCAGTGGTAAAGAATCTGCCTGCAATGCAGGAGACATGAGTTCCAACCTTGGGTCGGCAAGAACCCCTAGAGAAGAAAATGGCAACACACTCCAGTTGCCTGGAAAATTCCATGGACAAAGGAGCCCCATGGGCTTATGAGTTTGCAGAGTTAGACATGACTGAGCACGCAGGCACACAGGCATACAGAATCTAAGGCTTATAGAGGTCAAAGCTGGAAGGCACAGGGCTTCATTAAGTTTCTAATGACTCATTTTCCAATACTGTGTAAACTCCTGAACCTCCAACCCTAATATACCCACCACTTTCTTGTCCAGCATTTGAAAAAAAACTCAAGCTTTTTTTTTTCTTTGGTTCATAGCTAGCATGGGCTTCCCTAGTGGCTCAGATGGGGAAAAATCCACCTGCAATGCAGGAGACCTGCATTCGATCCCTGGGTCAGGAAGATCCCCTGGAGAAGGGAGTGGCTACCCACTTAAGTATTCTTACCTGGAGAATCCCATGGACAGAGGAGCCTGGAGGGCTACAGTCCATAGGGTCGCAAAGAGTCAGACACAAATGAACGATTAACATTTTTCAGTTGAAAAGAAAGTTAAAGTCATTCAGTTGCGTCCAACTCTTTGCGACCCCATGGACTATACAGTCCATGGAATTCTCCAAGCAAGTGAAAGTCATTCAGTTGCGTCCAACTCTTTGCGACCGCATGGACTGTATATATAGTCCATGGAATTCTCCAAGCCAAAATACTGGAGTGGGTAGCCTATCCCTTCTCCAGGGGATCTTCCTGACCCAGGAATCGAACCAGGGTTTCCTGCATTGCAGGCAGATTCTTTACCAACCGAGCTATCAGGGAAGCCAAGACTTTTGAGTGAGGTATTAATAATTCAAAACACTTGGGTAGGACCTTATTACTTATTACAGAATACTTTTGGATTGCTCTCAGTTTTTCACCTGATCTGCCTAACAACTCTGTGAAAGGCGGGGCAGCTGATTATTTCGGTTTCACAGATGAGAAAACCAAAATCCAAAGAGGCTAAACTGGAGGTTCTTAACCAGTGACCATGAATTTCATGGAATCATATCTTAAAATGCTTATGATTGAAAGGGCATTTTAAAGCTTTAATTGTATTTTCAAAGGAGTCTATGATTCCCAAAAACGTTTAAAGGATAATGAGTTAAATGATTTGCCTCCCCCAAAAGGTTTAAAAGATAATGAGTTAAATGGTTTGCCGAAAGCCTAGGGTCACATAGTCCTGGTGGAGTCAAGGCCCCAAGGAATTTATTCTCATCCCACACTCAGAATTCTTTCCATTACTACATAAAGTCGCTAGTTGTGTCTGACTCTTTGCGACCCCATGGATTGTAGCCCACCAGGCTCCTCTGTCCATGGGATTCTCCAGGCAAGAACACTGGAGTGGGCTGCCATTTCCTTCTCCAAGAAACGTTATTATTAAATATACTGAAATTCTTACTTGGGAGTAATGGTTTTGGCCTGTTCAACTGTTGGGCAGCCATTCAGAAATCTACAGTGTTACAGATGAACAGGTCAGAACCTGTTTGTTGTTTTTATAACAAGCCCTAATACAGACTTGTTAAATAAGGTATGAATCCGATACAGGAACTATAAAACGTATTTTTCAGTTCGCAATAAAGAATAGTCATGAGACCTAGCTATGATACAGTGGTGGAAAGTCGACTGAGCCGAGAATGGGATTTTCATTTCTCCAGGACCAGTTAAGTGTTAGGGTCTCCCTTCTCTTACCTGTAAAAGAAAGGATTAAAGTGGGTAGTCTCTCAGCTCTAACTTTGCAAGCAGTTTGACGGGGTTAAAATAAGAAGAGCGGACAGGAGTTTTGTGTATAAGCATTATCAGGTCTGTTAACGTTAACTTCAATTTCCCAGTGATAAAGGCCAGTGCCCAAGGCGGCTCACTGGTCATGAGCCACAAGTGTCTGGGGGCTCACTAGACCTGCGCCTCAAGCGGGCCAAGACTGAGTGCACCTTGGATTGAAGCAGGAGCTGGCGAGCATATGAACATAAAGCTATGTAAGTTCAAAGGTCCAGTGGGATTCCAAACAGAAGGGCCCTTAATCCTAGATTTAGGAATGAAGGAAAGCAGGAACGCGCAGGCACTGGAGTGTGAAGGGATCTGCTTAAACAGGGTGGGGTGTTGCGAGCGTTGGGGGTGGGGCTTTGAGCCAGGAGGCAGTTGATGCACTGGAGAGCCGCACCTACCGCTGCATCCCCGCCGCCCGGGCCAGGCTGTCACTAAGCCGGCAAAGGCACCCTTGGGAACCTCCCAGCCCCGGCGAGGGCGAGGCCACGTGATCTAGCGCCAGGGCCAGGAGAGGCGTGCCCTGCCCCCCGCCCAGCCCGTGCGCATGCGCGCGGGTCCGGGCGCTGAAATTCAAATTTGAACCGCCGCTGCCGGCCGAGTCGGACTTCGGAGGCAGCGGGGACTGGGAGAGGAGCTTGGGAGAGTTCCCCACCACCTTCTTGTTTTCTTCAAGTGACACACTGAGCCGGCACTCACTTTTCTTTTTCTGAATTTGAACCACCGTTTTGGCCGTCTCGTAATCGACACGCGAAGTCCGGGGCGATGGACCCGTTTACGGAGGTGAGAAAACTTACGGGCAGAGCCAGCCATGACGGCTCCCGCCCCCACCCTCCCTTCCTACCTCTGTGAACCTCCCGGCCCAGTGGCCGGAGGGCGCGTGCGCGCGCGTGCGCAGAGTGGGCGTGCGAGGGTCCAGCTTGGAAGTGGGAGGGTGCGGCGGGTTCCCTCTTCCCTGTGGCTGTAGTTCTTCCGCGGTTGCCTTGGTCTTATCCTGCAGAGGAAGCTCTGCGGGGAAAGTTTTGAGTCTGTTCTCAGTAGCTGTAATGAAAAGACCTCCTGTCAGCCCCGGTTATTGTACACCCCTCTGCAGTGGACCCCTGGGTCTTCCAAGGGTGCGGTGGGGGCCTGACGAAACAGAACCCTTTGGAAGTAAAAGCCGGGATATTGCAGGGTGGAGTCGGGTGGCCAAGTGACTCAGTGCTGTGTGTGCAGCCGCCGCCTGGAAATGGAATGGAATGCGCTTTGCGGGGTTCGTGTGACTCGCAGAGGAGCCGTGCATTTAATAGTCTCTCAGTTGTGTCCGACTCTTTGCGACCCCGTGGTCTGTCCATGGAATTTTCCAGGCAAGAATGCTGAAGTGGGTTGCCATTCCCTTCTCCACTCCATACCTTTAAGAATGCAGTGAACGAAATGACAGCAAAATGTAAGCCGCTGCCTGAGACCATTGCATCCGTTCCTATGAAGTCAATAGTTCTCTTCAGTTTCTATTGCTTACCTAACTAGCAAAGACGATTCATACCTGAGGTTGACACTGATTGAAAGGAAAATTGCTAGCCGAATATGTTCAAGTCAAAAGTTACAGCCCACGATTTAAAAAAAAAAAAACTGTTTTGGGTAGATTTCCCTGGTGACTCAGACGGTAACGTGTCTGTCTACAATGCGGGAGACCCGGGTTCGAAACCTGGGTTGGGGAAGATCCCCTGGAGAAGGAAATGGCAATCCACTCTAGGACTGTTGCTTGGAAAATCCCATGGACAGAGGAGCCTGGTAGGCTACAGTCTATGGGGTCGCAAAGAGTCTGACACGATTGAGCAACTTCACTTTCTTTCACTTTCATGGGGCATAACATTATAGCAGGACTTAACTCATCTTTTGTTCTTTGGAAATTAAATATGAATTAATTACATCATTACTGTGTCGATTATTTGTCTAGCTTTGACTTTTGTTGCGAATGTACGTTGACACACTCGGGAATTTCGTGTGGCCAGTTGTCCACTACCTTTTCTTCAAGAATAGTTCCTCTTTTTTTACGGTGTTGTGCAAGTGTCAAACTGTTACTTTTTGAGTTGCTGCAAAGTGGGCCTAAAAATTTCTCTACACTAGATTGAAAAACTTGAGTGGAGAGTATTAATACTTTTTTTTTTTTTTGAGATGTAGTTACAATTCTGTTAAGTCTAAGATATTAAAAGTTTTAGCAATTAGAGTTTACTTGTATTCAAACACAACAGTATTTGTTTCCAAATTCTCAATCATCTCAGGGATACACATCAATTTGTTAACCTTAAATATTCTAACAGAAAAATCCTGAGCACATTTTTGTACTAGCTTTAGGGAATAGAGCTGGTGGTTCACCATGTATTTTTCACTTACATTGAAATTAAAAAGGATATATTGTGTTACAACTTAAAATAGGATTCCTTAAAATATTAGCCCTTCCTGTTCTCAATAGTTTTATGTTTCTAAGTAACTGACAAGAGCAAAGCATTTTGAAAGTTGGCTGAAAATTGCACTTCATTTTACTTAAAAATGTTATTCTGAACTGGTACAAATCTCAGTTGAAAGAAACTTTTATTTAAAAGAAACTTTTCATTTTAGAGTGCAGCTCAGAAATGTGTGTGTTTTATATTTTGAGACGTTAGACTGGTTGCAGTTGGAATCTACAGCTTTGACATCTTTTCCTTAATTGGGAGTGAGTGAACTATTTGAAATGGTTCCAAAGATTAGGTGCTTAATTATAGCATTCATAACATTTTTGTACAGTGAAGCTAACTGTTCCTCGTCTGAAAAGAAAATTGAAAGTCAGTTAAAATGACTTTCTCAGCTGGAGTTCCTTATCAGAACCATAGAACACAGAAAATTATTTGAGAGAAACTATTTTTCTCAGTTTTCCCAGAAGTGATTTTTTTTCTCCCAAAAGTGATTCTTAACCATGCCATTCTGTAGGCATAGGAGAGATGTTAATTCATTACATTAAGGCCAGGGCCTTAAGGATTAATTCTCCTGGGAACTCTTGTTGAGAAAGGCTGTGCTGTGCTAGGTTGTGTCTGACTTTGCGACCCTATGAACTGTAGCTACAGCCATCCTAAACTCTTGTTTCCTCAGGCAAGGCTGTTGTGCAGTGGTTCCCCTCCCTGTTGTCACTGGTGCTGTCTGGCTCACTTTGTCTTCCTGCCTGTTCTGCCTGGCAAACTTTGTTTTGACCTCTGGCCCATAGTTTGATTCCCCTTCTTCAGAGGGGACATCACCTTTCACAATACACATCTCACTTGCATTTATATGCACCTGTTGAACATGTGTTCTCTTAGAATGTAAGCTTCATGAAGGTAGGAAATTGTTCAGAGAGATGTTTCTGTAACATCAAGCACAATCCAATAACGGTCTGCTGAACTGATGTGAAAGAGAGCCGTTCAGTGTAAATTGTTGTACAGACAATTAAATAAAGCAGTAACTGTTAGAGCATTTTAGCAATATTCTTTTCTTATAGGAAATCTCAAGCATCATGCATCCGTTGCCCAGCAACGCGTGGCCATGTTGTTTTACTGTATCTGCCTCTAATCCCTCTCACCTGAATTTTTGGAAGCAAATTCTAGAAGGCATATAATGTTATAGATAAATACATAGGTATTCATCACTGAACACTAGAGACTTAAAAAAAAATCATAATGCTATTATCACACCTAAAAAATAAACAGCAGTTCCTTAAAATCATCAAGCATTGTCGTGTTCAGCTATTCCTAAGCGTCTCATGATTTTGCAGTCTGAATCAGCATCTAGACAGAATCCACAGGACCGTGTGTTCCTGATGTTCTTCGTGGACCAACCAGAGATAAAAGATCTTGAAAATTTTGAATCTAATGTAACAATAGAACACTTTGTGTATGTTTGAATTGCAAAACCTCATTCTTTTGACCCATTGCTCATAGTAACTGAAAATATACTGACTCATAAGTATTCTAACTGACCAAAATGGAATGTGGCTGTGTCCATGAATGAACATATATTTAGGCTAGTTTTGTATCTTAGGAATGATATATTTTATTGTGGGGAAAATTATCAGATATATATGAATTTGTATAATACTGCCACTTTTGAGTTTGTTGAAGACCTTAAAGGATAAAGGTTTTGTGTTTGGGAAGGCATTTGCCTCATAAATTACTCTTTTATCGACATAGCATTTAGATTTAGTGTTATTTCTTTCAATGAGAAATCATTCCTAAGATAAGCTTATGCTTGTTTTCCATATTCAGAGGGACTTAAAAAATGATTATTCTGTCTTAATTAAGCAATTAAAAAGATCAGATGGAGTTAAATTCCTTAGTCTGCAATAATTACTTTATCTGTGTTTGCAGGACAGTGTATATTCCAGCCAGTAATCTGCATGCCTTCTCTGGTTTTGAGAATGAATTGTTTTAAAGGGTTTTGTGTTTGTTACACTACAGTGATTCCAATAGGAGCATATTTTGGGGTTTGAAAGAGTCATATTCATGATTCTATGGAATACTAAGATTTCAACTTAAAACTTTTATTATATATGGATATTTAATTAAATAAAACATAAAAATATTTAGGTTGATTTTTCTTTAGGCAACTGTTATTCTGCCTACCATCATGATTAAAACAACCACCATGTTATTTCCCATGACTCAGTGGCTTAGCATTTAAGCTCAGCTGAGCTGGACTTCTGGTGTCCCCTGGGATCATACAGAAGTCTGCAGTCATATAGAAATTTCTGGGACTAGTTGGTCTAAAATCGTCTTCCTCCCAAGTCTGGTGGTTGATGCTGGCTGTCAGCTGGGCCGTGTGTCTAGCAGGCTTAACCTGGGCCTCTTCACAGGAAGACAGTGTTCCAAGAGAGTGAGAACAGAAACCGCAAGATGTCTTGAGCCCTGGAATTGGAAGTCACATACACAGTATCACTTCTGCCATGTTTTAACAGTCAAAGTGAATCATAAAGCCAGCCTGGTTCAAATACCTTTTGAGGGAAGCAGAAAAAAATCTGTGGCCATTTAAAATCTCATGCAATGAACTTAACACGTTTCATTCCTCCTTTAATGGTCATATTATATCTAATCAAATTTTGACATGATGGTGCTCATTTGGTGAATCTTAGTTACTGAGAATTTGACTTTTGAAATGTATTTGACTGTTATTATACATGTTTGATGACAGTTAGTGATTTGAGAGGCATCTGAAGTTTTGTGAACCTTTGACTAAACTTATGCTTTAATGCTCTGGTGTATTGTATATGTAGAAACTGCTTGAGCGAACCCGTGCCAGACGAGAGAATCTTCAGAGGAAAATGGCTGAGCGGCCCATCCCAGCAGCAAGGTCTCTGACTCACGCCAAGCGGATCAGGGAGCCACTTGCAGAAGCAAGTAACCAGCAGCCCCAATCTGGTGGCGAAGGTAATAGATTTTGTGGGGAAAAGTAAAATTTGCAGTTTTCAAAATGCAAATAAGTGCCAAACACTTTATTGTTCCTGCAGTAGACCAAGATCTTTGGGAGACAAATGTGATAGCCTCCAGGGGAAAGATCAACCTTTTATTGTATTCCAGGCCTATTATATTAGGCCTGGAACCTATCAGGTGAGAGCAGAATTTCTAACAAATATTTCAGATTAACTGGTTGAACTTTATTTTCCTCATTCCAAGAGTATCATTAAAAGCTCTAAGGGAAGAATACTATGGGAGCAGTGGAGCACTTACACTGGCCATAGTGTTGAGTTTCTCTACCCCTCTTACATGAACAGGGCAATAAAATATGATGAAATACCTGCAGATGCTTGAAATATCATGAGTCCTTTCATCCTCTGTCTGCTGAACCAGGTCCCTTAGGCTGGGCACAAAGTATAGGTTGTTAATCTACAGAATTACTGAAATTAAATAGAAACAAAATTAACCACCAACACCCCCATCCACCCCAAGAGGGGCTTCCTTGGTGGCTCAGGGGTAAAGAATCCTTTTGCCAATGCAGTAGACGTGGGTTCGATCCCCAGGTCGGGAATATCCCTTGGAAAAGGAAATGGCAACCTACTCTAGTATTCTTGCCTGGAGAATCCCATGGACAGAAAAGCTTGCAGGCTATAGTTTATGGGGTCACAAAGAGTTGGACACAATATAGCAACTAAAACAACAACTCCTGCAACAAACTCAAATGCACCTGGACACTTTCTTATTCTTTCCTAAATCCTGGCATCCTCAGCCTGTGTCAGTCAGCTGGTTTAATCTTTTGAAATAATCTGGAGATGATAATGTTCCTTAGTAGACATTTAAAATGCACATAGAAAAAGAATATTACAGAGGGCAAAACCAATGTAAAAGAGATGAGGGCATAGTGCTGGCTCCCAACTATTTTGTAAGCTAATCATAAAACGAGAATTTCTTTTTGTATGTTAATACATTTTGAAGGGAGGGAATACCGTATATATTACATGGGAAAACAGAGATCTAGCTCTAGTCTAGGATCTTTTCACTGTGGCACAGCTTTATGCATTCAGATATTGAGTACTATGTACTTGGAAACTAGTGGCTAGAACTGTATTTTGATGCTTAAATGGAAATATTTACTGTTTCATATAAGAAATGTAAACTTAAGGCATTCTGTATTTTCAGGTAGTGAAGCATGTTAAATAGGAACACTTCCAAAAAAGGATTAGATTAGTTCATTTAAAATACACCCTTAAGTGAGTTGCAGAAGATTGGAAAGTTTCATGATGTATTATTTAATTAGATTGATATGAGGGCAATCATGACTTCCCACTAATGATACTTCAGTTACTGCCAGAACAGGAACACTTGGTTAGACAGACAGTGAATGAAACTGACCTCAAATGGAATTTACATTCTTACCTTTTAAAGAATTCATTTTATAGGAGGTATAGTAGAACTCATTCATGGGTAAAAGTTATATTCCTTGTGTTTGGATCGTTCCTTTTTCTTTTAGGACTTTTTAATTCGTTTTATAGGTGTTCATAGAGGTTTAAAATGTAAAATGTTGTTAAACACTTGAGTTGATGAATTTGCTTGGTATTGGTCAGATGATTCAGTCAGTCTTTTGGTTCTCTGCCTCCTAAACCTCAAGCCAGGTGTCCTTCTACTCCTGTTTACTGTTCATGAAAAATTGTGCAGAAAGCTTGTTTTTACCCTTAGCTCAGGTGTGTCATGTTAAGCAGGTAACTCGATTTCTCTGGACTTGATTTTTCTTATTTAAAAATGTGGTAACTGGACTGTATGATCTTTAAAATCCCTTAGAACATTTGCTTTGCTTATTCTGTGTGCGCACTTGTTATTTCCTGGTGTCTGAAGACCACAAAGAACATTATACATAAATCTTGAGGATGTTATTTGAAGAGTTTTTCATTCAGGCTTTTTTAAACTGCTGAATTATATGTTTGCTTAAACAGAAATCTCTCAAGTCAGATTTCCAAGTTACTGAAAAATGTAGAATTTTACATATTTCTTCTTGTGAATTAAATCATTTAAAGGAACAGAGAGACTAATGTTTTATTCATTTGTACCTACCGTTAAAGATTCTCATGCCATGCAGAATTACAGAACTTTTAATTTTTTGTCCTTTTTAACCTAGAGAAATCTTGCACAAAACCATCACCATCCAAAAAACACTGTTCTGACAACACTGAAGTAGAAGTTTCTGATGTGGAAAATGAAAAGCCGGTTGAGTCAACATCTGCAAAACCTTGTTCTCCGAGGCCTGTGTCCCCTCAGGCTCAGCCACAGATGTCTCAGGCACCCGATGGTGTCAGTGACTCTTTGGCTGCCCCAGCCTCAGCACCACTGCTGGGTGTGAGGAGCGGGCCGAACTCAAGACTGGGAGCAGCTGCAGCCTCCTCAGTCAGAACACGAATGCAAAAGCTGGCTGAGCAGCGGCGTTGTTGGGATAGTGATGATGTGACAGGTATGCACTCTTGTGGACCATGTGGTCCTTAAATCTGTTTCAGTGTAGTTCAACTTGGTAGGTTAAAATTTTATTTATCAGTTAACACATGAAAGGTAAATGCTTTTGATCTATGTCCTGAGTATCCATTGCTTGCTAATGGTTTATATATCAATTTATATTTATCGGGTGTGTTCTTATTGAAGTAAATGAGATGAGGTTCTTAGACTGGCTCACAAAACCTTGATCTTATAAAGGAACTATCTTATATTTGCAATGAAAACACTAAAGGATAAACTGTACTCTTGGCATTATCAGCCTTGCTGACCTTCAGTTCTTTAAGAAATCCTGTTTCATGGATTGACTGAATAAACCTGAGTGACTAAGGTATGCAATGCTGTTCATAGGGGAAAAAGAAAATTTCAAAAAATATTTATTGAGTACTTGCAAAACATGTAATCATGCTAAGGTGCTGGAGACTGTAGATAAAGTGACCTGATCTTGCATTTCATGGGCCCGTAATCTGATGGAGAGCTTATCTCTTACCTTATTGCGAAAAAAGCCTCAGAATGGCTTACAAAAATGAGTGTGCATGCTCAGCAGTGTGTAACTCTTTGCGACCCCATGGACTGTAACCCTCCAGGCTCCTCTGTTCATGGGCTCTTTCAGGCAAGAATACTGAAGTGGGTTGCCATTCTATCCTCCAGGGGATCTTCCCGACCCAGGGAGGAGGAAACGCAAACCTGACTTTTGCATTTCATGGGCCTGTTATCTGATGGAGAGCTTATCTCTTACCTTGTTACGAAAAAAGCCTTGGGATGACTTACAAAAATACCTATGTTAAAAATTGGAAAAAGAGAAAAATCAACATGACGAGAAGGAAAAACAAAGTGAAGGGTAAAGTTAGTTTACTAGATACAGGCCTTAATGTCCTCCTCACTTCCTAGAGATGGTTCTGAACTCACTAGCATCTGATGCAGAGAGGTGAAACACTATTAGCTACATGATAATGTTTATAAAACAGAAGAAACAGAGTCATGGTTGGCATTAAGACCTGAGAGAACTTTCCTCTCTGGGTCCTAAAGATATTTTTTGTAGGAGCTAGCAAAGGTGTAAGGTTTCTCAGGGTAGGCAGACAGCTGGCTTCTGGCTCAGTTCAGTAGAAGCAGTGCCGAAGTGAACCAGCCCAGTGCAAGTGAACAGTCCATGGTGACTAAGCCTTATCCAAGGAAGCTTTGGCTTTCAAATATTGTAGGAGAGGAGACTGAGTTCAAAGAGGCTAAGACACCTGCCCACAGTCAGCGCTAAAATGCAAACACTAGGAGTTTGACTTTAGGGCTCAACTTGTATGTCCTGCCTAATGTTTATGGGTTACACACCCGTATTGCACCTATACTCCACACTGTCAGTTATACCTATTGATTTTAGTAGCAGGTGGGGCTGACTATGCTGCTTTTAGTATGTCTGAGGAAGCTAGCCAGTTAATGTGCCCGAATAGAAAGATGTCCCATTCTATTTTGTAGGAAATATCTATGGGCAGCAGAGTGCAGATTTTTCTTTCAGAAAAAAGAAAAAGAGTTGTAATCTAACACTTGATCAGAGGAACAATCAAGGCCCTAAGCATTCTTAGGAGAAACTGTTGCAACAGTGATCTTGAATATTTTGAAAGCAAATATTAACAAATGCCTACCTCAGTCTTGAAAATAAATCTCCTTAAGGCATCATACGGGGAAGGCAATGGCACCCCACCCCAGTACTCTTGCCTGGAAAATCCAATGGACGGAGTAGCCTGGTGGGCTGCAGTCCATGGGGTCGCTAACAGTTGAACAGACTGAGCGACTTCACTTTCACTTTTCTCTTTCATGCATTGGAGAAGGAAATGGCAACCCACTCCAGTGTTCTTGCCTGGAGAATCCCAGGGACGGGGGAGCCTGGTGGGCTGCCGTCTATGGGGTCACACAGAGTTGGACACGACTGAAGTGACTTAGCAGCAAGGCATCATAGCTCGTCTAATTTTAAGGATTGAAACTTGTTAATAAAGTGTTTGTGATGAATGATTTAGTGAGTGCTAGTCAAGACTGTGGTTATATGCCAATTAAAGGTTTGAGGAATGCTGCTGCTGCTAAGTCGCTTCAGTCGTGTCCGACTCTGTGCAACCCCAGAGACGGCAGCCCGTCCCTGGGATTCTCCAGGTAAGAACACTGGAGTGGGTTGCCATTTCCTTCTCCAATGCATGAAAGTGAAAAGTGAAAGTGAAGTCGCTCAGTCGTGTCCGACTCCTAGCGACCCCATGCACTGCAGCCTACCAGGCTCCTCTGTCCATGGGATTTTCCAGGCAAGAGTACTGGAGTGGGTTGCCATTGCCTTTTTCTTATCTGAAGTCTTAGTTTCTGATAGAGAATAGAACAGCGAGGGGTCTTTTAAGTCCATTTCTAAAGCATGGCAGTAAAACTGTCATCTGTTTAGAAGATAGTGTGTAGTCTAAGGAAAATGATAAAGGTATGCAAAAAAGTATTGTAGGGAAGGTGGTGGTCAGGGAAGCTCTTCTGGAGGCGACAAAGGCAATTAACCTGGACTTTGAAGGGCAGCTGGCTTCAGACAGTAGAGATATTCTGCTGCTGCTGCTGCTAAGTCGCTTCAGTCGTGTCTGACTCTGTGCGACCCCGTAGACAGCAGCCCACCAGGCTCCCCCATCCCTAGGATTCTCCAGGCAAGAACACTGGAGTGGGGTGCCATTGCCTTCTCCAAGAGATATTCTAGGCAGAAGCAACAGAACATATATATTAATAAAAAGCACAGTATGTGTATAAAGAGTCGGCATTCTGGTATACCATTCATGTGTTATAAAAGCAAGAGATAAATTCAAAGAAAGCAGCAGGGTCCGTAGCATTTGGAATTTAATCAGAAGGTGATGGGCAGGTACTGAGAGTTTAGGTAGGCAAATGCTTTAGAAAGATCACTCTGGCATCTGAATTGAGGAGAGATTGAAGAGGGCAGAGATTTGAAGCAGGAAGACCATTAATATTGTGATTCAGGCATAATGATGAAGGCCCATGAAAGTAAAGAGGCTGGATTTGAGAGATTTAGGAGAAAGAATCTGTGGGACCTAATGACCAGGTGGTGGATGGTAAGGGAAAAGGGAGGAAGAGGCATGAAAAAGAGGAATGTGTTTGAAGCAGTTTAAACATCAGATATATTATTTGAGGTGCATGGGGGATAGCACCTCATGTCGGTAGTTGGTAGTTAGAAGGAGACCATGAAGGATAGGCTGCAAAGACAAAACTAGTAGAGAATGATGTCACATATGGAAATACAAGGCCTGCCAAGTGTGTAGGCGTTGGGTGAAAATACCAAAAGCAACTTGAGTGCAGCTGTGTATGCAGAAGTCAAATTGAAGTGAGTTGAGTGGTGGTTGAATTTAGTGCAGGGAAAGAGGGACAGTAGCTAAAAGCGGGTGTATGTTGATGAGAGGATGCTTGGTTTTAGCTTTAAGATGAGAGAGAATTGAGCATATTAATGTGTAGAAAACAAAGTTTTTAGAGAGGAAGAAGTGGTTATTTGGAGCAAGATCCCTGAGAAGGTTTACTCCTCTTAAGAGGAGTAGAATTGAGAATTCAGGCAGATGTATAAGCCTTGGATGGTAGGAGGGATATCTGTTCTGTTGACGGAATTTGTGGAATAGGAAGTGCCGTGAGCTTTGCTGTATATGCTCTTTATGCATACAGACCTTTTGTGGTTAAGTATTGTGTATTTGAGATTTATTTCCAAATGAAGTAACTGTGCAGAAAAACATATTAGTCTAACCCTGTGCTATTGGTATTGGATATGGTATGGTATTGGTATTGGATATGATATTGTGCTACTGGTATTGGATATGGTATTCAATACCATAAACAAGAGTCAAATGTCGCTAAATTTAAATTAATTATAATAAAGTTTCTTATTGCTCTTACTGCAGTTCAAGTGCTCAGTAGCCACAGTGGCTAGTTGTTACTGTATTGCTGCTGCTGCTGCTAAGTCGCTTCAGTCGTGTCCGACTCTATGTGACCCCATAGACGGCAGCCCCCACCGGCTCTCCCATCCCTGGGATTCTCCAGGCAAGAACACTGGAGTGGGTTGCCATTTCCTTCTCCAATGCATGAAAGTGAAAAGTGAAAGTGAAGTCGCTCAGTTGTGTCCGACTCCTAGTGATCCCATGGACTGCAGCCTACCAGGCTCCTCCATCCATGGGCAAGAGTACTGGATTAGATGGCATGAATATAGAACATCTCCATCATTGCAGAAAGTTCTATTGTATAGCACTAGCCTAGTACATTCTAAAAACAAGTATGTTGAATATGTAATCTTAATTTATGCAGTGTTAAACATCATTAATTACTCCTAAGAATATAACCTAAATGTATGGTGTTTTATAGATTTCATAATCTATCAAATAATTGAAAACTAAGTAACAAAACAAAATATTTCTTTTTAATTTGGGTTAAGTATCTGATTTGAAAATATATTGTCAAATTTAAGCAGTTTGGTAGTTTCATGTGTATTAGAAAAGCTTTTTTTTTTTTTTTTTGGAGTGATCCCTTTATTACATACACATATAGCTCATGGACTTTAACTTTCAAAACATTTTCAGATGATATACCTGAAAGCTCACCCATCTCAGCAATGCCGTCAGAGGAAAAGGCTGCCTCCCCTCCCAAACCATCCCTTTCAGATGCCTCAGCAACTCCAGTTGGGAGAAGGGGCCGACTGGCCAACCTTGCTGCAACTATTTGCTCCTGGGAAGATGATGTAAAAACCTCATCTGCAAAGCAAAACAGTGTGCAAGAACAGCCTGGTACCACTTGTTTATCCAAATTTTCCTCTGCAAGTGGAGCATCTGCTAGGATCAATAGCAGCAGTGTTAAGCAGGAAGCTACATGCTGTTCCCAAAGGGATGGCGATGCCTCTTTGAATAAAGCCTCATCCTCGAGTGCTGTGGGTGCATCTTTGATTAATGTTGCGATTTCTAGCCCTGGGGTAAGTAACTATAATTTTGGTATTTGGAAACCTTTTTGTTTGTTGTTATGAGTAATAATTTATATTATATATATATCTGTAGGTATTTATTTTATAACATGTATATAGGATGTTTATGTATTTAGAGTATTTCATAGAAAGTAAAAATCATAAATTTAATATTCTGACCCAAGTTATCAGTTAACAACTAAATTATACAAATTTAATGTACTGCCAAATATGTGCTTTTGAATGATGGAGCCTCTTCTTACTCATCACGAGAGCCTGAAAATTACCTTCTCTATTAAAATGCTCTATGTATGTGTATAAATATAAGAAAGACATCAAATATCTCTGAAAGCTGCATTCAATCCAAGCCCTGCCACACAATTAGAAGTGTGGCTTTGGAGAAGTTACTTAATCTTGCAAAACTATTTTTCCATTTGTAAAATGGGAAAGAAAAGGTTATGGGAGGATTAAATGAGATAATGTTCATAAAGCACTTAGTATGGTACTTTGCACATAGTAAGTAGTACTTAACAATTCACCTTTAAGTACATGATACATGATTTAATTAAAATACAAATATATATGTATTTGGCCTAACACAGTTAATATTTATAAGGGTACTAGTATGACGATATAAAAGAAATTGTTTTTTAAAATAGTGAGTAACCCTCTCCCTTGTACTAAATTACCCATCAGAATATTATGTAGACTAAACTACATAATTTGAATAATTACATTTTCTAAGTTAATTTTTTTCAAACCTTTCAAATTAATTTGATCTATTAGAGAGCAAGAAATTTTTTTCCATGAGTGTACAAAAAGGCTATCAAGCATATAGGATTTGAATTGTTTTGTTGTAGAAATATCTTTAACTATTTGTAAGTGTTGTTATTTACCCTAAGTGTTATCATGTTTCAGAAAGCTACTTCTTCCCCAGTGAAATCTTCTACAACATCCATCACCAGTGCTAAAAATTATAAGGTCCAAAATCCTGAACTACTTCATAAAACCTCTGTTAGTCCTCTGAAAACAGAAGTATCAAAACCAGTTGAGAAGTCAGCTATATCCCGTACAGTTCGGCCCAAGGAAGAATTAAACAGAGAAATTTGTCTGCAGTCTCAAGCTAAGGACAAATCCGCAACACCAGGTTACATATTTTGAAAAAATCTAAAGTACTGCTGACTGTTTTCAGGGTGTCTGTTCTTAGCATTTTAAACATCCAGTTGTGAATGTTATAGTGTTGGTTTGCCAGGGCAAATGCCTGAATGCATCAAGTGAGATTTCTTCAAAGTGAGCTTTAATTGAGCGAATTCATTATTGTAGATTAGCCCAGTTACTGGTCAAAGAGTTTAACTTGTTACATTTTAACAGTTTAAGCATTTTTTTTTTCCTTGAATGACCATGCTAGATACTTTCTTCTATACCTAAAAATCACATTTTAAGCATATAATGCAGAAACATTCTTATAACCAAGTGTGCAGAGCAGTGTGTCTCAAACTGCACTATGATACATCCCTAGTAGCAAAAGGAAGAGAATATGTATACAGATGACTCCACTCTCATTAAATTTACATGTGTGTATACTGTACGTGAATATATATATAGGAAAATTCAGTTTTCCTATAGTAAATAGATGCTCCAGGAAATTCATATTTATCTTGTGTATACTTCTGGTATACCCCCACCTGACTGAGAAACAGGATTAAAAATTATCTCTCAAGTATATGGTAGTATAGTTTACTTTGAGCTATATTCTTTTTCATTAGAACTGCTCTTTGTATTAATTCTCCATTTAAACTTCTTAAAAATACAATATCTGCAGAAACAAGAGTTCATCATAAAAGAGAACTATACAGAGATGAGGGTGGGGAATCCATTAGTTACAGGATAAGCAGAATCCAGCAGTCAGTTTCCAGATGAGCCGAAATGAGAAACAATAACAAGATCCCCATGTGAAATTGGACTATGACTCCCAGTATTCTAAAGACTTATGGCATAGATAAGAATGACATAAATAAGAAGTACTCTTGGGAAGTCTCTGCGGATGCATTCATTGGTTAGGACTTGTTGCTTTCACTGCTATCATGGGTCAAATTCTGCCCTCTACCATTTTTGCAAATTAAGTTTTATTGGAACACAGCCATACCCATTTACTGTCTGTGGCTGCTTTCATGCTTCAGTGCAGGATTGAGTAGTTGTGGAATGTGCAATGGCCATATGGCCTGCAGAGCCCAAAATATTTACTCTCTGGCTGCTTTTGGGAAACTGTTTACCACCTCTTTTTATGTAGTACAACCCTAGCATTGTTATAGTGGAAGTGATATATAGTCCACTTGTATTTTAAATGTATTTCATACTGTTTAAGTACTAAGACTTGGTGAAATCAAGACATACTTTGAAAAACTAAATTATCCTTAATTATCATTTTTTAAAAAGAAAAAGTATTTAATCACTGGATTTTCATGTTATACTTCCTTAAAAAAATAAAATAAATTAGACTGTAGAGATATTAGAAATTTATCATGTTATCATGGCCAGGATACTTGGTGTTTAGGGCATATCATTAATGCACATACTGTCAATTTCCAATTATTTAGATTCTGATTAAGTAGTTTAAGAGTTTTCTAATCCCCTCTGTCCTTTCACTCTACCTTTTAAAAATTCTTTGTGTTTTTTTAAAGTATTAAATCCTATCAAGCAAATTTTAGGATATAGAACTAAATAGTATGGTTAAAAAAAGTATTTTTAAGTTTTTTGAACTATTTTCCTACTGTTTTCTTTCTGAATGAATATTCCTAGTGGAATAAAAGCATTTTGGAGCTGAACTGGATTTAGAACATTTCCCATAGAAATCATAATTGTTATTTACTCTAAGTAGCCTCTAAAATGTGTGTATTTTCTTTAGGAGGATCAGGAATTAAGCCTTTTCTGGAACGCTTTGGAGAGCGTTGTCAAGAACATAGCAAAAAAAGTCCAGCTCGTAGTACACCCCATAGGACTCCCATTATCACTCCAAATACAAAGGCCATACAAGAAAGATTATTCAGGCAAAACGCGTCTTCATCTACTACTCACCTAGCACAGCAACTCAAGCAGGTATATCTTACTGTGTTTAACATTATTCATTACATAGCCTCAGCATAGGACCTAGACGTCAAATTCTGACGCCAGTCTTTTTGACTGAGATGAATAGCATCTTGATTCTCTGTATCACTTATTTCAAATTGAAAGTGTTGTTGTCTTATATTCCATGTATATTATGAATTTTTTAATATTAAAAATGAAGAGAAGCAAAGTTAGTAGTATTTGGATATTATTAAACATACTTTTGGCTCTTTNATTAGAAGTGTGGCTTTGGAGAAGTTACTTAATCTTGCAAAACTATTTTTCCATTTGTAAAATGGGAAAGAAAAGGTTATGGGAGGATTAAATGAGATAATGTTCATAAAGCACTTAGTATGGTACTTTGCACATAGTAAGTAGTACTTAACAATTCACCTTTAAGTACATGATACATGATTTAATTAAAATACAAATATATATGTATTTGGCCTAACACAGTTAATATTTATAAGGGTACTAGTATGACGATATAAAAGAAATTGTTTTTTAAAATAGTGAGTAACCCTCTCCCTTGTACTAAATTACCCATCAGAATATTATGTAGACTAAACTACATAATTTGAATAATTACATTTTCTAAGTTAATTTTTTTCAAACCTTTCAAATTAATTTGATCTATTAGAGAGCAAGAAATTTTTTTCCATGAGTGTACAAAAAGGCTATCAAGCATATAGGATTTGAATTGTTTTGTTGTAGAAATATCTTTAACTATTTGTAAGTGTTGTTATTTACCCTAAGTGTTATCATGTTTCAGAAAGCTACTTCTTCCCCAGTGAAATCTTCTACAACATCCATCACCAGTGCTAAAAATTATAAGGTCCAAAATCCTGAACTACTTCATAAAACCTCTGTTAGTCCTCTGAAAACAGAAGTATCAAAACCAGTTGAGAAGTCAGCTATATCCCGTACAGTTCGGCCCAAGGAAGAATTAAACAGAGAAATTTGTCTGCAGTCTCAAGCTAAAGACAAATCTGCAACACCAGGTTACATATTTTGAAAAAATCTAAAGTACTGCTGACTGTTTTCAGGGTGTCTGTTCTTAGCATTTTAAACATCCAGTTGTGAATGTTATAGTGTTGGTTTGCCAGGGCAAATGCCTGAATGCATCAAGTGAGATTTCTTCAAAGTCAGCTTTAATTGAGCGAATTCATTATTGTAGATTAGCCCAGTTACTGGTCAAAGAGTTTAACTTGTTACATTTTAACAGTTTAAGCATTTTTTTTTTCCTTGAATGACCATGCTAGATACTTTCTTCTATACCTAAAAATCACATTTTAAGCATATAATGCAGAAACATTCTTATAACCAAGTGTGCAGAGCAGTGTGTCTCAAACTGCACTATGATACATCCCTAGTAGCAAAAGGAAGAGAATATGTATACAGATGACTCCACTCTCATTAAATTTACATGTGTGTATACTGTACGTGAATATATATATAGGAAAATTCAGTTTTCCTATAGTAAATAGATGCTCCAGGAAATTCATATTTATCTTGTGTATACTTCTGGTATACCCCCACCTGACTGAGAAACAGGATTAAAAATTATCTCTCAAGTATATGGTAGTATAGTTTACTTTGAGCTATATTCTTTTTCATTAGAACTGCTCTTTGTATTAATTCTCCATTTAAACTTCTTAAAAATACAATATCTGCAGAAACAAGAGTTCATCATAAAAGAGAACTATACAGAGATGAGGGTGGGGAATCCATTAGTTACAGGATAAGCAGAATCCAGCAGTCAGTTTCCAGATGAGCTGAAATGAGAAACAATAACAAGATCCCCATGTGAAATTGGACTATGACTCCCAGTATTCTAAAGACTTATGGCATAGATAAGAATGACATAAATAAGAAGTACTCTTGGGAAGTCTCTGCGGATGCATTCATTGGTTAGGACTTGTTGCTTTCACTGCTATCATGGGTCAAATTCTGCCCTCTACCATTTTTGCAAATTAAGTTTTATTGGAACACAGCCATACCCATTTACTGTCTGTGGCTGCTTTCATGCTTCAGTGCAGGATTGAGTAGTTGTGGAATGTGCAATGGCCATATGGCCTGCAGAGCCCAAAATATTTACTCTCTGGCTGCTTTTGGGAAACTGTTTACCACCTCTTTTTATGTAGTACAACCCTAGCATTGTTATAGTGGAAGTGATATATAGTCCACTTGTATTTTAAATGTATTTCATACTGTTTAAGTACTAAGACTTGGTGAAATCAAGACATACTTTGAAAAACTAAATTATCCTTAATTATCATTTTTTAAAAAGAAAAAGTATTTAATCACTGGATTTTCATGTTATACTTCCTTAAAAAAATAAAATAAATTAGACTGTAGAGATATTAGAAATTTATCATGTTATCATGGCCAGGATACTTGGTGTTTAGGGCATATCATTAATGCACATACTGTCAATTTCCAATTATTTAGATTCTGATTAAGTAGTTTAAGAGTTTTCTAATCCCCTCTGTCCTTTCACTCTACCTTTTAAAAATTCTTTGTGTTTTTTTAAAGTATTAAATCCTATCAAGCAAATTTTAGGATATAGAACTAAATAGTATGGTTAAAAAAAGTATTTTTAAGTTTTTTGAACTATTTTCCTACTGTTTTCTTTCTGAATGAATATTCCTAGTGGAATAAAAGCATTTTGGAGCTGAACTGGATTTAGAACATTTCCCATAGAAATCATAATTGTTATTTACTCTAAGTAGCCTCTAAAATGTGTGTATTTTCTTTAGGAGGATCAGGAATTAAGCCTTTTCTGGAACGCTTTGGAGAGCGTTGTCAAGAACATAGCAAAAAAAGTCCAGCTCGTAGTACACCCCATAGGACTCCCATTATCACTCCAAATACAAAGGCCATACAAGAAAGATTATTCAGGCAAAACGCGTCTTCATCTACTACTCACCTAGCACAGCAACTCAAGCAGGTATATCTTACTGTGTTTAACATTATTCATTACATAGCCTCAGCATAGGACCTAGACGTCAAATTCTGACGCCAGTCTTTTTGACTGAGATGAATAGCATCTTGATTCTCTGTATCACTTATTTCAAATTGAAAGTGTTGTTGTCTTATATTCCATGTATATTATGAATTTTTTAATATTAAAAATGAAGAGAAGCAAAGTTAGTAGTATTTGGATATTATTAAACATACTTTTGGCTCTTTGTGTAAAATAGAGATTTTGATGGTTTTAGGAACGTCAAAAAGAACTAGCATGTCTTCGAAGCCGATTTGACAAGGGCAATTTATGGAGTGCAGAAAAAGGCGAAAACTCAAAAAGCAAACAACTAGAAACCAAACAGGTAACATAAACAAGAACTGGGATTTAACTTGTAGTTCTGTATTGCAAAACAGTTCTCTATACACTTTCCTGTTCTGGTTAACTATGCTGCTTTCCATTCATAAAGTCTTTAAATGTTCTTACCAACTTGGCTTTTCTCTCGTGATATTTTGCCATTTAATGGAACTTCTAACCATGTTTATGATGACCTACTTAAAATCAAATTTTAAAAGTATTCTCATCTTCAACTGATTTCAGATTCCTTTTGACATTCTGTTTAGATGTTGATTTTCAAGTGTTTCTCAGAATCTACTTTTATCAGGAATGATTATATATCTCTCCTCACATATCATACATTTATACTATCTGTAATCCTTTTAATCACCAAATGCCTCCCAGATTTCTTTTTGCTCATGTTGTACTACGTGCTAAGTTGCTTCAGTCATATCTGACTCTTTGTGACCCTGTGGACCGTAGCCCAGCACCAGGCTCCTCTGTCCATGGGATTATCCAGGCAAGAATATTAGAGTGGGTTGCCATGCCCTCCTCCAGGGGATCTTCCTGACCCAGGGATTGAACCCACGTCTCTTATGTCTGCTGCGTTGGCAGGCAGGTTCTTTACCATCAGTGCCACCTGGGAAGCCTCTTATCCATACTATTTCTCATAGTATAATTTCATGGATAAGCCTTCAGCAAAATTCCTACTGTGTTAAACTCTCTTCTGTTTCATCTACATGACTATTGTGTACAAAAATACTATGTTAGGAGATAAATATGCATATATATTACTTATAATAAATATGATTGACATACTGTACTGTATAAGTTTAAGGTATACAGCATGATGACTTACATTATGAAATGATTACCCCAATAAATTTAGTGAATCTCCGTCATCTCATAGATAGAAAATTAAAGAAGGAGAATAAAACATTTATCTTGTGATATGAACTCTTAGGATTTACTCTTTCATTATTAATTTAACAGTAGTGTTAATTATGTTAATCATGTTGTACATTATATCTCTAGTACTCATTTGTCTTATAACTGGAAGTTTGTACCTTTTGACTACCTTCATCTAATTCCACATCTCCCTCCCACCTCCTCTGGTAACCACAAAGCTGATCTTTTTTCCTATGAATTTGTTTGGTTTTTGAAGTATAATTGACCTACAGTACTATGCTAGTTCCCACACAATATAGTGATTTGTTATTTTTATAGGTTACAAAATGGTCATTATGATAAGTCCAGCTACTCTTTGTCACCATACAAAATTATTACTTTATTATTGACTGTATTCCCTGTGCTGTATATTTCATCCCTGTGATCCATTTATATTGTACCTGGAAGTTGTACATCTTAATTTCCCTGTGTTAGGTTACATTTTTAAGCTAAAAATTATAGAATTAAATTTAACATGGGTACCAGTAGAAATAGAATAATACATTTAACCATATTCTTTGAGAAGGATCTATTTGATTTTATTTTTTACCAGTTCCCTTGCTTAACAAATCATGCTTCCTAAGGTTCTGATCTCTCTTTTTTTTTTTGTCTCACTTGTCCTGGAACATCTTTCTCATCCTCACATCTAGCTTCAGCCAATCACAGAAATGCTGGTAGTGCTTGGCTGTGCAGCCGCCACCTCTCTCCTGAACTCTAGTTGAGCTGTGGTTGACTGGAGGAGTTTTCTTTGCTGGAGTATCTTCCTCAGGTAGTCTCTGTCTTCACTTAGGGCTTTACTGTATACTTCCTCATCTAAAACAATCTGGTAGTTCTTCCTGGCTCCTTCCTTTTGTTAGTGTTTTTCTTCCCACTGGCCTCTAGCACATAATATGCATAAATACACACACATATCCAGTGATATGTTTTCTAAATATGTTGCCAAGCTGCCTTGTCCTCTGTATTTTCCTCTGCCATTGCCTTACTCATTACTATACCCTTGCATGAGCACCTTGCTTTTAGTCTGGCTACACTCTCCAGTCCACTGCTAACCCACTGCTGCCAGAAAAATATTTCCAAGAGGCAGATAAGCATGTATTCCTTTGCTTAAAATCCTGGAGAGCTTCCCATAGCCATCATCAGAAAAATGTCTAAAGTGCTTGATTTGATATCTAGAATCATTCAGAAATCTGACTTCTCTTCACTCCTCCTCTGCATGTGTGCTTCAGTCCTGTCATGCAGGCTATTTGCAGTTTCTTGAATGTACCCATGTTTTCAGATCTGTTTGTCTTTGCTTTGCTAGTCTCTCTGGGTAAAGTGTCTCTGTGATGAGCTGCTTCATTAAGAATAGGTCAAACTTTAATTACCTTTGGAAACTTTTACTTGGTCCTTTTCCCAGTTCCTCTCCCTCCTTGTTTGAGTCTGTGTCATCCTGTTTTTACCTCACTAGAATATTTATTTTCCTATAAGTGTTTTAACTTTGCTTTCCAGCACTGTATGAGAGCCACATTCTTTTCTATCTATGTTCTTAGGACTTGGCTCTTAGTAGGGACTCAGTAAATTTGTCTTTGGAAGAAGTTCAGTTCAGTGCAGTTGCTCAGTCATGTCCGACTCTGTGACCCCATGGACTGCAGTACACAAGGCTTCCCTGTCCATCAACTCCTGGAGCTTACTCAAACTCATGTCCATTGAGTCAGTGATGCCATCCAACCATCTCATCCTCTGTTGTCCCCTTCTCCTCCTGCCTTCAGTCTTTCCCAGCATCAGGGTCTTTTCAAATGAGTCAGTTCTTCACATCAGATGGCCAAAATTTCAGCTTCAGCATCAGTCCTTCCAGTGAATATTCAGGACTGATTTGCTTTAGGAGGAAGAAATGAATGGGCTAATCCTTCCCACTAGCACTTGTTGTTCTGTTGTCCATTGAGTCGTTGATGTCATCCAATCATCTCATCCTCTGTTGCCCCCTTCTCTTGTGCTCAGTCTTTCCCAGCATCAGGGTCTTTTCCAGTGAATCGGCTCTTTGCATCAGGTGGCCATAGTATTGGAGCTTCAGCATCAGTCCTTCTAAAGAATATTCAGAGTTGATTTCCTTAGGATTGACTGGTTTGATCTCCTTGCTCTCCAAGGGACTCTCGAGAGTCTTATTACAGCACCATAGTTCAAAAGCCTTCTTTGGCACTCAGCCTTCTTTATCGTCCAGCTCTCACATCTGTACATGGCTACTGGAAAAACCATAGCTTTGACTATATGGACCTTTGTTGGCAAAGAGATGTCTCTGCTTTTTAATATGCTGTCTAGGTTTGTCATAGTCTTTCTTCCAAGGAGCAAACGTCTTTTAATTTCATGGCTGCAGTCACCATCCACAGTGATTTTAGAGCCCACGGAAATAAAATCTGCCACTATTTCCCTTTTTTCTGCATTTAAATTTCCCATGAAGTGATGGGGCCAGATGTCATGATCATAACAAAAGCAACTCGTTTTAATCTCCTATTCCCCTCCCTTTCTTTGCCTCCTTTCATCCAGACTCTTCCAAAGGAATGTCTCTACTTGTATCTTGCAGCTTTTCTCTTCCTTCTTTCTTGATTTCTCTGCTCATGCTCTCGCCACTACCTTTATCAAATTCACCAAGTGATCTTCAGAATCACTTTTCTAGTGTTTAACTTGACCTGTTAGCAGCAGTTGACTTTGTGAATCACTCCCTTTTGTCTGAAGCACCTTCCTCACTTGGTTGCCAGTATGTCACAATCTCATGATTTTCCTTCTCTTTCTCTGGAAAATATAGAGCAACAGATTTTTCAAGTTTTGTGTTAAATGATTCCTGATAAACCTGTGGAATCTTTCCCTAGACAGTTGTACATATGCATGTAAAGAAAATTCTGAACACAGTATTGGGAGAATTCAAGGGACTTCCCACTTCAGAATTAATCTGTGGTACCCATAGAAAAAGCAGCCTAAGTGATGGGAGGAGAAAGCAGTTGAGTGCGATGTAACTAAAGTCAAGGGAAGAAGGAGCCTTTCAGAAGGAAGGAATGGTCAGTATTGTCACGTGTTTGTTGTAAATGTGGACTGAACCAAGATTGCAGTAAGGAGCTTGTTGTGACTTGGCAGAACCTTTTGGTGAGGTGGTGAGGGTAGGAGGCAGGCAGCGGGTGAAGAGTAGAGTCCATTAGTGTAGGCAGTCCCAGAAGTTTGGCTCTAAAGGGCAGGGAGCAAAGATACAGTGGCTGAAAAGGGATGTGGAAGTGGTGTATAGTTTTAGCTTGTATTTGTTTTGTTCTTCTTGAGGAGACTTAATTATTTTTTTTCCTCTTATTTGCCTTTCACTTGAATTGGTTTATCTAAAGCTGAACTCTGATGTGAATTTTCACTCTCTCTTGCCTCGTGGTCTCTAAAAAAGATTTTGTGTACTGTGAATTATCAGGAATATGAGCTAGTGTTCTAAACATGACTGGACTTTTGCAACATTCATTTTCTATTTTGTTCTGAGGAAGTTTATTTCTAACAATGACTCTTTTATTTGTTTCATTTAATAACATGTAAAAAGACAAGATTTATAGTTTTGAGAAATATCCTTAATTTGACTTCTTTGCAAGTGTTTCTGTAAATTGAATTCTTAGAACTAGTGTGTAATGGATGTATGTACAAATTTATTAATCATTGCATCATTTGTAATAGTCATAAGATTTAAATAACTTAAATGCCCATCAGTAGAAGACTGTAAATAAATTGTGCTAAATCCATGAAATTGAGTATTATGTAGCTGTTTAAAGAAAATAAAGCAGCTTTGTATGCAGTGACATTTAATAATATCACAGACAATTAATTTTTTTTGAAATTGTGAAAAACATATTACTAAAATTCACCATCTTAACAGTTTTTAAGTATGCAGTTCAGTAGTATATTCACATTGTTGAGGAACTTTCATCAGGCAAAACTAAAACTATATCCATTAAACAACAACTCTCCTTTCCCCCTCTTCAGCCCTTGGTCACCAGCATTCTACTTTCTGTTTCTGTCAATTTGACTACCTCAGATAGCTCATATAAGTGCTATCATATGGTATCTGTATTTTTGTGGCTGGCATATTTAATTTAACATAATGTCTCAGGGTTCATCCATGTTGACATGTCATATGTCAAGTGTGTGACATGATTACTTTCCTTTTTAAGGCTGAATAATATTTTCTTGTGTATATATACCATATTTTGTTTATCTATTGTCCATTGATGAACATGTGGATTGTTTCCACTTTTAGCTATTGTGGGTAGTGGTGTTATGAACATGGGTGTGCAAATATCTTTTTGAGACCCTGCTTTTAATTTTGGCTATATACCCAGAAGTGGAATTGCTTGACCATATAGTAGTTCTATTTTTAATATTTTTGAGGAACTATTATACTGGTTTCCATATTGGTTACATTATTACATTACTGGTCACACAGTGTCGTCAACAGTGCATGACGGTTCCAATTTCTCCTCACTCTCGTCAACACTTGATATTTTTTTTGTGTTCTTGATAGTAGCCATCCTAATAGGTATGAGTTGTTAGCTCATTGTGATTTTAATTTACATTTGTCCTATGATTGGTGATGTTGAACATCTTTTCATATGCTTGTTGGCCATTTGTATATCATATTTGGAGAAATGTCTGTTCATATCCTTTGCCTATTTTTTTAATCAGGTTGATTTTTTTGTTATTGAGTTGTAGGAGTCCTTTTTATATTCTTAATACTAACTTCTTAGATGTATGATTTGCAGATATTTTCTTGAATTCAGTAGGTTGGTTTTTCACTCTGTTGACTGTGTTCTTTGATATACAAACATTTTTTTAACTGATGCATAGTTGTGAAAGTGCTGAACTCAATATGTCAGCAAATTTGGAAAACTCAGCAGTGGCCACAGGACTGGAAAAGGTCAGTTTTCATTCCAATCCCAAAGAAAGGCAATGCTGAAGAATACTCAAACTACCACACAATTGCACTCATCTCACACGCTAGTAAAGTAATGCTCAAAATTCTCCAAGCCAGGCTTCAGCAGTACATGAACCGTGAACTTCCAGATGTTCAAGCTGGTTTTACAAAAGGCAGAGGAACCAGAGACCAAATTGTCAACATCTGCTGGATCATGGAAAAAGCAAGAGAGTTCCAGAAAATCATCTATTTCTGCTTAATTGACTATGCTAAAGCCTTTCACTGTGTGGATCACAATAAACTGTGGAAAATTCTGAGAGAGATGGGAATACCAGACCACCTGACCTGCCTCTTGAGAAACCTATATGCAGGTCAGGAAGCAACAGTTAGAA
>SJYX01005434.1:207811-253441 GCA_006410675.1 Oreotragus oreotragus
GAGGATGAGATGGCTGGATGGCATCACGGACTCAGTAGACGTGAGTCTGAGTGAACTCCGGGAGATGGTGATGGACAGGGAGGCCTGGAGTGCTGCGATTCATGGGGTCGTGAAGAGTCGGACACGACTGAGCAACTCAATTGAACTGAACTAACTGATTTAGAATATTATCTTAGTTTCAGGTGTATAATGATTAAACATATTTATAGAGTATACTCCATTTTAGTTATTATAAAATATTGTTCCATATGTTGGACAATATATCCTTGTAACTTATTTATTTTATACATAGTTGTTTGTACCTCTTAATCCCTGCCCCTGCTCTGCCCTGCTTGCCACAAAAGTTTTTCAGTTTGGTGTAGTCCCATTTGTCTATTTTTGCTTCTGTTGTGTGTGCTTTTTGTGTTATATACAGGAAATCACCGAATCCAGTGTCATAAAGCTTTCCATCTGTTTTCTTCTGGGAGTTTTGTAGTTTTGAGTCTTATTAGATCTTTAATCTGTTTTGAGTTGACTTTTGTATATGGCATCAGATAAAAGTCTAACTTAATTCCTTGCATGTAGCTATCCAGTTTTTCTAACATTTGTCCCTTCTTCATTGAATTATCATGGCAGCTTTGACCATATATTTGAAATTTTCTTTTTGGGCTCTCTATTCTTTTCCATTTGTCTATATGTCTATCTTTATGTTGGTACCATACTGTATTGATTATTATAGCTTTATAATATATTTTGAAATGAGGAAATGTCAGTCTTTTAACGTTATTCTCTTTCAAAATTGTTTTAGATATTCAGAGGTTCTTGAAGTTTCATACGAAAATTAGGACAGACTTTCTATCTCTCTAAAAAGCGCTGTTGGGAGTTTGAAAGGAATTGCATTAAGAGTCTTTTACTGAACAATTATAAGTTTTTATAGATATTCAGATTGTTTTTCCTATTTTTTTAGATTTTACTGAACGTGAAATGATGAAGTCTAGCCCTTTGAAAATAACACTGTTTTTAGAAGAGGACAAATCCTTAAAAGTGACATCAGAACCAAAGGTTGAACAGCAGACTGGTTGGTTTTCATTGTTTTCGTTCTTTGTTTCTTATTAACTCTCAATATGCTAGGAGAATTCGTGTTCTCATGTTCAAATATGTAGAGTTCTATATTTCAAAATGTCTTGTGATTTTATAATACCCTTTTAAAAAAAAATAGGAAATATTCTTGCTTTTGCAAAATATGATACTGTTAACGGTTATCTTTAGGTCTCATGCCCTGTGAAAATGTGATTAAGGCTGTCACTTACTTTCATAGGGAAAGGAAATGTGCTACCCTTCCACACTCTGCATGTACAGTTGGAAGAAATCAGTGCTCTTGAAGTTTATTTGTGAACCCTACCTTTATTTGTGATGTTATTATTGTCCTGTTATTGACTACAGTGTGAAAAGACAGTTCTCAGCAAGAGAAAGAGAATTATTTGAAAGAGTATATTTTATAAATCTGAAGCTTTTGGCTATTATCTTGCAGTTTGAGTCCTTAATTATCTTAAACCTGTGGCACTGAATCAGCTTTTAATAGTTCCTACCTTCATTACTTAGAAAATGTTATTGGAACATTATAGCAGTATTCTGTTTTTGTTTTGTTTGTGTAGGAGATACGTTTTCTTAGGGCCTTTTTTTCCCCCTATTTATTGAGTAAGCATATGAATATTAAGTCTTCTCTGTTATCCCTTCAATTCTTAAAGGTCTGAATCACAGTATTCACCTATTGAAATATTTTTCAGAAGTGGTACGTGAAATTGAGATGAGCGTGGATGATGATGATGATATCAATAGTTCAAAAGTAATTAATGACATCTTCAGTGATGTCCTAGAGGAAGGTGGACTAGATATGGAAAAGATCCAAGAGGAGATGGATCAAGCAGATGCAGAAAGCAGTGAAGAACAGGAAGATGCACTGAATATTTCCTCGATGTCTTTGCTTGCTCCATTAGCACAGACAGTTGGTGTGGTAAGTCCAGAGGTAAGACAGGACTAAACGTAAATAGGCCCAGAACATAAAGAAACTAAGTAGAATTAGGAT
Source organism: Oreotragus oreotragus (assembly GCA_006410675.1). NCBI lineage: Eukaryota > Metazoa > Chordata > Mammalia > Artiodactyla > Bovidae > Oreotragus > Oreotragus oreotragus. Next base: position 209,877 of record SJYX01005434.1, read on the forward strand.
CGTTTTTGTTTTAGTTGGTACCTGGGGATTTGGCACACTATAGCCAGGGATATTTTGCAAACTTGATGTTAATTCTCTTAGAAGAGATCTTAAAACTCTTCATTGGTTTCCTGTTGGCATCAGATGAAATCCAAACTGTAACATGGTTTAAAAAGCCAGCTACTTGGGCTCACATCCTGGCTCTGCCATGTACTGGTGTTTACTGGTCAGGTTATCTAACCTTTTTGTCACAATTAAATGTTCAGTTAGTTCAGTTCAGTTCAGTCGCTCAGTCATGTCCGACTCTCTGCGACCCCATAAATTGCAGCACACCAGGCCTCCCTGTCCATCACTGACTCCCAGAGTTCACTCAGACTCACGTCGATCAAGTCAGTGATGCCATCCAGCCATCTCATCCTCTGTTGTCCCCTTTTCCTCCTGCCCCTAATCCCTCCCAGCATCAGAGCCTTTTCCAATGAGTCAGCTCTTTGCATGAGGTGGCCAAATTAAATGTTAAATTAGGTTAAAAACAGTACCTCCAGCATGGAGTTCAAGTGCATATTAAATTGTATTAGAGCATCAGTATTTAGCACAAGATAGATAACTAACATTTATTAGCTATCACTCTGAACTGAATAACTGCAGCTTTTTTGGAAATTGATTCAATTAGAAATATTTTTTTAAAAAGAGTTACAAGTGTAGGCTTCAACTGTCTTTGAATTTTTATTCATATACTTTTTAGGAATGTAGTTTGTCTTGTTTTTATGATTAATCGGTCAATTTTTTGGATATTTATTTTCTAGTAATAGAGAAGGCATTCAATTCCTCAGATTTCTCATTTAGAATCAATGTCATCCATAAACTCTAATATCTGATGTGCCTTCCTGCAGAATTTAGTTTCTTCACCTAGATGGGAAGTGAAAGACACCAGCATCAGTGATGAAAGTCCAAAGCCAGGAAAATTCCAAAGAACCCGTGTCCCTCGAGCTGAGTCTGGTGATAGCATTGGTTCTGAAGATCATGATCTTCCTTATAGGTGAGACTATCTTGGAAAACATTCAGTCACTAAGCGTCATGATTTAGATTAAAATAGCTTTGGTCACCTTCTTTCACCCAGTGGTATTTTCCATTCTAGTGAAGTGTTCTGCTGATACTTTGCAATATCAGACTCTGCTGATAACATTCAATAAAGTGTAATGCTTAGTGTGTTGATGGGTTTTTAATAGACTCTAACTTATTTCCTGAAGCATTGATGCATATAGATCTCAAAGAGTCAAAGAAACGGACCGTCCTTCGATAAAGCAAGTGATTGTTCGGAAGGAAGATGTTACTTCAAAATTGGAAGAAAAAAAGAATGGTTTTCCTTGTCAGGTTAACATCAAACAGAAGATGCAGGTATGTGCTTCACTGGAAAGGGGATTTGGAATATTAACACCTTGAGACTGTGAGCTTCTTGAGGACAAGGACCCTGTCTTATTCATCTCTGTATCCAGGACTAGGATAGTGTCTGGTTTGCAGGGCCTCAGGAACTCAGTCCTGAATTCAGTCTGAGAAAAGTCCTCTTTACTTGAAAAGTTGGAAGCTTGTTTGATATTACGGAAATATTTACTTTTAAGAATGTTTGTCATATGCAAATGAACCTATCTTTATGGAAGAAACCGACTCAAAGATATAGAGAACAGACTTGTAGTTGCCAAGGGGGAGGGCCGAGGGGGAGGAATGGATTGGGAATTTGATTAGCAGATGCAAACTGTTACAGATAGAAGGGATAAACAGCCAAGTCCTACTGTATAGCATGCATGCTTGCTCAGTAGCTTCAGTTGTGTCCAACTCTTTGTGCCCCCCATGGACCACAGTCCACCAGACTGCTCTGTCCCTGGGATTCTCTAGTCAAGAATACTGGAGTGGGTTGCCATTTCCTTCTCCAGGGGAACTTCCTGACCCAGGGATCGAACCCACATCTCTTCTGTCTTTTGCATTGGCAGGCTGGTTCTTTACCACTGGCATCACCTGGGAAGCCCTGAGTAGTATAGCATAGAGAACTATATTCAATATGATATATTGTATAGCACAGGGAACTATAGTCAATATCCTATGATAAGCCGTAATGAAAAAGATATGTTAAATGTTTTTGGTGCATAGTCTAGAAACTTGAACAGTGAAACTAACATTTTGACTTTGCTCTCTGAAGATTTTAGAAATTACCTAATTGGATAAATTATAAATAAAGCTTAAGTAAAGTAAAAATCATGATAATGTGAATTTTTTTCTCCTCTCATTGGTTTCACTAGGAACTCAATAACGAAATAAATTTGCAGCAGACAGTGATCTATCAGGCTAGCCAGGCTCTTAACTGTTGTGTTGACGAAGAACATGGAAAAGGGTCACTGGAAGAAGCTGAGGCAGAAAGACTTCTTCTAGTAGCAAGTATGTGTGGTACACCCGAACCAATTCCAACACAGTTTCACACCAGGAAAAGCTCATTTTGTCTAGTATATTCAGAAATTCTAATTCTAGAGAAAGGGCTTTTTTTGATAGTCTGTTTCAGCTAATCTGTTTTTAATTTTTTTTTTTTAAATGAGATTTGTGAAAACTTTGCATGTAAAATAAGGCATAGTTTACATGGAAGGGTGAAAGAATCTGGAGTGCATCTGAAGAAATGTAGAGTGTGCTGATAATGAATATATGAGTATATATATACACACAGACTATCTCTGTATGTGTAGCTAAAAACAAGTATATGAATTTTGTTGTGTGTGTATGTGTGATGAAGGATGACAGGGCACGTTAGGATGGAGAAATTAACTGTACAAGAAAACTGACCAAAAGTTGGAGTATTGAGCATTTTGTGAACAGATGGGTGATCAAGGTTTTACCTAACTACCTATCACCTGTTTATATGAAGGAAGAGTTACGGATTTTGTCTTTGGTGTTGTGTACAGTTGCCACATGAGTGCATGTGGTTTCATTTCATTTCTTGCACTGGTTTCATTTAGAAACAATTGCAGTTTTAATATTTAAAGTATTAACTTGCATATTTCTACACAGCTGAGAAGAGAACACTTTTGATTGATGAATTGAATAAATTGAAGAATGAAGGGCCTCAGAGGAAGAATAAGGCTGGTCCCATATCCCAAAGTGAATTTGTCCCTTCCAGAGGATCAATTACTTTGTCAGAAATCCGCTTGCCTCTAAAAGCAGATTTTGTCTGCAGTACAGCTCAGAAACCAGGTATGGTGATCTTTATTTTGTCACTTTTAGATCATATGTTAAATTATGAACGTCACCTAGGTTGGAATTGTGCAAATGGGAACAAGTAGAGCATCCAGAAAGAAGCAAGACTTGTATATTTTAGGCCTTGAGTTCCTTTTATTTAAATATGTATCTAAAAATAACCAAGGACAAATTTCATATATGATCTTACTGATTACAGAATAACACAAATGGCTCTAACTGAAAGTAGGGCTTGTTAAACATAATACTGAACATAAATTACCAAGGCGAGTTATTCTGATACAACAGACCATTTCACATTCATTAATTTTTTTGTGGAAAGTATTGGGCATCTAAAGTAACTTCTATTTAAAATTTACTCCGTTATGGAAATCTGTTTTTTGAATCCTGAATTACTGATTGTGGGAGTTAAGAGCATGATAGTATAGATACGTCTATTGAAATTTTATTTCGTTTAACCCTCTAGGTTGAGTAAACTTTTCTATGCTATGTATTCTACTTAAAATGATATTTAAACAAGGTGGATAAAGGAGGTTACGGCACCAGTATCTGAAAAATAGGACAGGGTGGTAACTTTCACAGAAATACAGTGTTTTAATTTCAGTTTTGAAATAACAAGCCAGAATATACCCTTTTGAGGTATATATTATTAGCTGAAGAATTTCGAGTCAATAGGTAAAATTTAAAGTCAGCAGAAATTGAGGAATGTGTAGTGAAGTTTTTTCAGTTTACATAATAGGAAGACATCTTGATGATGCTATTCCAGGTATATGTCTGTCCACTTATGTCTTGTCTTTTTGTGTCTGGAAAGTTGACTTTAGGAAATTTTAAATTTTATATAAATCAGTTGCAGTATTACTTTAGTCATTTGACCTCCCAGAATGCTGATTAGCTAAATCTGATTCTGCTTGTGCTTATTAGATAATGTAATTATTTCTTGCAGATGCAGCAAATTACTATTTCTTAATTATACTAAAAGCAGGAGCTGAAAATATGGTAGCCACACCATTAGCAAGTACTTCAAATTCTCTTAACGGTGATGCTCTAACATTCACTACTACATTTACTCTGTAAGTAAATTAGGCTTTTGGTGGTTGAAACATGTTTTCTTTTAATAGGATTAAGATAGTCTAAGCATACAGGTAGAATCCATAATCTCTGAAATATAATCTGTATGTTATTTTTATATGGACAAATATCTCATTTTTCAGTTTGTTGATTTAACTCTTATGTTTCTGATCTTCCGTTGAGTAGCATATTTCTTCCATGTGTCTACAAGTATTTGATATTTTGAAGTGTTTTAACATATATTTACTATACACACACACAATCTGGACCACAATTTTTTAGTATATGCTTTAAATCTATGAATGTACTTAACATTCAGTCTCTGTGTAAGACATTTGTTTTTAGTGTTACGGATTTATTTTGAAAGTAGAGTCAAAATCTAATTTAGAAAGAAAAGTTATTTTTTATTATTTAAGATCTTGAGTTGTAAAAACTGAAGAAAATGTTTGACTTGTATTATAGGGAAAAAATTAACTGTTCTTACAAATTTTTATATTCTTTAATAATTTATAACTATTGTCTTTAGTTTTAAAATATAGTGAATTCCTTTACTCTGAGTCTTGTAACAGTATTTATTGCATCGTGTTTAATGGCATAATTTGATATTTTTCCAGGCAAGATGTGTCCAATGACTTTGAAATAAATATTGAAGTTTACAGCTTGGTAAGCAGTTACAGCTTTCTAAAATTACTAGTGGTGTGTTTTTCTTAAAGGAATCAGATTTTAAGTTAAATTCTGCTTTAATTTGTATGTAGGTACAAAGGAAAGATCCCTCAGGCCCTGATAAGAAGAAAAAAGCATACAAGTCAAAGGTAAGAATGAAAGAAACCCAGTAAAAATATAATCAGAAGTACGAGACATAATGTCAGTTTAAAATTATGTATATTTTTAAAGAATTATCAGGCTTTTGGGTCATTTTTATGCCTCAGATTTCTAGTTACTGCATTTATTAGATATGAATACTGAGAGTACACTTACAGTGAGTGACCATAACCCTAATTATAAACTACTGATACACTCAGGCTAGAAATTCTGTTTTCTCTATATCTACTGGACAACTAACTTTACAATGTGCTATGCCGAGTCACTCAATTGTGTCTGACTTTTTGCAACTTCATGGACTGCAGCCCACCAGGCTCCTCTGTCCATGGAATTCTCCAGGCAAGAATACTAGAGTAGGTTGCTGTGGGCTCCTCCAAGGGATCTTCCCATCCCTGGGATCAAACCCAAGTCTCCCACATTGCAGGCAAATTCTCTATTGACTGAGCCATCAGAGAATCTCTTTAAACTTTCTTAAGCTTTTCCTCTGAACTTTTGTCTTACAAACTCCTCTAGGCAGTACTTAAGAATGATGTGTTTGCTGTAGGCATATGGAATAGAAACAACTTGGTTTCTGTTCTTCCTAGCCTTTGCTCTTTTGTTCTTTTTCTAAATCATCATTTAAAAGAATTTTATTTATCTTTAATGAAAAAGAAATAACAGTATGGGGACAAACCTTAATAAATGACTCAGGCAAAATGTATTGATATTTAAGAATTATTTTCTGTGTGGGAGAATCTCAAATTTAGTTAGTTTTAAGTTCTGAATTGTAATGTTTAATAGGAGCTATACTAAGTTATCTTTTTTCCAGGCTATTACTCCTAAACGACTTCTCACATCGGTAACCACTGTAAGTAGAATTTTTAAAAAATTGAAGTTCCTTGAAAAATCTTCACCTTCCACATATACTGCCCTCAATTTGGGAGAGTTGGGTTCTATTCCTGGATCAGAAAGATCCCCTAGAGAAGGGAAAGGCTACCACACCAGTATTCTTGCCTTGAGATTCCACAGATAGACGAGTCTGGCGAGGTATAGTCCATGGGGTCACAAAGAGTCGGACACAACTGAGTAACTAAAACTAACCATTTCTACACCCTTAGCGCTTTGGAAATCTTTAAAATATCCTAAAAGGGAAAAATGTTTTCTGAAATATAGTCCTTGCAGTGTTAAAGAGTTTTATACTTACTATTTAAATCTTTGTATCATATAAAGAAAATAACATATTCTTCTTCACGCCTTTTTTTTTTTTTTTTTTAGAAAAGCACCCTTCATTCTTCAGGTGAGTGGATCTTGAACTATTTGAAACACTAGAATAAGGAAAAAGAACTAAGCAATTGAATACCTATTCATGTAACCCTCTTGATTTATAAGTATCTACTTTAGTCTCCTTTGAATAATATTTTCTTAGTAACCTATAAGATTACTAGCCAGAATAGTCTGCTGTCAGAAACCACCACAGGCCACCAAACTGCACATTATTCAGACTCTAGCAGGCACTACACCTAGGATACCTAGTCACTTTACAACTGCAGCAAGTAGCGTTACTCTTCACCATAGCTGCTCTTGTTCTGTAGATTTATTTTATGCTGTTCACACTGTAGAGTTTAACTCTTTTAACTGTACTGATCATGACAATTGTATCATGTCAGAAAAACATCTTTCTAGTTCGCTGGGAACTGGGGTGCCAGTAAGCCAGAAAAGACTTTTCCAGAGTAACACTTTAGACCAGAATTTTCCAAAGATGGTTAGGGTTGAGCTGGTTTTCCTCATCTTTGGACTTTTGATTTCTGCTTCTTGGCACAAGAGAACAGCTGAGAAGAACCATACAGATAAAGTCCTGCTGCTTATTATGTCATCCTAGACTATAGCAGTAAAGTCCTTTCATGTCTCTTATAGGAAAGTTGCTTTTTATGTACATATTTTTAGGTTCTGTATCTTTAAAAACATCTGCCTCAAATGTTATGGAGTGCTTGTACCTCATTTAAGTTAAATATAGATACTTAGCAGTTCACTTTCATTAGGAAACATGTTGATGTTTTAGTCCCCCTGCCTTGCCTCCATATTAGAAATAAAGGAAAATAAAGCAATGTTTTCCCCCCACCTCCCGTGGCAGTTTAATTTCATTCTATTAGGGTAGGGTGAGGAATTGTTATTTTATAGGTACCAAAGTCACTCTGAACTAAACTTTGTACCAAAGTTACTCTGAACTAAACTTCGTTTTGTTTTTCTTTAGTTATGGCCAGTCTTAATGCTGTGCGGACCAGCAACTTTGCCCTTGTTGGATCTTATACTCTGTCATTATCTTCAGTAGGAAACACAAAATTTGCTCTGGACAGGGTAATCCAAATTTATTCATTTATTTCCAGAAAAATTAGGTCAATGGAAATGTCCCATTTCAAGTATTTGAAATCTTTGGCTGAATGTATATGCTCTTAGAATTGTGTATGTTAATTGGATATAGGTTTATATGCATGATATGTTTTTTGATGTTGAAAGTATTTCTCCCTTTATGTTAATAGTTAAGTCTTCAAAGCAGTATATATCGATTCATTCTAAGTGTCAATTCTGACTAAGAAAGTATTGCTGCTTGCATATAGATGTTAAGCTTACAGTTTTAAAACAGTATCTTCATTTAAAACCAATATTTTGACATGATTAACATTTTTTAGATTTAGCTTTACAAAATAGGGAAAGATAGGTTAATTTCTTGGAAAAGTACTCGTGAATCTAAGGGATTTCTTTCCCATACTTTACTCTCCAAGTTTAAGACTTCATAGTTTAAATCTTTGTAATATCACTATTGAGAGCTTTTTACCACACTATAAGGACTAAACTTTTAATAGCAAACTAGACCATTTTAAGTGGTAAGAGAAGTAGAGGCAAACTTCAGGCCTAGGGTTGGCTCCTGCTGTATAATACAGACTATTTTAAAATGCTATAAGAACTTTCTGTGGTCAGAATATAGAGATGTTTAAAAAAAAAATCCATGTAACTTTTAATTTAGTAATTCAGCTAGATTAACAAATTGAGTGATTCTGGGTCTTTTTTCTCTTTGTCTTTTATTTTGTTTGTTTTAGATAAATTATGATGTAAAAGAGCGAGAGCTACTGGGCTATATGTTCCAGGAAAAGGTTGCCACATTTTCTTTGCTTGAAACTAATAAGCTTAAAAATTGGTCCTTAATTTTTGGCCCTTATATTTTTGTTTTACTAACCATTCTCATGTCTTCTTGGTTATTTTGAATAATTAAGGACATTATGTTAATTATGCTTTGTTTAGACCCGTGGGCATATTTTTCTTTACTCTCATAATTCTTTAAGGCTTTCTTTAAAAGTTCTCGTTTTTTTTATGCATGTTTGGTATTTGGGCTTTTCTCCTGTATTCTTTTTTTTCATGTTATGATTCTTTAAGATTCTGTGGTCACTTCAATGTTGATTTTCTGGGTACCAAAATGCCAAATTTAGTAACTATCCTAAAATTAAAATTTACTCAATATTGTTGACTTCCTACCTATTAAAAGACCTATTGGTGATGTTTTAAGTAAAAGTAGAAAACTTTTATGGTCTTAATTGGCTAATAGGTATGTTGCTATGTAGGTGATGCTGTTTATTAACTTTAAAATTAAAATTCATTTAATGCTAAAATTATACTAAATCTAATCATATATTTTAGAAGGTCTTTTTTTAGAATTTTTAATACCCCTGTGAAGATCAATCACAAGCATTTTGTGGGTGTATATATAAATGCTAATTTGCAAGCTACTGGGTAGTGTTTTTTATTTTATTTAAAGTTCTTCAAACAAGATTTGCAAATTAGGGAAACATAAGAACTGGAATTCCGTGAACTGTATTCCTCACTCAGTGTCATCATATAGCCAATTTCTATGCATGTACTGTTTGATAATCTCTAAAATGGAAAAGATTTCAGTGCCATGTTAAATATAGACTGCTCTCTAAAAATTTTCACTGCCATTTTAGTGTCACACAGACTAAAAGTAAATTGTGATACATTCATTCTCTTAGTAATTTTTTTGTAATTATAGCTAAGGTATCCTACCGCATGACGTGAGTGTAAAATCACTCAATTTAATTGGTTTGTGTTCAGTACTGTAAAGTCTCTTCCGGAGTCAAATACAATATAAATGTAAAATTTGTCACAAGTATGCTTTTTTGAATAGCAAGGGGAGGAAATATTTGTTCTAATATCTCATAGTTGATGTAGGAGAATGAGATAGTTAAGTTTACATGTTCTTTAAATTGGTGGGAGAAATGGATGACCTTCTGTATGCACACAATAATCTGTTTGATTAAATTTGAGAGAGTAAAGAAGTCTCCTGTGTGCTCCCAGAGACCATTGGTGCAAGGGCACGCTTGCCGATTTTCCTGTTGTCTTGACCAGTAATGACAGTGACATTGTCTCTGAGACCCCCTTCAGGATGCAGTTTCTTTTGAGATTAGTCAGACTGTTGACTCTACAAATATAGGACAGTACCAACAATGAATTCCTTGGTGGCTCAGTTGGTAACGCATCTGCCTGTAACCTGGGAGACCCAGGTTTGATCCCTGGGTGGGGAAGATGCCCTGGAGGAGGAAATGGCAACCCACTCCAGTATTCTTGCCTGGAAAATCCCACGGACAGAGGAGCCTCGTGGTCTATAGTCCATGGGGTTGCAAAGAGTCGGACACAACTGAGCGACTTCACTTTTCTTACTTGAGGTTACAGATATCTGATGTAGAGACTGGCATTCTGGAATTTAAATTATGAATCTCAGTGAATCACACTTTTAGATACTTTCTTTGAATAGAGAATCCAGAGAATCATAGGTTTTACTGTACTTTTATGGATAAAGGGAGAAGAATAGCCCACAATTCATCTTCTGACTTAAAGAAATCTCACAGATATATGTACCTTCCAGGAAATAGAGATGTCAGTTTAAATAGTACTAGGACAAAAAACTGTAAAGTAGAACAACTGACTAGCATTGTAGAATTTTGAAGTTGTAGGAAGAGTGATTAGGTATTCTGGTGTGTCTGAAGCTATCCTGGTTTATACCTGTTGGCCTGGTGTGATTATTAACAGGTATAATTATTCTCACTCAGAAGTATCTTGGTGTATAAAAAATTGCAAAGTAACCCTGATTATAGAGTACATTTTACACCTCTTAATAATAATCCTTGAGGTGTTGATAATTTTAAAAGACCCTTTTTATTAAAAAGAAAACAGAATACGATCACACATTTTCACGTCTCCACACTTGATAGGGCGTAGTAACATTGATGTCTATGAATATTCTCAGTTCACTTCAGGACAAGCTTCTCACCAAGAATATTGTCTACTTTTCACAGCTTCTCACATTTTCTTCTCATCTTTCTGAGATTCTTTTTACAGGAGCATTGTCTTGGCTAAATGTTAGAATTCTGTTAATTAGCATTGAGAGGCTAAAAGCTTAACACTGACAATATGGAAAAGAAAATGATAAGGGAATTTGTAACTAATGCAGTTAATGAGGCATATGATGTCTTGACCCTGATTAGCACTGTAGAATTACATTATAGATGCCTTTAAAGTTCAGAAAGTTGAAAGTTTATTTTATGAAATTAGTCTGTTGAAATCTATACTTTTTGGTCAAGAAGTCTCCCTTTTTATCTTTATTAGGGTGGAGAAGTAAATTTTTATAAACTAACCTTCCAGTCAAAACTTTCAAATTTAGACTGAACTATGATTATTCCAACCAGAGTGTCATTCTTTTTCACTGGGCAGCAGGAATGACAGAGTTAATCATTCCCCTTTCTATCTTGACCCAGAAGTCAATATCACTTTAAATATGTGAATGTTATCATTTTATTCTAATGACACAGTTTTTCTAATTGAATTTTTCTTATATTTATAATCTTTAAATTCAAGATTATATTATATTGTCACATATACTTAAGCTCTTTTATTAAATAAAAGATACTTTTAGCCTGAGGTCTCTTTGCTAAATATTAATATACTGGTGAGAATGATTTATTTAAAATATTTATGTGAATATTTTCATCCAAGATAGAAAGCATGATTTTATTTGGAAGAAAATATCAATCCCTCAAACTTCCAAGCAGTAAAAGCAACAGAGTCTCAATTTAGGCACTTAGTTTTGTTTGTCAATTTATGCTCCATGTTTTTTAAAGCTATGCTACTGGGTACATAGATACTTAATATTATCATATCTTCTTGATGAATTGTTAACACTTTATCTCACTGGTAGTTATCTTTAAGGTCTATTTTGTTTGTTATTAATAGAGTTACATCAGCTTTCTTATGATTAATGTTTGTATGGTATATCTTTTTCCATTCTTTTTAATTTTTCCTGGCCATGCCATGTGGCATGTGGGGTATTAGTTCCCCAACCGGGATCAAACCCGTGCCCCCTGCAGTGGAAGCGTGGAGCCTAACCCCGGGACCACTCGGGAATACCCTCTTTTTGCATTCTTTATTCTTAACTTGTCTGTGTTCATATATGTCAAATTTATGTCTTATAAGCATATTTTATGATCATGTTTTGTTATTAAACAATTTTTTGTCTTTTCATTAGAGTGTTTGATACATTTATATTTAATGCAGTACTTATAGGGTTGGGTTTAGTCTATTACAAAGCAGGCATACTTACACTACAGGCTAAATCTGGCTCTTGGCCTTTTTTTTTTTTGGACAAAAGTTACTTTTGTCACAATTAATGAACTGATATTGATATATTATTAACTAAAGTTCAGCAGCCTGTTTTTGTAACTAAAGTATTAAAACATAATCATGTTTTTTGCTCTGTAGCAATTGTTTTTTGTTCATTTGTTTTTCCTCTCTTGACTGCTTCTGAGTATTTTGGTAATCATTTTTCTTTTCTGTTGGCTTTTTAGCTGTACTTCCCTGTATTGTTTTTCAGTTATTATTGAGAATTACAATATACATCTTTAGCTTATTACTGTCACTACAGTCTACCTTGAAATACAATTACACTTTATGTACCTTGCAACTGTTAGAACCTTGCATTTGTCCATCCCATTATATTTTACTTCTACCCTTGTTATAAACCCCAATGCACTGTTATTTTTTCAATCAATTTTTAAAGGAAATTTAAAAGTATNTCTATTTTGTTTGTTATTAATAGAGTTACATCAGCTTTCTTATGATTAATGTTTGTATGGTATATCTTTTTCCATTCTTTTTAATTTTTCCTGGCCATGCCATGTGGCATGTGGGGTATTAGTTCCCCAACTGGGATCAAACCCGTGCCCCCTGCAGTGGAAGCGTGGAGCCTAACCCCGGGACCACTCGGGAATACCCTCTTTTTGCATTCTTTATTCTTAACTTGTCTGTGTTCATATATGTCAAATTTATGTCTTATAAGCATATTTTATGATCATGTTTTGTTATTAAACAATTTTTTGTCTTTTCATTAGAGTGTTTGATACATTTATATTTAATGCAGTACTTATAGGGTTGGGTTTAGTCTATTACAAAGCAGGCATACTTACACTACAGGCTAAATCTGGCTCTTGGCCTTTTTTTTTTTTGGACAAAAGTTACTTTTGTCACAATTAATGAACTGATATTGATATATTATTAACTAAAGTTCAGCAGCCTGTTTTTGTAACTAAAGTATTAAAACATAATCATGTTTTTTGCTCTGTAGCAATTGTTTTTTGTTCATTTGTTTTTCCTCTCTTGACTGCTTCTGAGTATTTTGGTAATCATTTTTCTTTTCTGTTGGCTTTTTAGCTGTACTTCCCTGTATTGTTTTTCAGTTATTATTGAGAATTACAATATACATCTTTAGCCTATTATTGTCACTACAGTCTACCTTGAAATACAATTACACTTTATGTACCTTGCAACTGTTAGAACCTTGCATTTGTCCATCCCATTATATTTTACTTCTACCCTTGTTATAAACCCCAATGCACTGTTATTTTTTCAATCAATTTTTAAAGGAAATTTAAAAGTATTATCATTTGTATTTATCAGTTGTTATGTTCTTCATTCATTTCGTAGAGTCAGACTTGTATGTGGGATTGTTGCCTTCTTAGGAAGAAGTTTTTTTGTTTTTTAATTTCATTGTAGAGTAAGTCTGCTGGAAATGAATTCTCTAACTTTTGTTTATCTAAAAATGTCTTTCTTTACATTGTCTTCATTTCCGAAGGACTGCTAGACTGAGAGGTTTTTTCCTTTCACCCATTCTTTTAAAGTTACATTTTATTGTTTTCTGACTTTGTTTCTGATCAGCAGTCAGCCATCAGTCTTATCTTTTCTGTTTTTTAAAATTTTTATTATCTTTATTTTTATTTATTTGGCTCTGGTGGGTCTCCACTGGCGCTCACAGGCTTTCTCTAGTTGCGGCAAGCAGGGGATATTCTTCATTGCAGCGCGTAGGCTTCTCGTTGCAGTGGCTTCTCGCGTTACGGAGTGTGGGCTGTACTGTGGGGGCTTTGGTAGCTGATGGCACATGGGCTCTGTAGTTGCAGCTTACAGGCTTAGTTGCTCTGAGGCATGTGGAATCGTCCCCAACGAGACTGAATCCCTGTCCCCTGCATTGGCAGGCAAATTCTTAATCACTGGACAACTAAGAAAGTCCTGTTTCTATTTTTTTGTCTGTGCCAGTGCAGCTTGTGGGATCTTAGTTTCCTGACCAGGGACCAAACCTGGGCTCCCAGAGTCCTAACCACTGGACTGCTAGGGAATTCCCCTTTTCCACTGTTAATATTTAAAATTTTTAAAATCTGAGACAGTTTGACCCTAATCTGCCTAGGTGTGGTTTTCTTTGTCATGCTGGGTCATTTCTTTTTCATACTAAGTTAATGAACTATATGGAGCGTTACCTAGTTTATGTTTTGTAAGTTTTGGCAAATGCTTAGCCATTGTCTCATCAAATATTTCTTCTGCCCTGTTTTTTATTCTTTCTAGGACTCCAAGTTGAATTGTATGTTGGACTCTTGATTATGTTCCTACAGATCTATAGCCCACTTTTTTTGTTTGTTTTTAATTTAATTTTTTTTCCTTTGTGTTTCATTTTGGATCATTTCTATTTACCAGTCTTTGAGTTCATGTCTTTTTTTCTGATGTTCCCAGTTTCCTCTAAAGCCTATCCAATGAAAGCCTATTCAATTTCAACTTTTTTCTTATTCTAAGATTCCCATTGGAATTTTTTTTAATATATCCTTTAGAGTTTCCATTTCTCTGTCGAAAGTCTGCCTTTTCTCACCCATTTTTGTCCTTCTTTTCCTCTAAATGCCATAACAAATTATAAATGTCCTTGTCTTATAATTCTAACATCTAGATCATCTGTGGACCTGCTGTTGACAGGATTTGTCTTCTTTTGATTAAAGGCCACCTTTTCCTGCTTTTTCATGACTTGTAAAACTTTTAAACTGTAGGCTAGATGTTATGTTTTTAAAAAGCAGTAGAATCTGAAGTAGGTGGTGATAATAGCCTTTTGTCTCTTATTGTAATCAGTAGTGGAGCTGAGATGGGGTTTTGTTACTTGGGGTCAACTCTTTTTTTTTTTTTTTTTGCTTAAGAAGCAGTTTGTTTTTTACAGTTCTGCAGAATAGAAGTCCAAAATCTAGGCTTTGAAGTGGGTAGGTTCTTCTGAAACCCTCTCTCCTTAGCTTGTAGGTAGCTGTCTTGGGTGTCTTTCACATGGTCTTTTCTCTGTGTGTCTAAATCTTTCTCTTTTTATAAGGACACAATCATATTCGTTTAGAGTCCCTCCTAATGAACTGATTTAGTGACCTCTTTAAAGGCCCTATCTCCAAATATAGTCGCATTTTGTGGTGTGGGGAGTCAGAACTTCAACATGTGATTTTGGTAAGGGATGGATGGAGAAGAGACTCAGTTCAACCATAGCATGGTTAAAGCTGTAGCATGAGTTTTAGGATTATAAATGTTGGAAATGTATTTGTTTCTAAAGAATAAGAAAAAACTTTATGGGTACAGAATGATTCAACTTTAAAATAAGCAATAAAAAATTCTGTTTTCAATAATTTGTTGGTTTTGTAATTTAGCTTATGTTTATTTTGGTTCAAAGCGATGTGCTTCCAATGAAAGAATCAGATTCCTTTTTACTCATTCCTCACTAAATGGTTCTGGACACGATGGCAACATGAGATTTCCATTAAAATATTCATCCTTACCTTCATCATCATCCTTAGTGTTGGCGTCATCATCAAGCTAACAATTATTACCTAATGACTATTTTAAAGAAAATTTTAATTGGAGGATAATTGCTTTAGGATATTCTGTTGGTTTCTGTTGTGCAGCAGCTTGAGTCGGTTATAGGTATGCATATATCCCCTTCCTCTTGAGCTTCCCTGCTTACCTAATGACGATTGATGTTGAACATTTTTTCATGTGTTTGTTGGCAGTTTGTATTTTGATTCTTTTGGATAAATTCTGAGAAGTGGGGTTGAATTATTTTATGATAGCTCTGTTTTCAATATTTTGAGGAACCCTCATACTGAAAAGATTTTCATTTTGATGAAGTCTGTCTATTTTTTCTTTTGTTGGTCATGCTTTTGGTATTATATTTGAGAACCACTGCCAAATCCATGATCACTGCAGATTTACTCATCTATTTTTCTTCTAAGAATTGTATGGTTTTTGCTCTTATATTTAGGTCATTGATCCATTTTGAGTTAATTTTTGTATGTGACATGAGGTAGGGATCCAACCTCACTATTTTGCATGTGGCTGTCCAGTTTCCCCAGCACCATTTGTTGAAAATACTGCTCTTTCCTCATTGAATGCTTTTGGTACCCTTGTTGAAAATCAGTCTGGGTTTATCAATGTGTGGGTTTATTTCTGGACTCTCAGTTCTATTCCTATGGTCTGTATGTCTATCTTTATTCCAGTATCACACTGTTCTGATTACTGTAGCTTTGGATTTGAAACTGGGAAGTACTATTTTGGAGACTGTTCTGGTTATTTGGGGCCTCTTGCAATTCCATATGAATCTGAGGATTAACTTTTCCATTCTGTATTTCACTGTTCTTTATTGCTGAATAATATTATACTGTTTAAATATGCCAGTTGGTTTATCCCATCTTCTATCAAGTATGTTCTGTTGATAGAGAATGGATAAACACATGTATTGTCTTCTTAAATTTGTGTTTTCTTTATCACATTAACTTGGGACTTAAGGTTCTGTTTTTAATCAGGCTGTATGTTGAATGAATTTATTCTTCAGAAGCATTTGTTGCTAAGGAACCAGTGGCTTTTTGGCCACCTACTTTATATTCCAGCTTTAGAAAATACCGTGTTTTCAAAGCATAATATTCTCTATTCATGCTATTCATGATTGTGTTTTATCAAGAAAAACTTTTACAAATAATTTGCTCTCTTTCCTCACAGGTGCCCTTTTTATCTCCTTTGGAAGGTCATATTTATTTAAAAATAAAGTGTCAGGTGAATTCAAGTGTGGAAGAAAGAGGTTTTCTAGTAAGTAACATCACTGGATCTATATATATATTTTTCCATCTTTTGAAGTATAGACTTGGTTTCCCATAGGAATGAAAGTCTGTGTGACTAAGCAATTAACTGGTTCAGTAAAGATTTGTTGCATGACCACTATATGCCTATCACTGTGCTGGTGTTGGAATGTAATGGGCCGCAAAAAATAATCCCTCCACTCAGAAACGTGTAGTTTAATAGGGAGAAATACAGTGCAGCACTGTAATGGGAGAAAGCACAGAGAGCGTGGGTGCAAACTGGCGGGACACCAGGTCTTAGGCATGTGTGGGCGGGCTTACTGGAAGCTATTGGAAGTAACTTGCAAACTGGCAGCTGAACAAGTCATCCAGGGGAAGAGAGGAGGGAGATGTGCTCCCGATGAAGGCAAAGCACGTACCATGAGCTGGAGGCCCCTTCCCTCTCTCACCCCCGCCAGAGAAAAACCCGACACATCCAGATAGCGGCAGGTATTTAGAGTGACGCATTTAGAGGCAGAATGTGTGTGTGGAGGGAGGGCAGTGAGGCAAGTGATTGGGGCGGGGAACGTGTGTTTAGGAGAAACGAGACCAAGTGTTTGAAAGCCTTTTAACGACTTTAGCATGAAGCCAGTGGGGTGCTCTTACAGGATTTTAAGCAGAGGACTGACACCAAATTGGGAGTTTAGGAAAGTCGTTCTGACTGCTGTGTGGAAGTAGACAGGGGAGGGAGGACCTGAAGAAGACTAGCGAGGAGACTGAATTACTCCTTGAGAGAGGGGATGGTGGCTGACAATCTGGGTGGAGTGAAGGACTCATCGTGGAGGGATGCAGGAGGAAGAAGGGCAGACCTTAGTGGTTTGGTTTTAGGGGCGGAGAAGCAAAACTAAGAATGTCACCCAGATCCCTGCCTTGCACAATTTGTTGGGTGACTACATTGAGATTGGGACCCTGGGGAAGGGGCAAGTGTTTGTGATGGAAAGTGTTTTTTCCCCAAATTTAATTGTGGAAAATTGCAAACATACAGCAGTGTTGATAGACTTTGAATGCCTGCATACCCAGCATCTAGGTTTTGCCATTAACATTTTTTACTGTCCTTGCTTTATCATGTACCTGCTGCTGCTGCTAAGTCACTTCAGTCGTGTCCGACTCTGTGTGACCCCATAGACGGCAGCCCACCAGGCTCCCTTGTCCCTGGGATTCTCCAGGCAAGAACACTGGAGTGGGTGGCCATTTCCTTCTCCAGTGTATGAAAGTGAAAAGTGAAAGTGAAGTTGCTCAGTCCTATCGGACTCTTAGCGACCCCATGGACTGCAGCCCACCAGGCTCCTCCGTCCATGGGATTTTCCAGGCGAGAGTACTGGAGTGGGGTGCCATTGCCTTCTCCGTATCATGTACCTACTACCGAGCTATCCTTCTAGCGAGTCCTGAAAGTATATTTGTGGGGGAAGAATTTCAGAATATATCGTGGACATTAACATGTTCCCCTGAATCCTCAGTATCCATCCCCTGAGTTTTTATACAGGCATACATCTATGTAACCCAGATTTCTGTTAAGATGCAGAATACTGCCCCAGAAAGTTCCCTCATGCCCTTGTCAGTCAATCCCCACCCAAGGGAGAAAGTTTTAATGGTTTAAGTTTTAAACAACTTGAAGCTTAAATGCCTAGAGACATGTTTCAGAAGTTTGAGTTTGGTACTCAAGGTAGATATTTTAGATGAGATGAAGGTTTCGAAATCTGGAGCAGAGAGGTAGTATTCAAAGTGCAGGCAGACTTGAATAACCAGGAGAACACTAACATTTAAGCCACAGACCTAAGAAGAAAAGACTACAGGGCAGGCAAGGGATAATTTAGTATCATGGTTGCCAGGGGAAGAGCGTCTGAAAGAAGAAGTGATCAAGTTAGGTAAGGATTTATTGGAGACTGTTGGACTTATTTATGAGGTGGTCATTCTAGTCTGGCCAAGAGCAGGAGCTAGATTGCAAATGTGTTATTAAGGGCGTGGAAGATGAAGAGTGAAAGTGCAGAAACTCTTTGAAACAAAGTTTGGCTGCAGTGGGGTAAAAAAGAATGTGGTACTTGCAGAGGTGTGTAGGGTGAAAGAAGGATTTTGTTCACATTTTATCAGGACTAAAGAGACTTGAGTGTCTGTAAATTCAAATGGGTAGCTTTTAATAGAGCCAAAGAGGGTGAAGACAGAGGCAGTGGGGAACTTGCACTAGGGTTAAGGAGTAATGCATGGAACCAAGTCACGAGAGTGAGAGCAAATAAGATCCAAGCCATGGTTCGTGATCTTGTACAGAATTACACTTTTCCATCATCAGAGGAGAAAAGTATGTGTGTAGAATATACAGAAGATTGTGGGTGTGGTACAAGAAGTAGAGAAAGTCTAATAGCTTTGGTTTTCTTTGTGAAGCAAGAGTTTGAACTGTATGATGGATATCACAAACCAATTTGTAGTGCTGACACAGGGTGCGGAAAGAACTAGACTGGACAGGAAGTCCAAGCTGCCAGGATGCCTGGAAATGAGACTTCGTAGCTTTTACACATGTAAATCCAGCAGATGGCACTAGATATTCNTTTTTTTTTTTTTTTTTGCTTAAGAAGCAGTTTGTTTTTTACAGTTCTGCAGAATAGAAGTCCAAAATCTAGGCTTTGAAGGGGGTAGGTTCTTCTGAAACCCTCTCTCCTTAGCTTGTAGGTAGCTGTCTTGGGTGTCTTTCACATGGTCTTTTCTCTGTGTGTCTAAATCTTTCTCTTTTTATAAGGACACAATCATATTCGTTTAGAGTCCCTCCTAATGAACTGATTTAGTGACCTCTTTAAAGGCCCTATCTCCAAATATAGTCGCATTTTGTGGTGTGGGGAGTCAGAACTTCAACATGTGATTTTGGTAAGGGATGGATGGAGAAGAGACTCAGTTCAACCATAGCATGGTTAAAGCTGTAGCATGAGTTTTAGGATTATAAATGTTGGAAATGTATTTGTTTCTAAAGAATAAGAAAAAACTTTATGGGTACAGAATGATTCAACTTTAAAATAAGCAATAAAAAATTCTGTTTTCAATAATTTGTTGGTTTTGTAATTTAGCTTATGTTTATTTTGGTTCAAAGCGATGTGCTTCCAATGAAAGAATCAGATTCCTTTTTACTCATTCCTCACTAAATGGTTCTGGACACGATGGCAACATGAGATTTCCATTAAAATATTCATCCTTACCTTCATCATCATCATTAGTGTTGGCGTCATCATCAAGCTAACAATTATTACCTAATGACTATTTTAAAGAAAATTTTAATTGGAGGATAATTGCTTTAGGATATTCTGTTGGTTTCTGTTGTGCAACAGCTTGAGTCGGTTATAGGTATGCATATATCCCCTTCTTCTTGAGCTTCCCTGCTTACCTAATGACGATTGATGTTGAACATTTTTTCATGTGTTTGTTGGCAGTTTGTATTTTGATTCTTTTGGATAAATTCTGAGAAGTGGGGTTGATTTATTTTATGATAGCTCTGTTTTCAATATTTTGAGGAACCCTCATACTGAAAAGATTTTCATTTTGATGAAGTCTGTCTATTTTTTCTTTTGTTGGTCATGCTTTTGGTATTATATTTGAGAACCACTGCCAAATCCATGATCACTGCAGATTTACTCATCTATTTTTCTTCTAAGAATTGTATGGTTTTTGCTCTTATATTTAGGTCATTGATCCATTTTGAGTTAATTTTTGTATGTGACATGAGGTAGGGATCCAACCTCACTATTTTGCATGTGGCTGTCCAGTTTCCCCAGCACCATTTGTTGAAAATACTGCTCTTTCCTCATTGAATGCTTTTGGTACCCTTGTTGAAAATCAGTCTGGGTTTATCAATGTGTGGGTTTATTTCTGGACTCTCGGTTCTATTCCTATGGTCTGTATGTCTATCTTTATTCCAGTATCACACTGTTCTGATTACTGTAGCTTTGGATTTGAAACTGGGAAGTACTATTTTGGAGACTGTTCTGGTTATTTGGGGCCTCTTGCAATTCCATATGAATTTGAGGATTAACTTTTCCATTCTGTATTTCACTGTTCTTTATTGCTGAATAATATTATACTGTTTAAATATGCCAGTTGGTTTATCCCATCTTCTATCAAGTATGTTCTGTTGATAGAGAATGGATAAACACATGTATTGTCTTCTTAAATTTGTGTTTTCTTTATCACATTAACTTGGGACTTAAGGTTCTGTTTTTAATCAGGCTGTATGTTGAATGAATTTATTCTTCAGAAGCATTTGTTGCTAAGGAACCAGTGGCTTTTTGGCCACCTACTTTATATTCCAGCTTTAGAAAATACCGTGTTTTCAAAGCATAATATTCTCTATTCATGCTATTCATGATTGTGTTTTATCAAGAAAAACTTTTACAAATAATTTGCTCTCTTTCCTCACAGGTGCCCTTTTTATCTCCTTTGGAAGGTCATATTTATTTAAAAATAAAGTGTCAGGTGAATTCAAGTGTGGAAGAAAGAGGTTTTCTAGTAAGTAACATCACTGGATCTATATATATATTTTTCCATCTTTTGAAGTATAGACTTGGTTTCCCATAGGAATGAAAGTCTGTGTGACTAAGCAATTAACTGGTTCAGTAAAGATTTGTTGCATGACCACTATATGCCTATCACTGTGCTGGTGTTGGAATGTAATGGGCCGCAAAAAATAATCCCTCCACTCAGAAACGTGTAGTTTAATAGGGAGAAATACAGTGCAGCACTGTAATGGGAGAAAGCACAGAGAGCGTGGGTGCAAACTGGCGGGACACCAGGTCTTAGGCATGTGTGGGCGGGCTTACTGGAAGCTATTGGAAGTAACTTGCAAACTGGCAGCTGAACAAGTCATCCAGGGGAAGAGAGGAGGGAGATGTGCTCCCGATGAAGGCAAAGCACGTACCATGAGCTGGAGGCCCCTTCCCTCTCTCACCCCCGCCAGAGAAAAACCCGACACATCCAGATAGCGGCAGGTATTTAGAGTGACGCATTTAGAGGCAGAATGTGTGTGTGGAGGGAGGGCAGTGAGGCAAGTGATTGGGGCGGGGAACGTGTGTTTAGGAGAAACGAGACCAAGTGTTTGAAAGCCTTTTAACGACTTTAGCATGAAGCCAGTGGGGTGCTCTTACAGGATTTTAAGCAGAGGACTGACACCAAATTGGGAGTTTAGGAAAGTCGTTCTGACTGCTGTGTGGAAGTAGACAGGGGAGGGAGGACCTGAAGAAGACTAGCGAGGAGACTGAATTACTCCTTGAGAGAGGGGATGGTGGCTGACAATCTGGGTGGAGTGAAGGACTCATCGTGGAGGGATGCAGGAGGAAGAAGGGCAGACCTTAGTGGTTTGGTTTTAGGGGCGGAGAAGCAAAACTAAGAATGTCACCCAGATCCCTGCCTTGCACAATTTGTTGGGTGACTACATTGAGATTGGGACCCTGGGGAAGGGGCAAGTGTTTGTGATGGAAAGTGTTTTTTCCCCAAATTTAATTGTGGAAAATTGCAAACATACAGCAGTGTTGATAGACTTTGAATGCCTGCATACCCAGCATCTAGGTTTTGCCATTAACATTTTTTACTGTCCTTGCTTTATCATGTACCTGCTGCTGCTGCTAAGTCACTTCAGTCGTGTCCGACTCTGTGTGACCCCATAGACGGCAGCCCACCAGGCTCCCTTGTCCCTGGGATTCTCCAGGCAAGAACACTGGAGTGGGTGGCCATTTCCTTCTCCAGTGTATGAAAGTGAAAAGTGAAAGTGAAGTTGCTCAGTCCTATCGGACTCTTAGCGACCCCATGGACTGCAGCCCACCAGGCTCCTCCGTCCATGGGATTTTCCAGGCGAGAGTACTGGAGTGGGGTGCCATTGCCTTCTCCGTATCATGTACCTACTACCGAGCTATCCTTCTAGCGAGTCCTGAAAGTATATTTGTGGGGGAAGAATTTCAGAATATATCGTGGACATTAACATGTTCCCCTGAATCCTCAGTATCCATCCCCTGAGTTTTTATACAGGCATACATCTATGTAACCCAGNAAAGTTTGGCTGCAGTGGGGTAAAAAAGAATGTGGTACTTGCAGAGGTGTGTAGGGTGAAAGAAGGATTTTGTTCACATTTTATCAGGACTAAAGAGACTTGAGTGTCTGTAAATTCAAATGGGTAGCTTTTAATAGAGCCAAAGAGGGTGAAGACAGAGGCAGTGGGGAACTTGCACTAGGGTTAAGGAATAATGCATGGAACCAAGTCACGAGAGTGAGAGCAAATAAGATCCAAGCCATGGTTCGTGATCTTGTACAGAATTACACTTTTCCATCATCAGAGGAGAAAAGTATGTGTGTAGAATATACAGAAGATTGTGGGTGTGGTACAAGAAGTAGAGAAAGTCTAATAGCTTTGGTTTTCTTTGTGAAGCAAGAGTTTGAACTGTATGATGGATATCACAAACCAATTTGTAGTGCTGACACAGGGTGCGGAAAGAACTAGACTGGACAGGAAGTCCAAGCTGCCAGGATGCCTGGAAATGAGACTTCGTAGCTTTTACACATGTAAATCCAGCAGATGGCACTAGATATTCTTGGAAGAGTGTTTTTGTAGATATCAGACTTGAACATAGTGTTCGCTTACTGACCTTTTCCTTTAATGTAAATATAATATTTCCACATCTTGCTTTAGATACCTTTAGCACCTGATAGACTCTTACGCCAACTGGTTCATTTGCCTATAAGGTCTGACCTGTTTAACTTTTGAGCTAGGCTCTTAAATAGTTTAGAGTTATATCTTTTCAGGTTAACTCTGTCTTGAATCCTAGAGCCCATTCTTATTGCATCCACACTTATAGAAATGTGGTAAAGAAAAAAATTGCTCAGGACTCCCACAGATAACTTCCGTCCCTTGTCTAAATTGTGCCCTTTAATTACTTCTAACCTCTATTTAAAATAGAGGTAGTAATTGAAATTAAAGTTACTTGATGCAGTTTTCTTTCCTGATGTGCCAGGGGCAGCTGAATCGAAGGAGACTACACCAGTGAAACTAAGTGATTCTAAAATGGTGCTAGTCTAGCTCTGCCAGTACTGATGAGCAGCAAGAAAAGTACATTCTGCGTTAGCAAGAAGGTTCCAGTTCTTCTTTGTGATTGTATATTGTCATTTTAATTTCCTTGGCCTTCAGTTACCCTAGCTATAAAAATGAAAAATCTGTCCTCTTGATATTTTTTTCTGATTATAGTAGGGAGTAATGGTAACTTGGTATTATTTTTATCTATCAAATTTTTCCTTTTCTATTACCTTTATAATGTAAAAGGTGAATGTAAACACAAAAGGGAGCTGGTGAGTCATTTGTACTAACTTTGCTCTTGAGATTGAAATAACAAGATTTCTGGTCTTGATACAGAGTAGAATTAAAAAAATAAACTTAAGTACTTTTAAAAAAAAGAAAAGAAAATCATGCAAGTCGATTTTGAAGTATGACATATGTCAACATAGTGAAGTTTAATGTGTAGAAAACATTTAATTGATCCTCAGGTTTCTAAAGTCAGTATTTCATTGACTTTTTCAGACCATATTTGAAGATGTTAGTGGTTTTGGTGCCTGGCATCGAAGATGGTGTGTTCTTTCTGGAAACTGTATCTCTTATTGGACTTATCCAGATGATGAGAAACGAAAGGTAATATTAATATTGATGGTCAGTGGTGAAAGCCCTGATTGACTTTCAGGTAATATTTTATACAGGTGCTCCCTATGGCCATGAGCCACCCAAATTCTGCACTCAGGTTTATTTACTAAGCCGTTAAAATGTAGTGTGTGTGTGTGTGTGTATTTGTGTAAGAACTTTATATCTTGTTCATTCCCTGTGATTTGACCACTCTTTAAATACCTTAAGGCATATATTTTTCTCTTTTTTTTTTCTGGAATGTTTTATAATATTTTTTAATTGATTTTTAGTCAAGAAATATGTTACATTCACTTTTGTATTTTATTAACAAGTGATTTACCTAAATTTGGGATAAAACAGAAATGGAAAACCACCATAGGAATATTGTGATTTTAGTTTGTTTCTAAAATTTGATAATAGGATTTTATGTAATACGTTGTATCTTATTTTTTAAAAATTTAATGTTATTGCCCAAGTGTGATAATTTATTATCCAGAGAATGGAAAATAGAAATAAGCAGAATTATAAAGTAAACTCATCTATAAAATATAACTACTGTTCACTTTTTGGTTGTATATCCTTCTAAATTTTTTAAATGTATAATGTATAATAATAATTAAATATCCATTTATGAATCTTTTTTCAACAGAAAATATCATGTCTTTTTAAATTTGATTTTTACTTGATAATGAATGTCCTGATATCTTTCCACATAGGTAAAAATACATCTATGATATTGCATTAGATAACTGTATGTATTACATTGTAGCCATGTAGAATTTTATTTTAAAATTTATTATGAAATATTTGGAAAATTCCAAAAAACATAATTTCCACCAGCCTCTGTATTAATCAGTCCAGTTGAAGCTCCTTATATAATTTTCTCTCCTTCATAGAGATAACCCCTATCCTAAAATTATTTTGTTCCCATGTATTTCTTTAAATTTTTTTATATGTGATATATATGACCAGTGTATCATTGCAATTGCATATTTTGAAACATTTTAAAATAGTATCACACTGTATATAGTGTTTTGCAACTTGCATGTCTGAATAACATGATTTGTGAAATTAGTGTTGGCTGGTGTGTGTAGCATGTATGTGGCTCTAGTTTGCAGAGCTTTACCCGTCTTTGTACTGAAATACTCCATTATAAGAATGCATCACAATCAAATGTGTCACTTCTCTGATTTATGGGTACTTGATTATTTCAAACTATCTTTGTTATAAGCGGCTCTGCTATGACTTAACTATGTGGATCAGTGCTCTTTCTTTATTTAAACTGGCGTATAATTGCCTTGCAGTGTTGTGTTAGTCTCTGCTGTACGGTAAAGAGCATCAGCTACACGTACACTTGTCACCCCTCCCTCTTGGACCTCCCTTCCACCCCTAACCCCCATCCCACCCATCTGGNCACATCTAGATGTGTATAAGAGACAGCTTAACTATGTGGATCAGTGCTCTTTCTTTATTTAAACTGGCGTATAATTGCCTTGCAGTGTTGTGTTAGTCTCTGCTGTACGGTAAAGAGCATCAGCTACACGTACACTTGTCACCCCTCCCTCTTGGACCTCCCTTCCACCCCTAACCCCCATCCCACCCATCTGGGTCATCACAGAGCACCAGGCTGGATCAGAGCTCTTTCTCAATCTTGTATCTAGTAGCAGAACTCCTGGTCTGTAGGGTTTTGCACGTCTTCAGTTTGACTAGACTTGGTCCGGTGAGTGTTGGAATTGGTTGTATAACGTTCTGTTCCCAACAGCAGTTCTCAGTGTCCCACATCCCAGCAGCATTTGTTGTTTCAGCCTTTTAAACTCTGAATGTGATAGGTGTGAAATGCTATTTTACTGTGTCTTTATTTTAACTTTCCTTGACTGAGCATTGAGCAAGCATCTTTTCTTATGTGTTTGGCCACTTGTTTTTCTAGTCTTTGCTTGGCATATGCTTTAATTTATCCTTATAGTATCTTTTCGTAAACAATTTTTAATGCTAAGATAAGTCTGTCAGTTTATTATTTTATTGTTTGCTTTTTTTGCTTTTTTGTGTCTTAGTTAAGAAAACCATCTCTACTCTATAGTCATAAAGAATATACTTCCTTCTGACTTCTGAAAATTATAAAGATTTATGTTTAACATTTAATTTACCTGGAATTGATCTCCCCCACCTCCCAATCTGGAAACCCCATTGTGCCAGCATCATGGGATGATCCATTCTTTCCCCACTCATCCATATGCTGTTTCTGGCATGTATCAAGGTATAGTTTTATGTGTGGATCTAGATTTAGGCTTTCTATTCTGTTTTCTTTGGTCTGTATCTCTCATTCTCAATTACCATAGCTTTAAAATAAATCGTTACACCTGGTAAGACAACTCTTCTAAGTTGTGTTTTTATTCAGTAGTGTATTTATTCTTTTACTTACACACACACACACACACACACAGAAATAGATGTACCTATATATTTAACTTTTTATAATTGAAATGTACCCAAAAAAAGAGAAATTAGTAAGAGAGAAATTCCTTATTAATTTCCTTGTTTCATTTACCCTCCACAGCACACATTTGTTCTCATTGGTTTGCTAAGGTATTTTAAAGCAAATATCACATTTCATGTTATATCATATAATCTGTGAGTCAAGGTTGCCAGTTCCTAGCATTGGTAAATTTGCTAGGAACCCAAGGAAGCCAGGTTTCAGGCTAGCCAACCATTCTGCACTCTCTTCCTCATTGATTTTGGCCTATGAAGGTTTCTTTTGCTGTCTTGCAAGTTCAGTTATCTAGCATTTGGGGGGTTATGGGAGGACTCTCAGACTACTTAGTTTCCCATACTTGCTGAGAACCTAATGTTATTATGTGTTTTAAATAGTCCTCTATTACTGTCATTTAATTTGTTTCCATCTTTTCTGCATTATGAAAAAACAGCAATTACACCTATATAAGAACTCCCCGGTGGCTCAGTGGTAAAGAATTTGCCTGCTAGTGCAGGAGACAGGAAGATCCCTTGGAGAAGGAAATAGCAACTCCAGTATTCTTGCCTAGGAAATCCCAAGGACAGAGGAGCCTGGCAGGCTATAGTCCATGGGGTCACAAGAGTCAGACATGCCTTAGCAACTAAACAGCAGCAGTGCCTGTATAAACATCTTCGTGCTCCTATATATTTACTTAGGGTAAATTTCTTTTAGGTGAAGTTGTATGTTCATTTAGACTGTTTTTTGATCACTGTTATTAAATTGTCTACCAGTAATAGACCATTCTATGCTTTCACTAGCAGTGTATAAGAATTTGTTACCCCCAACCAACCAACATTGGTTATTACTATTCTTTTCAGACTTGGTCAATCTAATGTTTTAAGATGGTATATTTCATTCTAATTTCCTTTTAAAATTACTAATACATTTGACACGTTTATTGGCAGTTTCTAAATTGTTTGGACCCAGGACTCCCCTGGTTGAGCATCTGCCTGCCAATGTAGGGGACGTGGGCTCAACCCCTGGTCCGGGATGACTGCATATGCTGCAGGCAGCTAAGCCCATGTGCCTCAGTTACTGAGCCCACGTGTTGCAGCTCCTGAAGCCCCTGCGCCTGGAGCTTGTGCTCTGCAGCAAGAGAAACCACGGCAATGAGAAGCTCATGCACCACAGTGAGAGAGTTCCTGGTTGAGCATCTGCCTGCCAATGTAGGGGACGTGGGCTCAACCCCTGGTCCGGGATGACTGCATATGCTGCAGGCAGCTAAGCCCATGTGCCTCAGTTACTGAGCCCACGTGTTGCAGCTCCTGAAGCCCCTGCGCCTGGAGCTTGTGCTCTGCAGCAAGAGAAACCACGGCAATGAGAAGCTCATGCACCACAGTGAGAGAGTAGTCCCTGCTTGCTACAACTAGAGAAAGCCCGTGCATAGGAACCAAAACCCAGTACAGCCAAAAACAAATTTAAATACGTAAATATGTTGTTTGGGCGCATACTTGTCCCTTTTTCCATTTTTCAACACCATTTAGTCTCGCAATTTTTTTTTTTTTTTACTCTCATACTATAGGAATGACATGGCTTCTAAAAATCCAAGGCAGTAGTTTTGCCTGATCTTTTAGAGATAACGTAAAAAATATTTATAGATGAAATAACTATGTCTAGGTTTCTATTTGTAGAAAGGGAAGAAGTAAGAGGGTTTGAAACAAAAAGGGTTGAATGTTTGTTTCTATTTGTTAGAACTGATTAATGGTTACATGGAAGCTTATTAGGCTGTTCTTTTTATTTTGTATCTATTTTAAGTTTTCCATAACAAACGGTTTGTTTTTTAAGCTGGCTAAGATGACCATTTGACATTTTTGGTTTCTATTTTTATATCCAGTAAGAAATAATCATAGATATTAAATATATTTCTCTAAATACAGTGTAATTAGGTTTTAACTTTTAAATTAATGGTTTTCTTATTTTAAGTTGGTATCAAGTTGAATACTGCTCAGTGCTTACTGACTTAAATGGTCTTATTTATTTTCTACTAATCATATTTTTTAAAAATTTGTTTTAAAGAGTCCCATAGGAAGATTAAATTTGGCCAATTGTACCAGTCGGCAGATAGAACCAGTCAACAGAGAATTTTGTGCAAGACGCAACACTTTAGAATTAATCACTGTTCGACCACAAAGAGAAGATGACCGAGAGACTCTGGTCAGCCAGTGCAGGGACACACTCTGTGTAACCAAGTATGTATTGGGCTATAACTGTTCCTGTCATCTAAGTAACTGATCGCCCACTATGTCCTTACCACTGTGAGAAATATCAGAGATGGTCTTTGTCTTTGAAGAGGGTACGATTTAAGAATGAGAAGACAAAACACATACACATCAGTAAGAGAAGAATATAATAACAAAATTAATATAGCTAAGAAAAACACAGCACTCATATCTTAGTTTATCATGTTTTCCAGCATACTTACAGTTTAACCATTTTCGGGGCAGTTAGCTAATATTCTTTGTGTTAAGTTTGAAGATTTCATGTGTAATTGATAAGTCAAGTATTATTTAAAGAGATTTGACACATCCCTGCTTGTCCCTTACCAAAGTACCTTCTCAAAGTACTTCACTCTACTATGAAAATTTCTGGTTGGTGATGGATAGTTTTAAACTACTGGGAGTGTCAGTTTTTGTTAACCCTAAAGTTAAGTATAAGATGCAAAAACTTATTGCTAAGAGCCTAAGATCCTTTTGCTGGAATGCCCAAGAGAAGCTTGCAGACCAACTTCAATGTAAAAAATTGTGATTAGGGACAAAAGTTAGAATTTGACAAAATCTCTGTTAATCAGATTGTAGCTGAATAATCCAGACAGGGAGATAGGTAGAACTGGCTCCGTGAGTTTCTGTTGTGGAAATGTCAGATAGCTTAGCCAAGAAACACTCTATTAAAATAGAACAAAGTTGCCCCAATACCACCATTTTGTTTGAAAACAGAAAGGGGACCCGTTCTATGGGAATTCTTGATGTCCACATTGCTTTTAGGTTAATTTAGTTCATTCAGCTCATCCACTCCTTTCCTCTGGGGGTCTTCTGTGCAGCAGTGACCTCAGACAGGAGAGGCAAATTGGATTTATAGTCACTTTCTTTAGTAGCTACCCTGTCTGTGGCCATAGTCATTGAGGGTACCAAACAAAATTCAGTCCCCAAGCACTTCCTGACCACCATGGCCCTTTTAAACATTACTCACATTTTTCATAAAATCTTCTTTTACTTGTTACATAAACCTTCCCAGATTTCTCCTTCGACTTTCTCCTCCTCTAATTACGCTGTATTTCACTTGCATGTAATTTTTCTCATTATAACATTATCATAATTTGAGTGGACCAAGCATTTGAGAGAGGCCCATTCTCAATTCAGTCTTGACTGACTGAGTCTTTTAGCTTTGCTTGGTGGCTTCCTAAAAACTTATTTCACTTTTTGATCATACATTTTGCAGAGTATATACATTTACAGTTATACATTCTCCTTTGCCTTATTTATCTGTTTCTCCCCAGGGCCTTTCTGACCTATGCCTTTTATCTAAATTTAATGTATCACATTTCTATTTCTACAAACCAACCTTGCTATATTTCCCTCCTTCAATGCACAGTATTTATCATCTGATCAGTAGTGCCTACTCTGAAGTATAGATTAAACATTTGAATTAGAAATGCTTCATCACATGAGAAAGCAGTATTGTGCAGTTGAACACTGAGAGGTCATCAGACCTAGGTTTAAATCCCGACTCAGACTGACTGATGTAGGTTTAAATCCCGACTCAGTGACTTACCAAATGTGACTATGGCAAGCTGTTTAACTTGGCTGGCTCTCTGAAATCTCCTGTGTCATAAGAGAAGAATAAACTCCACAGAGTGACAGTAAAGGTTAATGAGCAGATCTCCTTAGCATGTTGTCATACACACAGAATGAGCTCAACAAATGGTCGCTATCTTTATTGTAAATGTGTTCCCTCCATTTACTAATAGATGATCAACTCACGGCTTATTCATGCTTATACCATTACTAGTACCAATGTGGAGAAATTATAAAGATGTAGAAGTATAATACAACAACCTTCTAACACCTGGCTGTAGTCTAGAAGAATGGTCTGGCTTGTGACTTAGGAAATTTCCCTTTCCCCCACCTTCGCCTGCCCCATCAACTGTTCAACTTTTAACTGAATGTGGATGTAAAGAGGAGATTCCTGGTGTGAACAGAGAGATTAGGGTAGATAAAATCTTAGGATCTTTAGATCACTTATTATAAATACTGTGCTCTACTAACGCAGTGGGATTGGCGGGGGTGGGGAGGGAAGGAGACAGTATAAAATAGTATTATCTGTAAGGCCAGGGGAAAGTCCATGAGTCTATGGAGCTCCTGGAGAGCCTGATTCAGGGATCTAGAGGGTTGGTCCCCATATTCAAGTCTGTGGTGTGCTTGTTCTCCTAAGAGGTGACCCACCTACCCGCAGTGACTGTCTTGGCACCAGCAAATTGTCCAGTCATATCACCTGTGCAAGATTAGTTAGTGTCTTTGATGTGAAGTTCCATCATTTTCTAAATGTGATTGGTGTGAGTTATGGCTCAGCTAACCAATCTGCAAGATGATTTTCTTTTACTGTAACTGGAGAAGCACTTTACTATGGATTCCTGATTTGGTATCCATTAAAACATGGTGAATAGTTACTCCTTTTACTGTTCAGGCTCCCTCACTTCACCCCACAGTAAGAGTACTTGGAGGTATGGAATAGGGGAAAGGATCCTGATCTTTTTGTTTGTTCCTGTAGGAACTGGCTATCTGCAGATACCAAGGAAGAACGGGATCTCTGGATACAAAAACTCAATCAAGTTCTCGTTGATATTCGCCTCTGGCAACCTGATGCTTGCTATAAACCTATTGGAAAGCCTTAAACTGTGGGACATTTCCATGTCATATAGAGGTTTTCTGACCTATGTCATAAATGTATCTTAAGAGCATCAGATTTGCTGGTTGCATTTTAGGCTTTAAATACAAAAGGGTATGTGCCAATATTCATTCACTACGTTATGCAGTATTTATATCTTTTATATGTAAAACTTCACCAGATTTCACTTGTGTTATTCATAAATGTTAGTAGAAAAATATTATAGTCAATTTTGCTAAATTTTAATTTAAAAACCTCATTTTCCTAGATATATAATTATTCAATTATTCATGATAAAACATTTGTTTTAAAGTAAGGAATTTTGAATTGTCTCCTTAGAGCTGTGGGTCTCAAAGTAGAAAGATCTTCCACGATTGGAGACAGAAACCTCTGACTTGACCATTCTTTCTCTAACCTGAGTACTTTTTTTCTGGAGAGTGCGGTCATTTACTGATCATGATATATCTTGTTTCTAGAGTACTGAAAAAAATTCTAAGGGACTTTGCAGAAACATTTTTAGTAATGGAGGTAAGAACCTTTTAAAAATAGCAAATGCATATTAGTTTGAAGCTTATGGCTGCCGTCAAATAAGACATGTGGACATGGGGGATATTGTGTGAGATTTGGGGGTTAAATGTTTTATTTAGAAGATTTAATCACATGGTTTATGTCTACTCAGTTACTATAGATGCTGTGTGATGCACATTTCCATGGAATACAGGCTTTAAAAGATAACCATTTTTGCTATATAGCTTACAGGCTCCTCAAATATACCTGGCAAATTACTTCTTTCTGCTCCTGTAATAAGAATAAATGTAAATTTGAAGACTCCTTATGTAAGAAAAGTAAACCTCACCAAGCTGCTATGGACTAATACTTTGCTTGCCTAAATTCTTGTCTTTTTTTTTTTTTTTTTTCACATCCATATATGATGGTGTCTAGAAACCCATTATGAAAATCACTTGAAAAACTGTTAAGTCATGTATTACCTTTAAAAGCCTAATGCCTTTTTTTTTCAATTATAAAAGATTATAAATGTAAACCACAGGCTCAACTTTAAGTACACTTTCAATTTCTTCTTTGAATTGTTGGTTATTGATGGCCTCATTTATAAACACTAAATTCTGTCACCTCCTGTCATTTTATTTTGTATTCATTCAAATGTGTTTTTTCTTGTGTATATTATAAAACTATATTTTATGATCTCCTACCTAAATAAATACTTGCAAATGACTTAAGGAATTAGCTATTTAAGAAATACTGTTAAATTGTGCTGTCCAACTGCTCTGCATTCTAGGCTGTGGGCTCCCTCAGGGAGTTGTACTGACTTCGTGAGGATATTTCACCATCTTTTTACCTCTAGCCCAGTGCTTAGCTCATTGTGTGTTCTTAGAGTCCCTGTTGAGCGAGGAGGTGGGTGAAGGATCCATTTCTGAGTCAGTCTGTTAGAATATGGTTCTTGGACGCACGTCTGAGGAGACGGAGGATGATTCCCAAGTGCTTAGCAGAGACTGAGTAGATAAGTAACATCACCAGCCAAACCAGGATATAGATTTGGTGGGATTGGTGACAGGCTCCCTTTTATTTATTTGTGGGTCTGTGTTATTTTTGAATAAGTGTTATATGTCATTATACAAAAATTCAAAAGACAGAGTGAAAAGTATGCCTTTTCCTCTTGTCACAACCACTTTTGCCAGTTGTGTGGTGTCCTCCTAGAGAGAGTCTGTGCATATTGTTGATTCATCGTCATATTTCTTTTCTTTTGTTCATTAAAAATATTCCATCCCAACCTAGAGATTATCATACTGAATGAAGTAAGTCAGACAGAGAAAGAGAAATACCGCAAGACATCCCTTGTATGTGGAATCTACAAAGAAATGATACAAATGAACTTATAAAACAGAAACAGACTCACAGACCGCAAGAACGAATTTATGGTTGCTGGGGAAAAGATGAGGGGAAGGGATGGCCAGGAAGTGTGGAATGGACATGAGCACGCTGCTACATTTAAAATGGATAACCAGCAAGGACCCACTGTATAGCACAGGGAACTCTGCTCAGTGTTATGTGGCAGCCTGGATAGAAGGGAAGTTTGGGAGGGAATGGATACTTGTATATGTATGGCTGAGTCCCTTCGCTGTTCACTTGAAACTGTCACAACATTGTTAATCAGCTATACCCCAATACAAAATAAAAAGTTAAAAAATATTCCATCTGTACTGTTAAAGAAAAAAGCCCAAGAGTATTCCTTAGCAGGCATTATATTTTAGTATATGTAAAGGGGGTGTATAAACCTCAGTTTTAGAAGAAATTTAAGGTGATTATGAAACATATGTTAGAAATATGTCAAACAGTAGAAAATACTACTATGAAAATTTCAGTGTTATCTGCCTGGGGTTGGGGGAGGCAGATAACAATAAGATCCAAAGGAGGATCTTATTATTTGACCACAAAATCAAAACGTGGGTTAAAGAAAACAGCTGAAATTTGAAGTGGTCAGTTCAATAAAGAGGTTCAGCTGAAAAGTCAAGTTACAGCAAAATCCACAGAGGAAAAGATTGACAGATTTGATTGCATAAAAAATTTCCTTCCTGACAAATTTAAACAAAGTCTAAGCAAAGTTAGAACATAAGCTTCAGACTAGGAGATAATATTCACAACATATTTGATAATCCAAGAAGTAATATACAAAATATATAAAGAGCTTCTTTGATTGGCTATCATCATTTGAACATTTACTGTGTACCAGGAGATATTCTTGGTGTTTCACATACATTATCTCGTATAATCTTCATGTAGCTGTATGAAATAGGCATTGAATGAGGAAACTAGAACTTAGGTAAGGCAACATGCTTGATAGCAAGTGGCAAGCCAGGATTTGAACCCAGAATCCACATACTTTATTATTACACTGTGATGTTTCTCAAGTTAATAAGAAAAAATTTATCCTAAAAAGGAGTCAAATATCACAAGTAGAAAATGCACACACACACACAAATCCAAAGAACCAACAAAATATAAAAATGATACTAATAAGCAAAAACACAAATTTAAATGGCAGTGGGTTGGCCCTCAGATTGTTGGAACTAGTCAGTGTTGCTAAGAAACCTGTACTCTTGGTGAGAATGGAGACTGCTACAACCTTCTTGGATGACAGCTTGGCATCCTCCAGTAATCTCTATGCTAACACACAGGATCAGTATGTCAGATCATACTTCATGCGTCAGAGATCTTATCCATATAGAGCTTTATTCGTAATTTCAAGAACACAAGTGATCAAGGCACTGGCTAAGCAGGAAATCTGAAAAATCCTGCATACCTCCTGGACCTTTCATTCCTACTTTGAACAAGTAATAGATAAGATTGCTCATGAGATTTGTGAGACATCAAGCACAGCAGGGAGCCTAGAGGCAAGGCAACATGTCCATTTTGTGCCCTATGTAGTTATATAGCTGGTGTGACTCAGGAGTCTTGCCTCATGAATCCATAAATTCTATTTACCATAAGCAATTCTTAACCAGCTACATCCTACTAAGAGCATTCCGTAGATAAGAAATCTAGCAAATATCATTAGTCTTATCAGCCAGGAGGTCATTTTCAGCACATTTGCAAGAAATTTATGTGTCACCTGCCTTCTTTCTTTCCCAGAATCCCAGATACTTTTAACTCCTTCCTCCCCACTCTCTTCAGATGCACTTTCAGGTGAGCAGACACATAAAAGGATGATCCTTACTATACTGTTTTAAAGAGGAAAAATAGAGATAAAAAGGGAAGAAAATTGGAAATAGCAGGAAATCATGGCACACCCTTTCTCAAGAAGAAAAACCATGTATATGTATATTGATATAACTTTTCAGAACATCTTACGGGGAAAAAGGATATGTGCTGCAACATGAAACTGTGTATGTAACATACAAATACACAAATACCCAGATGAAAGTGGGGAAGGAACCGCACCAAATTTTATATGGAAAAGTGCAACGGAAAGAGGTTGGGAGTAGTTAGTGCAGGATGGAGAAATGCTTTGACTTTTGACTCTATTTCTAGAATATTTGATTTATTTACAATGAAAATATTTTCAGTTTGCTCATGTTCATGCACTTGTAAATGCTTTAAAATTTAAACTCAGAATGAAACTTTGAGTGGAAGACTGAGTAAAGACTACAGGGTATTGGACCGAGAAGGGAAAGGCACAACGAGACAGTAGTTTGGTGGGGAAATGTGGAGGAAGAATATTTGTTACTACACTGATGGGGAAGAGTCAAAGGTGAGGGAAGACCTGGGGATAGTGGTAAAAAGGAAGAGATGGAGGAGGATGAATCTGTGAAGCAGGATGAAGGTGAAGCGAGATGACAAGCGGAGTTTAGACCCCATCCCAGCAGTCAGCATGTTCATGGGAACCTTGTGACTAAGTAATGAAGAATTGGAGCACCCAAACTACACAATCATGTAGGACTGGACATGACTTTGGAGTGATCTGTAGGCTTTACTCCGCTTTCATGAAATATGCTGGCTCCTGGGAGCCACGTGAAGGCTGAGGCAACTGCAATGTGGAAAATTCCACAACTGTTTCAGCATGAAGCTGGAGCATGCCTAACTATAGCAGAGTCTCTAAACCCTAACAGTTTATATCATAAAAAGAGTCTGAACCCTAAAAGCATGTATGCCCCTCGCCCATTTTCAGGGACCACCAGCAGGCCCTGCCACTGCTAACTCCTTCATTTTCTCTTTTTTTTACGTAGGCTTTACAAAGATATTTGTTTCATGGAATTTAAGCTGCTCATTCTGTCAGATGAAAAATTAGAGGTGAAGAATAGCTTACATTTCTAAAACAGATAATCAGTTCTATTCCCCTAGTTCCATAAAAACAATGTAAATATGAGCGATTTATACATCTTGCTGGGGAATTCACGTAATGCTGGTGAATTCCCTGATCCTTAGGCTTCCTCTCCTCTCCAGTTACTCTGATCTGTTTTGATCACTGGCCACAGGAGTGGAGCGGTGTTGCGAGTCTGTGGTTATTTGGTATGGTCATTTGTTTTATTACTTGCCCTTTCAGTTCACTCCCATTTCTCCAAACATAGAATCAAAGTTTGAGATTTAAGCCCTTAAACCTGTAGGAATCCCTGTCAGCTTTTTGCATAGGCATTACTCAGGTTCTGAATGGTAGTGAGTCTGCTGTGGAAGGTGCCCAAAGCCAACTATTCCCAGAGACAGCAACCCGGAAGCGCTGGTCCTGCCCTCGCGAGGAATCACCTAGCGCTGCTGTTGCCGTCTCGGCTGTGTCTACGGGTCCATGGAATTAGATCCTAGAAAGGCAGTTCCAACTTTAAATTGCTAAAACCTTTTGGCAATGGGCTAACTGCTTTTAAAATGGGGAGAAAATAGTAGATCCACTTTAAAGATCTTGCAAGTGGAGAATCTGCAGAGATTCCTATAAAAGTTAACTGCAAAAACTGATTGACATGGGTTACTAAGGACTAACTAGGAAAATGTCAGTGATCAGATCTCAGTAAAACCAGGACAATCAGTTTATAGTTCCTTTAGTTTTCAGATTGTCACAAGTGTCGTTAATCAAACCAAAAAACTAAAATAAAAAATAAATGTGGGAGCCATAGGGATAAATGCAACCTCATCCGTGGCGATGGAGCAGATTGGTAACACTGCGGTTCCCGGGTGTGGAGCAAGTGCCCTGTGGGAGACTGGCCTGAGGAGGGCAGCAATCAGTGATGCTGAAGCCAACAGGAAGACATTCCTTCTCCATTGCCTGCTCCTGACTGTTCCAAGAGGGAGTCTCAGTTTGGGTCTGTGTGCTTGGATTTCTATTCTTAACTAATGTCCCTAACAGAGAATCGGGGTACTCAGGTCACACACCCTTTGTCTGGTAAACTGGCTCAGTCCCTCCCTGGGTTGTATTATTATTGTCTTATATATTGTATTAATACAATATAATACTATACAATATATTTTATCATATTTCACAGTTGCCTCTCATTTACAGCAACTGCTAGTAGCTTTGCTTTTTTAGAGCTAACTCCTTTTTTGTTGAAAGCAGAGATAGGAGAGCCACCTGGGTTGCAGAATGGCTGCAGAAAGGATTTGTTATTTTGCCTTGAGAGTCCAGGAAAACGGCTGTTTGAATTGTCCCTTTTCTTTTAGTTTTGGGAGATTTTTACACACCAGGAAAATGACATAGACTCTACTGACACAGTAAGTGTGTCTTGTTAAAGCTGTTCAAGCGTGGAAGTCTCAGCTCCCTCGCAGGCCTTTGCATGGGTGGTGGTGGGACCATGCTTTTTCTGTAGTGTTTGGCTGGGATAGGGTGATTGTTGTCTAAAAGTTTTCTGTCTTGCTAGACTGTCTCTTTTCTGGTCCTTCAGCTAGAGAGGGAACTGGTTTTTCTTGGGCTTTTCTTGCTGCCATTGGCCTCTCTGGGTTGCCAGCTTCTCCAGCGCCCAGTCCAGAATATATCACACGAAAGTCCAGAGAACTTAGCATCATGTTGTTCTTTGGGTCTCGAGTTCTCTAGATGGGCTACCCTTTTCTTTTCACCTCTCAGAGCCTTCTGGTGTTTGTTTTTACATACAATGCCCAGGGCTTTGACTGTACTTACAGGGTGGAATAGGAAGAAATGTATCTACTCCATCTTGGTTCCGCTGAGAGTTTTAGCAGTCTGTAATTTCCAGAGTTCTCAGGCACTTCAAGTGGGCTTTAATTATGTTAACTTAAGCAATCCTTTCTATTATGGAATAACTTTTTTCTTTGATTAATTCTGTTAAGAAGTGTCCCAAAAAACTGATGAAGTTTTTAAATCACTTAGGCAATTTTGATAGACTCAAGTGAGTTTCAATATCTTTCCATGTGTTTGTTAGTCCTATGCATTACTTCATTTGTGAATTCCATATTTACAGTTTGCCCACATTTCAGTTTTCCTTATTATTTGATTTGTAAATTTATATGTTAGGGAGATTAATGTTTGTATGTAGCTGCATCTACACTCGGTTCCTTTACTAGCTGAGCATTCTTCAGCTACAAATTGAATATTCTAGTACCTACAGCATAATCTATTGGGAGCATTAAATAAGGCAATAGATATTAAGGCCTCAGACCAGTAAAAAGGCAAAGTAAGTTCCTAATAAGTGGCAGTGATTGTTTATTGTGGAATTAGCTGCCCAAGAAGGTCTAGACAGAGGCAGATATAAATCTGATTAGGCTAGCTGCCTTCCCAACACCAAGATTTCTGTTCTTGTCAGAATAGAAGTTAGAAGTTGCTGGGAATTTAAAGATGTGTAGAAATTCTCTTGGCAACAAATAACATTTTACGGCATTTATTGAAGTTTTGTCATAGAGAAAATAATGGTAATGATACAGTTTTAGAATTACCTCCACTCAATATAACATCTTTTTCTTGTTTTTTTTTTTTAAGACTTCCTTGAGAAGTGAAAACAACTTTTACTTCTATAAAAGTGGAAAATGGACTTAATCTACTTTCTTCCACAAGTTAGATTTTCATGTGAGTGAAGTCATTTTAAAAATATGTACTTCACAAGATTCAGAGGTTTAGGTGTAGTAAATGAGGTTTAACAAAGCAGGAGACTCCAGACTGGTTAAGATGAAAACTTAGATGGCATAGTAATCTTATGGGATTACTTAGATGCTCCATATTACCTGTTATTTTGCTCAGTTCTTGGAATTATTATGAGCCCCCTGAGACGGATAAGCAAGTTTCAGTTTGCTTGATTCCACCTCCCGCAGTGCATTTAAAATAACATTGTAGAGAGAACATCTTCCCATCTCCTAGTTACAAATTGTTGTGGAAATTTGTAATGTAGTCTTAAAATAATATGAAGCCCCTAACAATGTAGTGTAAGTCAAAGCTCAGTGTTAAAGCTGATGAGAGTCACCATAGCTTTAATTGTCCCAGCGAAATGAAAACATTTAGAAATATAGGAAATCTTATATAAGAAATCTTCTGAGAATAAAAACCAAAGGAAAAACAAACTGATCAAATCATTTATCTACTTTTTGGCTAGTCTGTTGAGAAAGGAATAGAGTAATGGAAGAAAACACCTTGGTACAGAACACCAAGTTAGGAAAGAAAAGAAAGAAACTTAAGTGTAAACTACTTTTCTATAGCCTAATTTTATGCTTGCATGCTCTGCTCAGTTGCTTTAGTCATATCTAACTCTTTGTGACCCCATGGACTGTAGCCCACCAGGTTCCTCTGTCCATGGGATTCACCAGACAAGAATACTGGAGTGGGTTGCCATCCCCTCTTTTAGCAGATCTTCCCAACCCAGGATCAAACCCACTATCTCCTTCATCTCCTGCATTGCATGTAGACTCTTTACCACTGAGCCACTGGGGATTTTTTTCAAACTACTTTTTTACTCTGAGCCTCTGGCTTCCTGGTTTGTAAAGCAAAAACAAAACTCTGAAGGTTTTGTGATGTAAAAATCCTTTATGAAGCTTGACCTTGGGGGCATGCAGCTTCAGCCCCTTAATGGAAACTTACTGATCCTTAAGTGAGGTGATGATCACATGGAACATGGTGTGTGATACACAGTTGGTGCTCGATATATGTCTACCAAATGAATTGCATTAGACCAATTAAAATCGATTGCTACTTTTTAAAATTTATTTTTAATTGGGGGATAATTTGCTTTACAATATTGTGTTGGTTTCTGCCATACATATGAGTCAGCCATAGGAATACGTCTGTCCCCTCCCTCTTGAAGCCCCCTCCCACCTGCCACCCCTTTAGGTTGTCACAGAGCAACAGATTTGAGCTCCCTGTGTCATACAGCAAATTCCCACTGGCTATCTATTTTACATAAGGTGATGTTTATGTTTCAAAGCTACTCTCTCAGTTCATCCCACCCTCTCCTCCCCTTACTGTGTCCACAAGTCTGTTCTATGTCAGTGTCTCCATTGCTGCCCTGCAGATCGGTCCATCAGTACCATCTTTCTAGGTTCCATATATATGCATTAATATACAATATTTGTTTTTCTCTTTCTGACTTACTTCACTCTGTATAATAGGCTCTAGGTTCATCCACCTCACTAGAACTGACTCACATGTGTTTCTTTTTATGGCCAAGTAATATTCCATTGTATATATGTACCACGACCTCTTTATCCATTCATATATGGTCTGGCATAAATCACACATATAATTCTCCTATAAAATTAGCAAGTAACATTAGGAGATCTAAGGGTGTTCACATAGAATTCTAGCATGCAAAGTTTAAAAAATGTATTTTAAGCAGTGGCCCAGAGTTTCTTTGGGGTAGCAAATGTCCTTGTTTTGGAAAATGCCTTGAAAGGTATGACAGAGACTGTAGTGATCCCCTCTTTATGTAGTGATAGAGCTCAAAGAACGGCAGGTAGCTGCTCAGAATAAAGACTACATTTCCCAGCTGCCCCTGAAGGTTATAGTGGCCATGAGACTGAGTTCTGGCCAATGCGATGTAAGTATAACGTTTGTTGCAGCTTTGGGGAAGTACAAAGCTTATGTCCTTTGTACTTCAGTGTTCCATCCTTCTTCTAGCTGCCAGCATCATACAGCTTGAGAAATAAAGCCAGACCCTAGGGTGCAGAGCCACCTGGGAGCAGAAAGGTGCTCCATCTCTTTGTAACAGTGGTAACTACTGTTACGATCTGAACCTCACGCCTTGTTGAGGCTTGGAATACATTTTCTCTTTTGCCCACAGTCTTCTCTTGAGATTTTCTCTTCAAACCCGCTTTCTGTCATTCCTCCTGCCCACCTGGCAGACAGTTTTCCATGGTTTGCTTGCATTTCTGCACAACTTGTACTTCCCTTGCAAGTTAGTTCTAGACTGTCTTCCCTCAGATGTTGTATAGTGGAAATCCTTGGAAGAAAAGGCATCTGCCTCTGGAGCAAAGAACAGGTTTGTTTACAGTCTTGGAAGATAGAGATAGTGCCTTTCTTGAGCACAAAAGTCAGACATACTGATCATTATAAAAGATGCAGTTCTCTTAAGTGCAGGGTTCCTCTCCTGTAATGCAACCCAGAGGATGCGCAGGTGTCATCTGGTCCTCTGCATTGTCCTGCAGGAACTGGGGCTTGGGTAACTGGCACAAATGCTATTGCTCTGATTACTGTTATTGTTGTAAGTAATACAGTCCTTTATCCATAACCCAGGGCTGTCTTCTGTCAGCACCCATGAATCTGTGGCTGGCTAACTGGTTAGATTGCAAGTAGAATAAAAATCTCAGGCCATTGGTCTGTCTGAGTTTGTCTGATCTGCTTTATGTTTCTAAACCCCAACCTGGGGTAAATACAGAGATGCAGGGAACAGAAAAAAGCAATCCAGGTTGTGAGAAGCAATGCTCATCCAGCACTGAGTGAAGGACAGACATTTTAAATGCTGCCTTTGGAACATGTGCTTCTGGCTCAAGCACTTGTACTAATTGTGTTTCCATTTCTGCCATCTGCCTATTTTGATGGGCATGATGAGAAAATGCAGTGGGAAATTTACTGTTGTATACTTTGTTGTGATATTTCAAGGATGCATACTACATTATGCAGTGTCCTTTTTAGGAGAGCCCACGGGAGAAATTTGTCTCGGGTATTAGGAAAAGCTGCATTTCTGTTGAGCAGCTGTGGTATGTTTGTCCTTTGGACACTATAAATCTTGTAACCGATTGTGTATCAGCACCTTGGAAGAATGGAGCCAAATTTGTGGTTCAGCTTTTAGAATTAATTGAGGTCAGAGAGTATGCATTTGCTATACTAAGTTTACTCCAGGTTGTTTCCCTCAATCTTTCCTTCATTTATTTATTTTTATATTGTTGCAGTATGCCAGGTTTTCAATTTTTATTTTCAAATTTTAAGGGCCTGGAATGTCTACAAAGTTTGTTATAAGACCAGCACATCCTGTTTCCCCCCTTCTCGTCCCTCTGGCTCTTACATCCTATCTCTTCCTCTCCTGTGGGTTATATCCTGGTTTTGGTGAAGGATCTGTGAAAGATGCTGGAAAGTACATTCATGAGAACTAACTTGTCTGATGTCATTGGTTTACCATCATACTTCACTGGTAATTAGACTAGTTATAGAATTCTAGGCTAAAAATATTTTTTCCTTAGATTTTGAGGACTTTGGTCTATTGGCCTCTAGTTTCCAGCAGTTCCGCTGTGAAGTCCAA
Source organism: Oreotragus oreotragus (assembly GCA_006410675.1). Taxonomy (NCBI): domain Eukaryota; kingdom Metazoa; phylum Chordata; class Mammalia; order Artiodactyla; family Bovidae; genus Oreotragus; species Oreotragus oreotragus. Next base: position 252,660 of record SJYX01005434.1, read on the forward strand.
AGCCATTCTGATTTTAATCCCTTGATGTGACTTGTTTTTTCTCTCTGGAAGCTTTGTTGGGTTTTCTCTCTATTTCCAATTTTCTGAAATTTCAGGAAAGTGATGAGCCTTTGTAGACTCTTTCCATTCACTGTGCTGAGATTTTGTAATGTGAGAATTCATGTCTTTCAAATGAAGAGCATTTTTCTTTTCTTTTAATTTTTATTTTATATTGGTATATAATTGATTAACAATGTTGTGTTAGTTTGAGGTATACAACAAAATGATTCAATTATATATATGTATACATGTGTATAATGTATGCTGCTGCTGCTGCTGAGTCGCTTCAGTCATGTCCGACCCTGTGTGACCCCATAGATGGCAGTCCACCAGGCTCCCCCATCCCTGGGATTCTCCAGGCAAGAGCACTGGAGTGGGTTGCCATTTCCTTATCCAATGCATGAAAGCAAAAGTGAAAAGTGAAAGTGAAGTTGCTTTGTTGTGTCCGACCCTCAGCGACCTGATGGACTGCAGCCTTCCAGGCTCCTCCGCCCATGGGATTTTCCAGGCAAGAGTACTGGAGTGGAGTGCCATTGCCTTCTCCAATATAATGTATACATTATACATGTAATGTATAAAGGCGATGCCATTGCCTTCTCCAATATAATGTATACATGTATACATTGTACATGTAATGTATAAAGGCAATGGCACCCCACTCCAGTACTCTTGCCTGGAAAATCCCATGGATGGAGGAGCCTGGAAGGCTGCAGTCCATGGGGTCGCTGAGGGTCGGACACAAC
>SJYX01005434.1:253535-274435 GCA_006410675.1 Oreotragus oreotragus
GACCCCATGGACTGCAGCCTTCCAGGCTCCTCCGCCCATGGGATTTTCCAGGCAAGAGTACTGGAGTGGAGTGCCATTGCCTTCTCCAATATAATGTATACATTATACATGTAATGTATAAAGGCGATGCCATTGCCTTCTCCAATATAATGTATACATGTATACATTGTACATGTAATGTATAAAGGCAATGGCACCCCACTCCAGTACTCTTGCCTGGAAAATCCCATGGATGGAGGAGCCTGGAAGGCTGCAGTCCATGGGGTCGCTGAGGGTCGAACACGACCGAGTAACTTCGCTTTCACTTTTCACTTTCATGCAGTGGAGAAGGAAATGGAAACCCACTCCAGTGTTCTTGCCTGGAGAATCCCAGGGACGGCGGAGCCTGGTGGGCTGCCATCTATGGGGTCACACAGAGTCGGACACGAGTGAAGCGACTCAGCAGCAGCAGCAGCATACATGTATCTGTTCTTTTTCGAATTCTTTTCCCATTTAGGTTATTACAGAATATTGAGCAGAGTTCCCTCAATAGAGGAATAAGAATAACTTTATTGAAGATGACAACCCAAAGACTTGGATTACTCTTCTAGGCTGTTGTTGCCACCACTGTGGCTGAAGCAAAAGTGAAGCACATTGTTATTGTATTAAAAGTTAAGATAACATCCATGGCCATATCTTCCAAATCTCAGGTATCCAACACACCGGCATCTACCAACAATATCTAAGTATTATTCGTTACCTCCACTCTTTACTTGTGGAAGTGTCTCCTTCCTGGAAAAGGTACACACAATCTTTGCACACATGCAAAGTTTTGAAAATCACTATCATCAAAATGATTTGAAATCATTTTATCAAAGTCAATGTAGGCATAGACCATTAGTGAAAATTCAGATATTTGCTGTAAACAGTCTTATTCAGATTCACTCTTCCCCTGGCCTTCAACAGTTAACTTTTCAAATTTTCAAAAATACAGAAAAATTGAAAAAATGTCACAATGAATTTTACTCATAACCCTACCAAGGAGATTCAATAGTTGTTAACATTTTGGTTTATCTCTACTTATATATATTTAAAGCTAAATCTATATCTAGATTTTTTTTTTTGGTTTTGCTCACCATTTGAGTGAGTTTGCAGACATCAGTTTTTTACTCTCCATGTTCTGTATTTCCAAACTATGTTTTATGTGGTCATGAGAGGGCCAAAGGCACATTTCCTAAGTGTTTTTAGCCCAAGAGTGTATGGCTTGGAGGCAGGTCTTCAGCCTTGGTGTGGGTCAGGTGAAGAAAGACTACAAAGAAGCAGTCTTACAAAGTGAACTGCAAGGGGATCTGTATTTTGTTGGCCCCAAATAGGGAAATGTTTCCTTTGTTCCTAAAATAATGAAAACTTAAACTAAACCAAATCAGTTCAAAAGCATCTGAGCCTTAATGTTGACTCATATATTTCTGGAAAGATTTTGTTTAGGCAGGTGACAAACTTGTCCTGGTTTGTCCGAAACTTCCTTGGTTTTAGCATTAAAATACTAGGAAAGCTTTGTGGTGACCTAAATGGGAAGAAAATCCAAGAAAGAGGGATATATGTATATGTGCAACTGATTCATTTTGCTCTATGAAATAAACTAACATAATATTGCAACTATACTCCAATTAAAAAACAAAATCCTGGGAGAGGCCTCTGTCCCAGACAAAACTGGGTGGCCAGTTACCCTACATAAAAAAATTTTCTGACTTCACCTCCCTACTAAAAAAAGTTGGCATTTTTTTTCTTCATTTACTTAACAAACCCTACTGGACAGCCATTGGAATAGGCCCCAGGCTAGATCTGGCCATGTATTGTTGACTGAAATGGTCTTTGCTCTGCCAGGATTTGACACTGTCCACAGGGTCGCAGAGTTGGACACAACTGAGCGACTTCACTCACTCACTCACTCACTCACTCACTGTATTGGTGACTCAGTGGTTAAGAATCTGTCAGGGGGAGTGTGTAATTTCTCGGTTCTGTCTTGTCACAACAAAAATTTGAAGTGAGGAACGGACCAGTGTTACAGCTTAGTTTTATTTAGAAAGCAAAGGAAAATATGTCCTTGAGGCATGACAGCTGGCCAGCCCAAAGGATGTGAAGAGAAGAGAAGCTCCCCACACCCCCAGCTCAATTTTGACTCCTCTTTTAATTTACTTTTTCTCCTTCCCTCCGGAGTCTGCCCTATGTAAATTGGGCTAGCCAGGAGGGCTGTTTGTTTTACCTGACGCTTTCACTCCCATCCTGGGACCTTCCTTTGTTCTATTTTCATGGGCTTTTCCCTTCTTTGTCTTTTAGCCACTGCCATCCTGGACTTCTTTTTCCTATTCTACTGCTGCTACTGCTAAGTCACTTCAGTCTTGTCCGACTCTGTGTGACCCCCTAGACAGCAGCCCACCCGGCTCCCTGTCCCTGGGATTCTCCAGGCAAGAACACTGGAGTGGGTTGCCATTTCCTTCTCCAATGCATGAAAGTGAAAAGTGAAAGTCAAGTCGCTCAGTCATGTCTGACTCTTAGCGACCCCATGGACTGCAGCCCACCAGGCTCCTCCATCCATGGGATTTTCCAGGTAAGAGTACTGGAGTGGGGTGCCTTTGCCTTCTCCAATGCATGAAAGTGAAAAATGAAAGGGAAGTCGCTCAGTCGTGTCCAACTCTTCCGTGGACTGCAGCCTATCAGGCTTCTCTGTAGGGAATTTCTGGGATTTTCCAGGCAAGAATACTGGAGTGGGGTGCCGTTGCCTTTTCCATTTCCTATTCTAACTACCTAACAAATCCACCTACCAATGCAGGAGATGCATGTGATGAGCAGTTCCATCCTGGGTGGGGAAGATCCCCTGGAGAAGGAAATGGCAACCCACTCCAGTATTCTTCTCTAGAAAATTCCCTGGGCAAAGAAGCCTGGTGGGCTACAGTCCATGGGGTTGCAAAGAGTAGAACACAACTGAGCGACTATTACTATAACACTATATCGTGTTTGCCATGGGTAGTTAAAGACAAATCTTTGCGTTTTGAAAGTGAAATTTCTTTTCTATTTTAGAGTTGCAGGTAGAAGAAAGTAACCATGAGAATGGTTTTACAGAGAGAATAATCTGGATAGTTCAGCACACTTTNCCAATATAATGTATACATGTATACATTGTACATGTAATGTATAAAGGCAATGGCACCCCACTCCAGTACTCTTGCCTGGAAAATCCCATGGATGGAGGAGCCTGGAAGGCTGCAGTCCATGGGGTCGCTGAGGGTCGAACACGACCGAGTAACTTCGCTTTCACTTTTCACTTTCATGCAGTGGAGAAGGAAATGGAAACCCACTCCAGTGTTCTTGCCTGGAGAATCCCAGGGACGGCGGAGCCTGGTGGGCTGCCATCTATGGGGTCACACAGAGTCGGACACGAGTGAAGCGACTCAGCAGCAGCAGCAGCATACATGTATCTGTTCTTTTTCGAATTCTTTTCCCATTTAGGTTATTACAGAATATTGAGCAGAGTTCCCTCAATAGAAGAATAAGAATAACTTTATTGAAGATGACAACCCAAAGACTTGGATTACTCTTCTAGGCTGTTGTTGCCACCACTGTGGCTGAAGCAAAAGTGAAGCACATTGTTATTGTATTAAAAGTTAAGATAACATCCATGGCCATATCTTCCAAATCTCAGGTATCCAACACACCGGCATCTACCAACAATATCTAAGTATTATTCGTTACCTCCACTCTTTACTTGTGGAAGTGTCTCCTTCCTGGAAAAGGTACACACAATCTTTGCACACATGCAAAGTTTTGAAAATCACTATCATCAAAATGATTTGAAATCATTTTATCAAAGTCAATGTAGGCATAGACCATTAGTGAAAATTCAGATATTTGCTGTAAACAGTCTTATTCAGATTCACTCTTCCCCTGGCCTTCAACAGTTAACTTTTCAAATTTTCAAAAATACAGAAAAATTGAAAAAATGTCACAATGAATTTTACTCATAACCCTACCAAGGAGATTCAATAGTTGTTAACATTTTGGTTTATCTCTACTTATATATATTTAAAGCTAAATCTATATCTAGATTTTTTTTTTTGGTTTTGCTCACCATTTGAGTGAGTTTGCAGACATCAGTTTTTTACTCTCCATGTTCTGTATTTCCAAACTATGTTTTATGTGGTCATGAGAGGGCCAAAGGCACATTTCCTAAGTGTTTTTAGCCCAAGAGTGTATGGCTTGGAGGCAGGTCTTCAGCCTTGGTGTGGGTCAGGTGAAGAAAGACTACAAAGAAGCAGTCTTACAAAGTGAACTGCAAGGGGATCTGTATTTTGTTGGCCCCAAATAGGGAAATGTTTCCTTTGTTCCTAAAATAATGAAAACTTAAACTAAACCAAATCAGTTCAAAAGCATCTGAGCCTTAATGTTGACTCATATATTTCTGGAAAGATTTTGTTTAGGCAGGTGACAAACTTGTCCTGGTTTGTCCGAAACTTCCTTGGTTTTAGCATTAAAATACTAGGAAAGCTTTGTGGTGACCTAAATGGGAAGAAAATCCAAGAAAGAGGGATATATGTATATGTGCAACTGATTCATTTTGCTCTATGAAATAAACTAACATAATATTGCAACTATACTCCAATTAAAAAACAAAATCCTGGGAGAGGCCTCTGTCCCAGACAAAACTGGGTGGCCAGTTACCCTACATAAAAAAATTTTCTGACTTCACCTCCCTACTAAAAAAAGTTGGCATTTTTTTTCTTCATTTACTTAACAAACCCTACTGGACAGCCATTGGAATAGGCCCCAGGCTAGATCTGGCCATGTATTGTTGACTGAAATGGTCTTTGCTCTGCCAGGATTTGACACTGTCCACAGGGTCGCAGAGTTGGACACAACTGAGCGACTTCACTCACTCACTCACTCACTCACTCACTGTATTGGTGACTCAGTGGTTAAGAATCTGTCAGGGGGAGTGTGTAATTTCTCGGTTCTGTCTTGTCACAACAAAAATTTGAAGTGAGGAACGGACCAGTGTTACAGCTTAGTTTTATTTAGAAAGCAAAGGAAAATATGTCCTTGAGGCATGACAGCTGGCCAGCCCAAAGGATGTGAAGAGAAGAGAAGCTCCCCACACCCCCAGCTCAATTTTGACTCCTCTTTTAATTTACTTTTTCTCCTTCCCTCCGGAGTCTGCCCTATGTAAATTGGGCTAGCCAGGAGGGCTGTTTGTTTTACCTGACGCTTTCACTCCCATCCTGGGACCTTCCTTTGTTCTATTTTCATGGGCTTTTCCCTTCTTTGTCTTTTAGCCACTGCCATCCTGGACTTCTTTTTCCTATTCTACTGCTGCTACTGCTAAGTCACTTCAGTCTTGTCCGACTCTGTGTTACCCCCTAGACAGCAGCCCACCCGGCTCCCTGTCCCTGGGATTCTCCAGGCAAGAACACTGGAGTGGGTTGCCATTTCCTTCTCCAATGCATGAAAGTGAAAAGTGAAAGTCAAGTCGCTCAGTTGTGTCTGACTCTTAGCGACCCCATGGGCTGCAGCCCACCAGGCTCCTCCATCCATGGGATTTTCCAGGCAAGAGTACTGGAGTGGGGTGCCTTTGCCTTCTCCAATGCATGAAAGTGAAAAATGAAAGGGAAGTCGCTCAGTCGTGTCCAACTCTTCCGTGGACTGCAGCCTATCAGGCTTCTCTGTAGGGAATTTCTGGGATTTTCCAGGCAAGAATACTGGAGTGGGGTGCCGTTGCCTTTTCCATTTCCTATTCTAACTACCTAACAAATCCACCTACCAATGCAGGAGATGCATGTGATGAGCAGTTCGATCCTGGGTGGGGAAGATCCCCTGGAGAAGGAAATGGCAACCCACTCCAGTATTCTTCTCTAGAAAATTCCCTGGGCAAAGAAGCCTGGTGGGCTACAGTCCATGGGGTTGCAAAGAGTAGAACACAACTGAGCGACTATTACTATAACACTATATCGTGTTTGCCATGGGTAGTTAAAGACAAATCTTTGCGTTTTGAAAGTGAAATTTCTTTTCTATTTTAGAGTTGCAGGTAGAAGAAAGTAACCATGAGAATGGTTTTACAGAGAGAATAATCTGGATAGTTCAGCACACTTGGTGCAATTGTAGGGGGATTTAGCTGTTTTATCTTTACATTTCCACTCATGGTTCCCTAACACAGAAAAATTAGTGAGGAAGATAAATTGTGGCCACAATCTCTTGTTGTCTCCTGAAAGCCTTCAAGATAGTAAGTTACTCAGTGCCCTTTGGAGTAAAAACAGAAGGTTTTTCACAACCCAACAGTCCATTTATGGGGGGGAAAAAAAAAGCTGATGGCAGATTCCTGGCAGATTGTGTTTATGGCTTAGAATCAGTGTCTCTGTCCCTGAAGAAGGTGACAGTATCACAAGTGCCAGATTCTAGGCTTTATAGCCTGGTAGCTTTGAGCTTCTTTACTAAAGGGTTGAGAAATGGCATATTTCCTGCCATATCAGTAAACAAAGATGTCAGTCATCTGCAATTGTGGCCCTCCAGTGTGAACTGGTGAGCCCTGAGAAAATGCAGGAAAGAAAAAAATACCTATTGTTGAGTAGCTATCAGACTACACCCACTCCCTATGTTCAGACCTGAGGAAACTTGAAGAAGGTGAAGTCGCTCAGTCGTGTCCGACTCTTTGCCACCCCGTGGACTGTAGCCTACCAGGCTCCTCCGTCCATGGGATTCTCCAGGTAAGAATACTGGAGTGGGTTGCCATTTCCTTCTCCAGGGGATTTTCCCAACCCGGGGATTGAACCCAGGTCTCCCGCATTGGAGGCAAACGCTTTAACCTCTGAGCCACCAAGTGAAAATACAGGATACTGGCCCCAGGTAGCTGAGATGCATATCAAAGAAATGATTTCTGTGAGCCCAGACTCTTGCATCTTCCTGTAAATAGAAAAGTGTTAAATTCTTTACCTTGGGTTATCTGGTTTTCTTTAATTAACAATAATCTTTTGATGTTCCTATCTGCCCTTTGTTGCAACAACTCATAAATCCTAGCTCCCCTCTTGCCTTCTCAGAGAAGTTTCTCAGAGCTGTCTGAAATGCTATCTCCCAGGCTGCAGTCCTCATTTGCCCCAAGTAAAACTTGCAACTCTGGTGTTAGACATTTTTTTCAACAGGGTACTACTTCTGAGATATGAAAATGTTGGCAGCCGCCATGTCTTCTTATTTTAAAATATTGAGTGCTGTCTGATCACCATAAGGCCAGGTGTTGGGTTTCTTCATGCCTGTATTTCCAGCTCCTTCCCAGCACCTGGTTGGGAGGAGAATCTCACTGAAGTTGTTGTTTCAAATAGATTTGGATGAAAAAGGGAAAAAAAAAGAATTCAGATCATTTTACTAAATATAAAGTATAATTGTCAAAACATAAGGTACAAACATTTTAAAGGATAACCTGATTGTGAACTGAAGATATTGTAGGGAGTAGATGATGTTAATGGTGAATTCACCTTCTGTTCCATTTGATTAGGTTCTGTCTTCCCAGGTGGCACTAGTGGTAAAGAATCACTGGGTTGAGAAGATACCCTGGAGGAAATCATGGTAACCCACTCTAGTATTCTTGTCTGGAGAATCCCATAGACAGGGTAGCCTGACGGGCTACCGTCCATGAGGTTGCAAAGAGAAGGACATGACTGAAGTGAGTTAGCACACACACACTACTGAAAATACTTAAGATACAAAGGTTACTGTTTTCTTGTTTAACTAAACAGACAAAACTCCCAAGTAAAAACTTGAAGCGCCTAAAGATGCCCATTTTTACCTGCATAGGGCTATTGTGCATCCTGCTTCTGAGGATGAAAGGCCAATTCTGTGATTCAGTTCTCAAATTCAAAATCTTTGAGGAATCCTATTACCAGCTCCCCTTCATGGAAACTAGCAGTCTTTGTTACAAAAGCTTAAAAGCCATCAGTAAACTCTCACTTGGAAACAAAAGATATTCACTCACTGAGACTGTTTCATCTTGTTTAACTCTGAGAGCTATTATTATTCCTTGTGGACCAGGCAGTACTATTATTCCTACTTAACAGATGAGGAAGTTGAGTCTCAAGGAGCTTACGTGATTTGCTGAAGATCATGCAGCTAGTAAGTGATAGAATCTAAGTGTTCTAGTCCAAATCAGTGGTCATTCCATCAAGTTTCTCCTGTTTACACTGGAGACATGAAGACTGATAATCTATAATTTTCAAGAAGAAAATATCATGATTCATATAAATATAAAATGAACATATGTCAGTGATTTTCTGTAACTCACCAATTCATGGGAAAACTGGTAAGACACTAAAGCCAGATTAAAGAGCCCTCAGGAATAAGATATTTAGAGACTGTACTTGGAAAGACTGCTGGGTTAGATAAAAAAACTGGTTAATATCCAGCAGGACAATAATTATTCCCTTTGATGTTATCTGTTCTAATAAACATAAACTATTTACATCTCCACTGAACAAAATCTTAGAAATTAAACTTTGTTCCCAAAGATTTGTGAAATAGCCTAATTAATAGGAAGTCAAGCCCAGCATGACACTATAAGAGCACTCTGTAATCTTTTCTGCCTATTTACAAGTTTCAGATAATTTCAGATGGTCTTTCAAATGTGACTTTTGGTTGAATTTGACAGACAACATAAGAAAAAAGGAAGAAGATATTTGTGCCGCTCTCCTTACACATTGTAGAGTTTCTTTTCTTATGCCATTACTTTTGTTGATATATGATACATTACTATTGTTGACAAGTAATATACATGCCAGTTCAGAACCTGCAGGAAATTTTCATCGTCTTTATTACGTAAAGATAAAGCTATGTAAAGCCATCACATGTATTACGAAAACTGACTTTTGACACACTGTATGATTACTACCAAAAACATCTACTGTTCTGGTGGTGGTGGTAGTTTAGTCGCTAAGTCATGTCTGACTTCTTGCGACCACATGGACCGTAGCCCACCAGGCTCCTCTCTATCCATGGGATTTCCCAGGCAAGAATACTGGAGTGGGTTGCGATTTCCTTCTCCAGGGGATCTTCCCCACCCAGGGATCACACCTGGGTCTTCTGTATTGCAGGCCGATTCTTTTACTGACTGAGCCACCAAGTACTCTTGTAGTAACTCACTAATTTTCTAGAATGTCCTGAAATTCTATGGACAAAGTTGATCTTTTTCTTTATTCAACAAATAGTATTTATCTAGTTATATTTCTCTGGTATAGTGGAAAGAGAGTTGGACTATCTGTCTGGTGCCAGTTATGTTAACTTACTTGAACTTTAGTTTCATTATCTGTAAACTGGCAATAACGTTAAACCATGTGTATTCCTAAGTTTAAAAGCATTAAAAAATATTCTTTATATCTGTGCCATAAGCAGCAAAATATTTAACCAAAATATAACTGGATCATTTTGATTTTTAGATATCCTGCTATTTCCTGGGAAGATTCTCTTGGGGGATGTGACTCCTTTGACCAACTAGCCACAACCGATGAGGGCCCATCCATTTAACTGCCCCTTAAAGTTATAAGTTAACTTATAAAAGCTGATATGGTGTGAGTGTACATGTGTGTTTGACCTGATAGAAGGTAACCCCAAACGTTAATGGTGGTGTTGCTCTAAAGGAAGTTAATCAATTTTATCTAACCTGACATTCTCATTTTTGGTTTTATTTTCTCACTATTATAGTCTTATTTCTCAAATGCTTTTCTTGCCAGCTCTTTTGTCTCTCTGTTGACATCCTCATTAAGTAGTTAAGTAAAGCTTTGTTTTATGTTTTCTAATTGTAAGAGAAAAAGGTCTTTTTAATTAGTTTGAGAATTAAGCTTTTAACAAACTAAACAGAAACAAACAAAAAAAACCCCAAGCAACCCAGACGTGGTTCCAGAATCTTTGAAGAACAACGCAAACTGCCACTGAATATTCCCAGTGACAGGGTAGAGGGGATTATCATGCCAAATTGCCAAAATGTGCCCTGTAAGCTTCTCTGACTCCCCCAAGTCCCAGATGCATAAGTGCCTGCCGAAATCCTGTTTGTGCCTCTCCCAAATCAGTGTCTTGCAGTCCCCACACAGTCCCCAGGGTCTTATGTTGTTACCTCTCCTCTCCTCTGGCAGACACACCCTAAGGTGACTCCCATTCAATGATGTGGAATTGTATGGTCTTCTCCTTGAGTGAGGGTGGAACCTCTGACTTCTTTCTAAGCAGTAGAATATGGTTGATGTGATGAGATGTATTCCTGTGGTCTCATTACCTAAGACTGTTTTAGCAGATTGGAAGGAGACTCTCCAACTGGCCTCAAAGAAGCCAGATGCTATTATGTGAACTGTCTCTGAAGAGAGCTGTGTGGCAGAAAACGGCAGAGTCCTCTGAGAGCTGAAGACCTCCATCCTATCACCATAAGGAATGCAATTCTGCAAACATCCATGTGAGCTCATAAAAGGACCCCAGATTTCAGAAATGAAACTGACCAGCTCTCAGTGCAGCTGGGTGAGACCCTGAACCAGCTAAGCCAGCCTATACTTGATCCTTTGTGAGTAGATCGAGTGAGATAAATCCACAATGATATAATAAATGGGTGAGCTTTCAAGCTGCTTAGTTTGGATTAATTTGTTACACAGCAAAATCCTCGAGCTCTCTCGGCTTTTTTTTTTTTCCAGACAAAACCCTCTCTTTCCCTTGGTTTCTTTCATTTGCATTCCTATAAATCTTCTCCTCAGGAAAACTAAAGGATATTCCTTAGCACCACACTCCTGAGAAGCCAGGGAGTATGTGTGTGTGTGTGTGTGTGTGTGTGTGTGTATGCATGCATCAAAAACAGACCAAAAGTCTCACTCCACTATCTGATTATATTAATTTGCTCATCCCCCTGGCAAAGTCTATTGACTAATAACTATCCAGATGCCAGTAGGCTGCTCTCCAGTATGTGTGTGCATTTCTGCTTCCACAAGCAAATGGAAAAAGAGTCAATGTTGTTTGTTCCCAAATCTGATCATGCCAGTTGTAAATGTTATTGTAAATGACATAGTTAAATATTACATAAACTGAAAGAGGGAGAGGGGAATTTTTATTTCCTGTGAGAACTATAAGTTCTATAAAGAACTACTATCATATTAAGCAGAAAAGAGGAAAGTAAGAGAAATCTAGAAGGATAGTACTCTGAAATGACTTTACAAGTGTCTTTAAATTCTGATTTTTAGGGATCTGAACATTGCGCATTGGTTGTTTACGTAAGGCAGAAGCCCTATAGCTCATTCTGCACACTTCTGCTCAAATGAAAGGCCTTGCCTCACAATACATTGGATGAATGAAAATGAATATTTGAGATGTGTGTGTAATCTTTTATAATGCTTTCCCACTATAATTGACTTTTTCAATTATTTGATTGTGTTAGATAAAAGGGCTCCTTCTGAATTTTCATTTTTAACATTTTTTCTGCTGTCACAATAAGACTGCATACAAGAAATTGTAAGTAAAGGAATGTTTTGAGCTTACTGGCTGAAAATATTTTAAGAAAAATCTAAGGCCTTGTCATAAAGCGAACTCTTGGATTCTACTGTTTATCTTAGAGCAGCAGCAAAAATAGCTGAAAAGTTAAATGATAGGTTTGACAACAAAACAGGAAAGTTATCTCTAGCTGGTAGCTCTTGATATGTTTTCAAATGAATAACATAATGTGGTTGAAAGATACTGTTATTGCTGACCTTGACAAAGAATCGATGGCTGTTGAGAATTAATTTATAAAAGATAAATAACAAAGGACTCCCAGAGAGGACTTCCTCCGCCCTTCCTTCTTTCCTGCTTCTTAGCTCTATAGTTTATAACCCATGTTTATCTTAAGGCATAATGAGATGCCATACTTATTCCTGATGGTCAGTACAAGAATATAGAATGGTCATATCCCTGGAACTAAAAATCCAGACAATTGGTTTACCAGTGGGATAGACTAATTGAAACTGTGGTATTGATTTCACTTTTGCTTTGGATTTATCTAAAGAAGAGCTTGTGACTATTGCTAAGAGCATAAGAATCTGAATTTGGACATTGCCTGAAAGGTTGCCTATATTTCTTTTCTGTCCTTGGGCAGGCCTTTGGAGAAGACAAATACCTTTTAGCCAGGGGAGTATTCAAAGTCCTGCTCCAGAATCTGCTAGGATAAGAGTCTATGAAGACTCATGAAAGTGGCTTTCCAGACAATAGACCCCTTCTTGGGCTCCAGGCTCTAGACACCTGCCTCTTCTTGCCCTGGTCCACATCCAAACATGCACTTCCTCTGTCAGGCCAAGGGCACATGTCCACTCGGAACCTGCACCTCCCATCTTGGGTCATGCTTCTGGCTTCTAGGTCCTTAGAAATTCCTACCCAAATGGCCAGAGTCGGCTCCAGGGGACTGTGTGGCTTTTTCCCGGGTCATCCTCTCAGAGGCCAACCATGATGATATGCTTCCTTGACCCTGAGGGGTGGCTTTTTAGAGGGTGACACGAATAGGGACTGGAGGTGCAGGTGTCTACATGTGTGAATGCATGGCCCCCTGAGTGTGGGACTCAGGGATTGAGAGGGAAGAGGTCAGCTGCAGGCCAGAGATTGCTCACCAAGTTGTGTGGTATAACTCTGAACAACCCATGATTTCTAAATTCAACCTGGAAGTTATGGTCCTTTGAATATTTTTCACGACATCAGAATAGAACATATATACTTTATTTAGCAGCTTGTGAGCTTAATTTATAAGTTTTACATATACTTTTCTATAAATGGTATGTAAGTCTTCACTGTACTTTGTCCCAGACTCTGCATATAGTTGCACTGCTGGTAAAAATACAAATTAGTGCAACCCCTATAGGGCAAGCTGGCAATATCTGTTGAAATGAGGAGACACAGCTTTGGGAAATGTTCCTGGTGTTCTCCTTACTTTCTGCAAGTAATAAATCCTTCCTTCTCCCCTCTCCAAAAAATCTATCAAAATTATGTGTGTACTCTATGGCTTGGAGCTTGTCAGGTGGTTCAGTGGTAAAGAATCCACCTGCTAATTCAGGAGATGCAGGAGATGGGGTGTTCGATCTCTGTTTGGGAAGATCCCTTGCAGGAGGAGATGGTCACTCACTCCAGTATTCTTGGCTGAAGAATCCCATGGACACAGGAGACTGGCAGGCTACAGTCCATAGTGTTGCAAACAGTCAGACGTAACTGAGCATGTGTGTGTGCACCCTGTGGCCCAGAAATTCCACTCCTGGGAATTGCACAGATGAATTTGTACAACTGCAAAATAAAATATACACAATGCAATTTTGAAGTAACAATTGAAAACAATACATGTTCATCAGTGAGTGGTGGTTAAATGAGGTATGGGTACATCTATACAGTGGTACAATGGAATATCGCCATCCTGCGTGCATGCTCAGTCATGTCCAACTCTTTGTGACCCATGGACTATAACCTGCCAAGCTCCTCTGTCCATGGAGTTTTCCAGGCCGGAATACTGGAGTGGGTAACTGTTCCCTTCTCCAGGGGATCTTCCTAACCCATGGCTCCTGCTGTGGCAGCCTAATGCTTTACCACTGAGCCACCTGGGAAGCCTTACAATGGAATATCATGCAGCAGTAAAAGAAGATGTTCCAGTTTTTCATGAACTGATGTGGAAAGATTTTCAACATTTATCATTAAATATAAGAGCAAGCTGCATGGAGGAGAGGGTGTGGATTCATAGTTGCTTATACTTACAAAAAGGAAGATTGGAAAAAATGAATAGAAATTTTATTTGTGTGTATTTGGGGATAAAAACAAGATTCTTTACCTTTGTATATTATTTTTATTTTTCATCTCCATGAATGTATTACCTATTACAAATATAGGTAGATGTTTTTCCCCCTGGAGAAGGAAATGGCAACCCACTCCAGTATTCTTGCCTGGAGAATCCCATGGATAGAGGAGCCTTGCAAGCTACAGCCCATGTGGTCCACAAGATTCAGACATGACTTAGTGACTAAACCATATGTTTTTCATTTTTATTTTAAAAATATTATATTTATAAAAGTTAATGAATAAAATCTTTCCCATTTTTATTTCTAAAAGGAAGAAATATATATATTGTAAAGAAAATTGAGGTCAAAAATGTGGTTTGGGCTCTGGAGCTCTCAGTGAAATGGGCATCTGTGTAAGTTGAGGCAGGCAGCTGTGCTGCTTCGGAGCGGTATCTGTCCTCAGGTGGGTCCCAGGCAGGCGAGGCCTTCTGGCTGCACCGTGACTGCACCGTACCCTCACTGTTCACCTCAGTCCAGGGACCCTCCTCCCTGGCATCCTGCTTCTGGCTTCTCCCTACCCAGGAGAAGCACGGTTTCCTCAAGAGACCGGAGGAGGAGCCTCTGAGCAGCTTCTGCTCAACCTGGGGCCTGGTTATCCTCTCCAGTGGGGTGCGGTTGCATTGTTTGAGCTCAGGCACGTCTGACTTTTGATGACACCGTGGGCTGTAGCCCTCCAGGCTCTCTGTCCTTGCGATTCTCCAGGCAAGAATACTGGAGTGTTTGCCATTTCCTCCTCCAGGGGATCTTCCTGACCCAGGGATCGAACCCCCATCTCCTGTGACTTCTGCATTGGCAGGCAGATTTTTACCGCTTGAGTGAGGTTGGGTGCCAAGAAAAAGCTCTGAGGAAAGAAATAGTCTCCTTCATTCGGATTCTTCTGCAGCAGCAAACATTGAGCTTCTAAAAGCCTCTTCACAGCCTTTTCGCCTGTGAACATGGACTTAAAGAACTCCCTGTTTCCAAGAAAACCATTGTTGAGGGGAGTCAGCTACTTCTGTTTGACACCCACGGACCCAGAAGGCGCCTCTGAAGTTCTGAGGGAAGTGGGAGGAGCCGGACTCTGTGTCCAGAGGGCCTGGGGCTCCAGCCACTGCCCTGGCGGCAGCTCCCAGCCCAGGCCTCTGGGGAGTTTTGCCTCCCTAACCTAGGCAGAGACCCCTGGGACCAGCACATGGGGAGACCTTGAGGCCCAGAAACTCAGGACACAGGACAATGACCAGATTCGCTAAGGAATGCTGACTCCCTTTTCCCTAGGACTCAAAACCGCATGGGGTGGAGGTGGGGGGGTTGGTCAATAGAAGCGTGCTTGGTCTGATGAAGTCCTTCCTACCCAGGGTCCTATGAGTTTCCCTGCTCTGAGGGGAGAAGGGGACATGAGCCTCCCTGGTTAAGTGCCTCAGAGGAGAAGTTAGAGGTTTTATTATTTTTAAAAAATAAATGTGTTTATTTTAATTGGAGGATAATTACAGAGTTAGAGTTTTAACAGGGATGCTGGTGTGGAGGGTTGTTACTCATGCTCTAAGTGAGAGTAACACTGGCCAGCGGCAGGAGCTTTTAAATGCTATTTTGCACACTTAAATATTGTGTGTCTTATTCTACATGCTATTTGTTGTTTTCTCCTTAGCTCCTCCCATCCTTCTTTATTGTCTCAAAAAAGTACCGAGAGCAGGGCTTTAACAGACTACAGCCTCTTGTCTGCTCCAGGGGAACTGAGTGCAGCGATGTGGACCCAGGACTTGGCTTTGATGCACTCATGACAGGGCTCCTGTTTCTCAGGGTCCAGCTTCTCAGCTGTTGCGTTTGGCATGAGAGACTGCATACACAAAACAGACAATGACCAGAGTACACACAAGAATAGAACTCTGCCCCATGGTCTGCAGCAACCAGCCAAGAAAACCCGCTCATTATCTAGAATAAGCAGCCTAGGAAGCAAGTTTGCTATCTAGATTTGTAGAAAGTGGAGCCATAGCTCTAGTAACTGTTCCAGGAAGCCAAACAGTAACCTCTCTATCAATCCCAGATGGTCAAGACTTGATTAACAACTGACAGCTTCCCTAACTTCTGTCTCCAATTCCAATTTAGGACCAACCTGAGAAAGCTGAACATGTCCTCCTAACCAATTGTATGTAGGATGCTGTGCTTCCAGGTAGCCTGCCAAAGCTTCCCTGTGCCAACCACCTGGAATCAGGGCACTCCTGAAGCCTCTTCCCACCATAAAACTTTCCCGCTCCTCAGTCTGTCTTTGAGTCTCAGCCAACACAAGTGAAAGACAGTGGCTGACTCCTTTGCTGTAGCAATTCTTGAGTAAATTGTCTTTGCCTGTTTCTCATTTGGGTAGCCTTTGTTTACTTCCATGACTGCCACAATTTTCCAAATCTCTCTAATTCTCACATCTAACCCAAAGGCAACACTTGAATGCTAAGAAAGATGACTCAAAATATTTATGTCTTTATTATTTACTTGATACATGCAAATACTTTTTGAAGTTTTCTGAGGTGGAGTGAAAGGATTAAAAGTATTTGAATGTTGGGAAGCTGCAAGTATATACATGTGAGCATGTATTTTGTTTCTTATAAAATAGTTCCTTATAAAGCTTTTTTATGTATGTTTTCTTGTAATGTATATATGACAATAGAGCTTTCCTGGTGGCTTGGACAGTAAAAAATCTGCCTGCAATGCAGGAGACCTGGATTTGATCCCTGGGTCGGGAAGATCCCCTGGAGAAGGAAATGGCAAGCCATGCCAGTATTCTTGCCTGGGAAATCCCATGGGCAGAGGAGCCTGGTGGGCTACAGTCCATGAGGTTGCAATGAGTCAGTATGACTGAGTGACTAACACTTTCACTTTCAAACATGACAATATCTCCGTTTATTAGAGTGAATTTACAGAGTTGATTATAGAAATTTGGAAGGAGTTCAGCACTGGAGGAAGTAACACTGACTTAATCATATAACCTCTTTCAGTCTAAGGATTGAATTTGTAGCAGCTGAAAGTGGTACACGAATACATTTGTAGCTTTGAGTTTCACCAGAGGATGGCGCCCATACTTCTCTGATAGGTTTTGCCAAGTTGGTTTGGCATCCTTTCAAGCCGTATCCGAGAGACATTTTAGAGACTGGTTACCTAACTGTTACCCAAATTAAGGCCTTTATTATTAATTCAGTTAAAATGAGTGTAAGTGTATAACATCTTCAGAACAATTTATGCCAAAGAGTTAAGCAGGCTGAGATAAATGGAAAGCTACTTATTTCCTGTAACTGTACTCACACTTTATATTTAATTTATACAACTTTAAAAAACCAATTTCTACAAGTCAGATCTTTCAACATTTTCATTTTCTTGCCATCTGCTGCTTTGTAAACCAGCCATTTAATATGAAAACTTGCTCAGAAGCTGTGCTTTTAATGGACTTACTGGCTCATCAGGTGATATCTCTAATTGAGCTGTTGGCTCCTCAATTGGGAGGCAGAGTGCAAGTTGCTGGTCTGTTTTCCCAGCTTTCCTGGCAGACTTGAGCCAAAGGTATGGCCATCTTGTTTCCTCTTCCTTGATCCCCTCACTTTTTCAGTGGTGTCTTCTGAACAGGAGTGACCTAACTTTTCCTCCTTAAACTCTGTACCCTGGTTGCTCAAGGGCTGTCTGGAGGTAGCAGAAGCCTGTGCTCAGAAACTGTGCTTCGCTCTTGAACATGACCCCAACCTCACTTATATCATACATGGATGTACTTAGTTTTCAGTCGTGTCTGACTCTGCAACTCTACGGACTGTAACCCACCAGGCTCCTCTGTCCATGGGATTCTTCAGTCAAGAATACTGGAGTGGATTGCTATGCCCTCCTCCAGGGGATCTTCCCAACCTAGGGATCAAACCTGGGTCTCCCACATTGCAGGTAGATTCTTTACCATCTGAGTGCATCAGGGAAGCACTTATGTAATAGAATCCACTCACATAAAGCAACCACAATCAGCTCACATAAAGTCTTTCAACATAAGTTAAATCCATACATGGAAGGTCTTGCTGTGCCATGACGTAGGAATAGGGACTCTATAAAGTACTAATAAAATGAAGATGTCAGATAGGTTCACAATCCCATTTCTGAAATTCTTACGGCCAGATGTGCTTTGGGATTTAGAATATTTTGAATTTATAAAGTTAATCTGGTGTGTAAACCACTCCAGAAGGGTCTAGGGCAACACCCCCAATCAGAACAGTAATACTTCTGCAGAGAAACATGAATGTTCTCATTAAGTGGGATGAAGACTAAATGGCCTCGGGGCAGGTCAGCTTTCACTCCCCAATAAGTTAGGAAAAGCTTTTGGTTATTTGTGGATTTGAGGAATGTGGGTACAAGTGTTGTGGAGTTATATTAGGTGCTTTCCACGTGCTATTTCATTTAAATCTCACGGAGGTTCTATGTTAACTACAAGAATCTGAGAATGCAATTTAATTTAATGCAATATTAAATGCAAGAATCTGAGACCCAGGAATCGGAGGGTCACAGTGGTTAAATGACTTTCCCCAGGCCACACAGCAGAGTCGACGTTGTCAAATTTTGGCTTTACTCCAAAAGGCAAAATGTGGCATTGTCTCCCACAGTTACTAAAAATTTTGAATATTCTAAAATGCTGTAGCTTCCTTGCCAATTTTGAGTTTTCCACCCATATTTTGTGCTAATCTTTATTTTCTTTGGAGTCTGTGACAGAGAGTATGATGGCCCCGTGAGCTATTCCACCATGAGGGAGAGAAGTAAAGCCCCTCTCTGGCATCTTCAAGGAGCAGCCTTGTTTGGCTGGGAAGCAAACAGGGCTGTGGCACTGAAAAGCAAACAGTCAAAGCTGCAAATGTCAGGTCTTCCAGTGATTAGACATTTCCCTTGTGCTCGTGGTCCACCCAGCTACTCAGCTTTGACACCATCTGCAATATAACCCAGGATGTAATTAATGCCTTGCACTTTTCTTTGGCAAGTGTTTCACCAGCCTGGCCTCCCATAAAGGGATTCTGCTTCTTTGAGTGGGGACTGCTAGAAGTCATTTGGCTTCATAAAGTTGTCAGCCGGCCAGGGAGGAAGTTTGGCTTTATTCTGTACCTTTTCTCAGGATGGGAATGAATTAAGATAATTGTGTTTTAAAATTATGCTTTCAAGGTAATTCATGAGCCATGTTTTATTTTTTTTTGCATCCTAATTATCCTTTTTCTCTTTTCCCTCATGTCTTTCCTTCTTCCAAGTTATGATCCCATTTATACTCTTAAGTTTAGGAGCTTACAGTCTTTTTTTTTTCTAATATTTCTTTCTTATAATTAAACCAATAGCTTAGCAATTGCATAAACACAAAAAACTCTTTATATGCCTGTAAAAAATATTACAATTCACAATTAACTGTGAAATATTTGAATGGATTCTTCCAGTGACCTTTTATAGACTCTCAAGATTTGTTAGAAAAATGATTCGTTGATAGGTGTACATATAACTATATGTTATCCTTAAGGTATTAAAAAATCCTCCTTGATATTTTTATAAAGATTAATAGCAGTTACAGGTATCAGTGGATTCACTAGCTTCCCACCAGTCCATAAAATTTACATACAACGATGTATAGAGCAGACTTTTGGACTCTCTGGGAGAGGGAGAGTGTGGGATGATTTGGGATAATGGCATTGAAACATGTATAATATCATGTAAGAAACGAATCGCCAGTCTAGGTTCGATGCAGGATACAGGATGCTTGGGGCTGGTGCACTGGGATGACCCAGAGAGATGTTATGGGGAGGGAGGTGGGAGGGGGCTTCAACATTGGGAACTCATGTACACCCGTGGCGGATTCATGTTGATGTATGGCAAAACCAATACAGTATTGTAAAGTAAAATAAAGTATATTAAAAAAATTTACATACAATGAAGCACACAAATCACGTACTTTATTGTTTTTTATGTTGTATTTTAAATATATTACAATTTTATTTGTCAATTATTTCTCGATAAAGCTGACCCACTGCAATAGGACACACTTCAAACATGTTTGGATGGCTGTTATTTAAAACAAATAAAAATGGAAATTAACAAGTGTTGGTTGAAGATGTGGAGAAATTGGAAGCTTTGTGCACTGTGGGAAGAAATGTAAAATATTGCAGTCACAGTGAAAAATAGTTCAGTGGCTCCTCAAAAAGTTAAATATGGAATTATCATATGATCCAGAAATTTTCCACTCCAAAGAATATACTCAAAATTATTGAAAACAGAGACTCAGACAGATACTAGTAGGCCAATGTTCCTAGAGTATTATTCACAATAACCAAAAGGTGGAAGCAACCCAAGTGTACATCAGCAGATGAACAGCTTAGCAAAATGTGCTACATGCATACAAGCTGAATATTTTTAGCTCTAAAAGGGAATAAAATTCTGATACATGATATAACATGGATGAACCTTGAAAACATGATGCTAAGTGAAAGCAGCCAGACACAGAAGGACAAATATTGCATGGTTATAATGAGGTACCTAGAATATGAGGTACCATTATATGAGGCACCTAGAATAGGCAAAAACTGAGACAAAAAGTAGAATGGAGGTTACTGGGACGAGGGGAAGGAGGAAATGGGGACTTATTGTTCCATCAGTACAGAGTTTGAGTTTGGGATGATGAAAAATTTCCTAGAAATGGATAGTAGTGATGGTTGCAGACATCATGAATGTACTTATTGCCACTGAATTATACACTTAAAAATGGTTAAAATGAACCAACACAATATTGTAAAGCAATCATCCTCTAATTAATAATAAAGATTAAAAAGTTCAAATTGAAAATATATATTATTAAACAATAAAAATGAAAAGGGCAAAAAAAGTGTTTCTAATTATTTCAATTAAAAATATACTTAGGCCTTTATTACATGTATATTTTTATTGAGTTATAATTTACATATAAAATCATATTAGTTTCAGTTTACATGATTCAGTTCAGTTCAGTTCAGTCACTCAGTCGTGTCTGACACTTTGCGACCCCATGAATCTCAGCACGCCAGGCTTCCCTGTTCATCACCATCTCCCGGAGTTCACTCAGACTCACGTCCATCGAGTCCATGATGC